>CM063511.1:19336671-19341671 GCA_032207245.1 Pardosa pseudoannulata
TAATTTTATTTTACATTTTGTTGCTGTTTCCTTATTTTTGAGTGCTTATTTTTAACAGTGTTGTTCCAATCTAGAAAAAAGCATAGACAGCCTCTACAGAAATGACATGACTTGTATCTTAAAAAATCATACTTCTGTAATAGAAAAAGTCTACATAAAAAAAGTAACACAATCATGCATAAAAAACAAAAGCAGAATGAAAATAAGTTGATAGTTTTCTTTAATACTTAAAAAAATGTGTTATAAATTTATATATACACATTTTAATAAGCTTAAAAAATTTTACAAATACATACATTAAATATGATTTCGTTAGTGTGCATACCTCCCAGAACTCTCTTATAAACATAACCTTGTGTGCGTGTGTATTTATTTTTAATTGTAAATCTGTATGCATGTACTGAGAGCATGCTACCGGTTTCAAAAAGTACAAATTTATTTAGCTATTTATTGTTTCTTCGCTGCTATATACACATTTTTAATAAGCTTAAAAAATTTTACAATACATACATTAAATATGATTTCGTTAGTGTGCATACCTCCCAGACCTCTCTTATAAACATAACCTTGTGTGCGTGTGTATTTATTTTTAATTGTAAATCTGTATGCATGTACTGAGAGCATGCTACCGGTTTCAAAAGTACAAATTTATTTAGCTATTTATTGTTTCTTCGCTGCTATATACACATTTTAATAAGCTTAAAAAATTTTACAATACATACATTAAATATGATTTCGTTAGTGTGCATACCTCCCAGACCTCTCTTATAAACATAACCTTGTGTGCGTGTGTATTTATTTTTAATTGTAAATCTGTATGCATGTACTGAGAGCATGCTACCGGTTTCAAAAAGTACAAATTTATTTAGCTATTTATTGTTTCTTCGCTGCTATATACACATTTTAATAAGCTTAAAAAATTTTACAATACATACATTAAATATGATTTCGTTAGTGTGCATACCTCCCAGAACTCTCTTATAAACATAACCTTGTGTGCGTGTGTATTTATTTTTAATTGTAAATCTGTATGCATGTACTGAGAGCATGCTACCGGTTTCAAAAAGTACAAATTTATTTAGCTATTTATTGTTTCTTCGCTGCTATATACACATTTTAATAAGCTTAAAAAATTTTACAATACATACATTAAATATGATTTCGTTAGTGTGCATATCTCCCAGACCTCTCTTATAAACATAACTTTGTGTGCGTGTGTATTTATTTTTAATTGTAAATCTGTATGCATGTACTGAGAGCATGCTACGGTTTCAAAAAGTACAAATTTATTTAGCTATTTATTGTTTCTTCGCTGCTATATACACATTTTAATAAGCTTAAAAAAATTTTACAATACATACATTAAATATGATTTCGTTAGTGTGCATACCTCCCAGACCTCTCTTATAAACATAACCTTGTGTGCGTGTGTATTTATTTTTAATTGTAAATCTGTATGCATGTACTGAGAGCATGCTACCGGTTTCAAAAAGTACAAATTTATTTAGCTATTTATTGTTTCTTCGCTGCTATATACACATTTTAATAAGCTTAAAAAATTTTACAATACATACATTAAATATGATTCGTTAGTGTGCATACCTCCCAGACCTCTCTTATAAACATAACTTTGTGTGCGTGTGTATTTATTTTTAATTGTAAATCTGTATGCATGTACTGAGAGCATGCTACCGGTTTCAAAAAGTACAAATTTATTTAGCTATTTATTGTTTTCTTCGCTGCTATATACACATTTTAATAAGCTTAAAAAATTTTACAATACATACATTAAATATGATTTCGTTAGTGTGCATATCTCCCAGACCTCTCTTATAAACATAACCTTGTGTGCGTGTGTATTTATTTTTAATTGTAAATCTGTATGCATGTACTGAGAGCATGCTACCGGTTTCAAAAAGTACAAATTTATTTAGCTATTTATTGTTTCTTCGCTGCTATATACACATTTTAATAAGCTTAAAAAATTTTACAATACATACATTAAATATGATTTCGTTAGTGTGCATACCTCCCAGACCTCTCTTATAAACATAACCTTGTGTGCGTGTGTATTTATTTTTAATTGTAAATCTGTATGCATGTACTGAGAGCATGCTACCGGTTTCAAAAAGTACAAATTTATTTAGCTATTTATTGTTTCTTCGCTGCTATATACACATTTTAATAAGCTTAAAAAATTTTACAATACATACATTAATATGATTTCGTTAGTGTGCATACCTCCCAGACCTTCTTATAAACATAAATTGTGTGCGTGTGTATTTATTTTTAATTGTAAATCTGTATGCATGTACTGAGAGCATGCTACGGTTTCAAAAAGTACAATTTATTTAGCTATTTATTGTTTCTTCGCTGCTATATACACATTTTAATAAGCTTAAAAAATTTTACAATACATACATTAAATATGATTTCGTTAGTGTGCATATCTCCCAGACCTCTCTTATAAACATAACTTTGTGTGCGTGTGTATTTATTTTTAATTGTAAATCTGTATGCCATGTACTGAGAGCATGCTACCGGTTTCAAAAAGTACAAATTTATTTAGCTATTTATTGTTTCTTCGCTGCTATATACACATTTTAATAAGCTTAAAAAATTTTACAATACATACATTAAATATGATTTCGTTAGTGTGGCATATCTCCCAGACCTCTCTTATAAACATAACTTTGTGTGCGTGTGTATTTATTTTTAATTGTAAATCTGTATGCATGTACTGAAGCATGCTACCGGTTTCAAAAAGTACAAATTTATTTAGCTATTTATTGTTTCTTCGCTGCTATATACACATTTTAATAAGCTTAAAAAAATTTTACAATACATACATTAAATATGATTTCGTTGGTGTGCATACCTCCCAGACCTCTCTTATAAACATAACCTTGTGTGCGTGTGTATTTATTTTTAATTGTAAATCTGTATGCATGTACTGAGAGCATGCTACCGGTTTCAAAAAGTACAAATTTATTTAGCTATTTATTGTTTCTTCGCTGCTATATACACATTTTAATAAGCTTAAAAAATTTACAATACATACATTAAATATGATTTCGTTTAGTGTGCATATCTCCCAGACCTCTCTTATAAACATAACTTTGTGTGCGTGTGTATTTATTTTTTAATTGTAAATCGTATGCATGTACTGAGAGCATGCTACCGGTTTTCAAAAAGTACAAATTTATTTAGCTATTTATTGTTTCTTCGCTGCTATATACACATTTTAATAAGCTTAAAAAATTTTACAATACATACATTAAATATGATTTCGTTAGTGTGCATACCTCCCAGAACTCTCTTATAAACATAACCTTGTGTGGCGTGTGTATTTATTTTTAATTGTAAATCTGTATGCATGTACTGAGAGCATGCTACCGGTTTCAAAAAGTACAAATTTATTTAGCTATTTATTGTTTCTTCGCTGCTATATACCACATTTAATAAGCTTAAAAAATTTTTACAATACATACATTAAATATGATTTCGTTAGTGTGCATATCTCCCAGACCTCTCTTATAAACATAACTTTGTGTGCGTGTGTATTTAATTTTTAATTGTAAATCTGTATGCATGTACTGAGAGCATGCTTGCGGTTTCAAAAAGTACAAATTTATTTAGCTATTTATTGTTTCTTCGCTGCTATATACACATTTTAATAAGCTTAAAAAAATTTTACAATACATACATTAAATATGATTTCGTTAGTGTGCATACCTCCCAGAACTCTCTTATAAACATAACCTTGTGTGCGTGTGTATTTATTTTTAATTGTAAATCTGTATGCATGTACTGAGAGCATGCTACCGGTTTCAAAAAGTACAAATTTATTTAGCTATTTATTGTTTCTTCGCTGCTATATACACATTTTAATAAGCTTAAAAAATTTTACAATACATACATTAAATATGATTTCGTTAGTGTGCATATCTCCCAGACCTTCTCTTATAAACATAACTTTGTGTGCGTGTGTATTTATTTTTAATTGTAAATCTGTATGCATGTACTGAGAGCATGCTACCGGTTTCAAAAAGTACAAATTTATTTAGCTATTTATTGTTTCTTCGCTGCTATATACACATTTTAATAAGCTTAAAAAATTTTACAATACATACATTAAATATGATTTCGTTAGTGTGCATACCTCCCAGAACTCTCTTATAAACATAACCTTGTGTGCGTGTGTATTTATTTTTAATTGTAAATCTGTATGCATGTACTGAGAGCATGCTACCGGTTTCAAAAAGTACAAATTTATTTAGCTATTTATTGTTTCTTCGCTGCTATATACACATTTTAATAAGCTTAAAAAATTTTACAAATACATACATTAAATATGATTTCGTTAGTGTGCATATCTCCCAGACCTCTCTTATAAACATAACTTTGTGTGCGTGTGTATTTATTTTTAATTGTAAATCTGTATGCATGTACTGAGAGCATGCTACCGGTTTCAAAAAGTACAAATTTATTTAGCTATTTATTGTTTCTTCGCTGCTATATACACATTTTAATAAGCTTAAAAAATTTTACAATACATACATTAAATATGATTTCGTTAGTGTGCATATCTCCCAGACCTCTCTTATAAACATAACTTTGTGTGCGTGTGTATTTATTTTTAATTGTAAATCTGTATGCATGTACTGAGAGCATGCTACCGGTTTCAAAAAGTACAAATTTATTTAGCTATTTATTGTCTCTTCGCTGCTATATACACATTTTAATAAGCTTAAAAAATTTTTACAATACAACATTAAATATGATTTCGTTAGTGTGCATATCTCCCAGACCTCTCTTATAAACATAACTTTGTGTGCGTGTGTATTTATATTTTAATTGTAAATCTGTATGCATGTACTGAGAGCATGCTACCGGTTTCAAAAAGTACAAATTTATTTTAGCTATTTATTGTTTTCTTCGCTGCTATATACACATTTTAATAAGCTTAAAAAATTTTACAATACATACATATAAATATG
>CM063511.1:19354171-19426671 GCA_032207245.1 Pardosa pseudoannulata
GCTAATATTAATACATCATTAGTGTGAACAATTTGCAACATTAATGTCTTCACAGTACAGCCATTGTTGAAGATACAGATATTTTAAATCCCTTACACAAACTTGTATGTATACATATACATATATATATATATATATATATATGCACACACATACATACATATATATATATACATACATACATACGTATATATATATACATACATTTTATATATACTCTTGTGTCAAATATATAGGAACAATACGTTTAATTGTCTTATCTTATTAAATTATCTTATTGTCTTATCTTATTATCTTATTAAATTATCCCAAAATCGGTACGTAACTATACAATATAAACCTTAAACCTGTAGTATATTATATATATATATATATATATATATATATATATATATATATATTCGTATGTATATATATATATATATTATACTTATATATATATATATATATATATCAGCGATATAGTTGGTAGTAACTAGTAGCAAGTTCTCTGGCGTTCTAATATTTAATATGTATGTATAATTATATACACACGTGTACATATGTATAAGTACATATACAAACATAGCAAAGCTGTACATCAAGATACACATTCAAGGTATTTAATTCAATACGCACGATCTATTTAACAACAAAAGTCTAATGATAACGGTGTTTACTGCTTAATGCCGATTCTGAACGGCTGGGAATACTTATGTTGTCCGTGGGATTCGAATCCTTCAATTCTGGCACAGAAGTATATGGTTCTTCTCTTTCGGCTATATTTAAGTTTTCAAGATATTGGTAAGAATTTAGTGTCAGTAAATCACTCATCTTACTTTTCGTGACTGGGAATTGAAGATAAAAGGCAGATTTACAATTTGAGAAAATTTTGAGACAATAAGTTTTGATATCTTACACCTACATTGTTTGTATGTTATATATACAATATATATATATATATATATATATATATATATATATATATACATATATATACATACATATGTATATATATATATATATATATATATATATATATATATATATATATATGTAATGAGACGGACTTCTCGATGAATGGTTGCAGTCATGGCCATAAAAATGATACCCCTTTCAGCTAAAGACCTTTATTAAAATAACGTTGAAGGACGAGTTTCCACTTCATCACAGGGACAGGACAAACTGAAGGTTCAGCTATAGGACTATGTAGGATTATAATTGGACAGACCCCTTCTCTGAGGGCGTAAACTGTAGCCCCAGTAGTCAATTTAGGTGAGGAGTTAAAAAGGGAAATGCAAAATGACGCGGAAATTTTAGGCCTTGAAGTTATGAAAACCCCTCAGAATTTTCCTTATATATATATATATATATATATATATATATATATATATATATATATATATATATATATATATATATATATATATGTGTGTGTGTGTGTGTGTGTGTCTGTGGTGTGTATATGTGTGTATTACTCTTTCTTTATGAAAAATTGTTAAAAGTTACATAATATCTTGCTACACTTTCTGTAATATATATATATATATATATATATATATATATATATATATATATATATATATATATATATATATATATATATATATATATATATATATATATATATATATAACCTCTCATTACCCATTGCCACACAAAATGATACAATTCTTCCTTATCATAGGTACATCAATAGAGCCACAAACTAAAGTTATATTTATATTAGTATAAATCATCATTTAAAACAATACGTTACTCTCAAATGACAATTTATGTACAACGAACTTAACAGCTTTATGAAATAAGACGATGTTAATCTCCAGCGACTGACATTGAAGGTTTGAATGACCTCGAACTAAATTGCAAGTGTATTTATATTTAAACAATCTTATATGGACAACCTTATGCGACTTCTTCGAACGCCTGTTATACAGATTCTGTTCACACATTTTTTAGACGATGTATATTGTAGTCATAAAACTAAAACATAAAATTCTTGTGTTTGAAATGTTCTGTTTCATCACCCTTATTCTGAGTTCTCTTGCGACAGCGTAATATCCAGGATAATAATGCCTTTTGAAGTGTCAGAAGAGGTATACTATTCCATTCCTCCTGAAAAACTTTGCAGAGTCCTGTAAGGGTTGTTTGATGACGTTTGGATAATGCAGAATTTAAAAATCCGAAAGCACTAAAATCTGTATGTGATACATCGGTAGAATTAGTAGGGATATTAGTGAAGGGTATGGCCTTAATACCGGTTTTTTGAACCATGTACTTAAATTTTTCTTCCCTTTTATGATAATTGGCTCTTTTTTTGTTGCAATCATTTAAATACACCCATGATTCATCTATTGTGACAATATTTTTCCATTTTTCTTTGAATAAATGTTTCTCATACAGAATTCTGCAGCGTATAATGCGCTCAACTATATTCTTTAGAGAAGATGATTCTTAAGATTTAAATCAACGTTTATCATTTTGTTTACTGTGGACACTGATCATTTTAATGATCTGCAACTCTCCTTTGACTAGGGGAATTTCTTTTAACATTAAACAACTTACTTTTGCAATTTTCATTTTCTTGGATACTTGTTTGGAATTTTGGTTCCACTTGAGGCTCCACTTTGACCTTTTTTTCCTTTCTTTTTGATGATATTATCATCTACGCTTTAGATATCACAAAACTATGACTCTTACATGTTTTGGATAACGGAATATGAGTACTTCTTTTCAGAAAAGGCATAAATATAGCCTTGAAACCACTGCTTCCTTAAAAACGCCATTTTGAATGAAAACAAACCTCTCAAGCCACAGACGATAATTTTGACTTTTAAAAACGTAGTTCAGTTGCAGTTATTTCTTTTGCAATAAACGATTTTTTAATACCGTTAACAAAAATCGTCTAAAAATGTGCGTATATGATTAAATACAATACACAGAATATTTATATGTGCCTAAAATAAAATAACGTTGTCTTTTGAAATGAAATAGCGTAAAGTAGGAAAAGAACTTTAGTTTCAATTTCCACGTTTCAAAGAAATAGATTTTACAAGGAATGAAATTAAGCATTACATCTCAAAGCTCAGTATAATTATTAGGTAATGACAATGACATACATTTCATTTTAGTATAAGTATCATGCCAAGAAATTAGAAAAAATAGATCTAAACGTATGAGGTAAACGGTGTATAAAATTTCACAGAAGCAATTACATACAAAATGTATCTCTAATAGTCTCATACTTAAATTATATTAAAAGGAATGAGAGAAATTCCTGTAAAGATATCTGCAATGACCACGATATCGTGTTCTCGTTTTTTTTTCTAAATTATCCTTGAAGAGTTTTACCAAGAAATGTGTATGAAAATCGATAAAAAGTGCGTCATGTTAGGCAACTATTAAATATGACACTTCGAGACAATGTTAATGGCAATTAAGGTCACGTAATTCCCAAATCTTCTAAAAAGGAAGATGGATTTTACAAGAAGGGTTCGTGTACTGAGAAGTATTTCAATTAAATAATAAGATCCATTTTCGTTGAATGTGTAAACTGAATTTTTTTCTACGAACTGACCTGGAAGAGTTTGCAACCGAAATCAATTAGATGTTCACTTTGTAAGAAAAACATTCCAATTTGTGAAGACAGGTTTTGAAAAAAATTGTTTAGTATATGCTGTGCCAGTTTTTATTTATGTTAATCATCGGCCTTCTACGTAAGTTCGAGTAATGTGGTTTTGTTTTGTTTGAAGCACTACTGTTTACTTTTTGCAATACGAGGTCTATGGGGTAATATAGAGAACTTAAGTTATTTGCCTATTTTGTGCTGTTATCTAACGCTTTCTACTAGAAACACATGAGAGATAACCTCCATTGTCTTGCCAGACTTATCACTTAGCTTGAGGCGCATGGTATTAGAGTGTAAATCATTTTCTTATTTTTATCATCTAAAATATTTTTCATATATGTGTTTAAATATTCACGGAAAAAATTGAGTAATGTTAGAGTACATATTACTGATGCTAACTGATATTATTGTTATAACAAATGTCAAAACATCCCTGCTGAGTAGATCTTTTATTTTTCATTGTTATTTATGATCTTTTTTATTTTATTTTTTACTTTGTTTAGCGACTCCATTTGTTTCATTATTACAGGGAGAGCAATATAGAATACTGGTATCCCATATATTCCCTCCATTTATATCACGTATTCTATAATACTAGCATTGAATAAAATTTATAACTTCAGTTCTAAATAATTTCATTTATAATATATTTTTTCTGCATAAATGTCAAAAAATTTATAAAGAAGATAAAAAAGTGGAAAACTGTGTCAAAATAAAACCAGGTCTATATTTTTTTTATACTATGTGCATATTATTGTAATAAAATTCATTAAATGATTTATTACGACAGAAAAAATTAGGAATAAATAAATTAGGTTTTATGTGTTTCTATAAAAAAAAATATTTGAGAAAATTTTTTTAGTAGTCCATATAATCCTTTATATTCCAAATTATTTACAGTAAACATTTGGACATGAAAATTTAATTTTAATTATTTAATTTTAAAATTAATTAAAAATTCAAATTTTTCTTCAAAGCAAGTTATCTGCAAGCGGCATAACGAAAAATCTATTTATAGCGGCTACACCATCGATCTACAAGTATACAACATATAAATATTGACGTATTCATACACATTTTAATGATGCTATTTAGACAAGGTTGGTTTTGGTTTGGTTTGGAGTGCTACGGTCTACTTTTTGCAACAAGAGGGCTAATGAGACCGGGACCTACAGCTTAAAGCCGATTCCGAACGGCTACGAACATCCATACCACTGTGGGATTCGAACCCACGAACTCCGGTACCGAAGGCCAGCACCCTAACCAATCAGCCATCGTTCGGCGCTATTTAGACAACAGAAACAGTTCTTTTAAAGTTTATTTTTTAATAATACATAAAAATAGAAAATAATAAAAATGATCTATAATTTACAGAGAATAATTCTAAATTTGTACTGTTTAATTCATTGTTACTATGAATGTAATTAATATTAATTTCTAAAATAAATTAAAATGACAACTTGTGGCGAAAATTGTATCTCTTTTAATTAGGGTAACTTTTGGCGACAACTAAAACAACTTAATTTCTCCCAAAATTAACTTATTTTATAGAACTACTTTAACTTGGTTTCGGTTGTTAGCATTCTACATGTGGTATACTCTTAATACACCTGAGTGGTTGTTTTCTTTGTAATTATATGACACTACATAAGCTAATATACAAAGTTTGAGAGTTAAAGCGCCAAAGACTACCTGTCTATAAACTGTACATTTGCATTTTAAAATTTTGCTGTTTTATTTTATGGACTGCAACAGGGGTATAACTTTAAATTTGTAATGGGCAAAAAACATTCAATGTTGATAAGACACAAATATCAATGTAAACATCTTGATTATAATTGTATTCTGAAATAAAATTCTGCAGATTCTATTTGTAAAATTATAATCTTTGGCATTTGTTTGTTTCTCTTTTAATTGTGGTAACCTTTAGAGACTTCGAGAGCACCAAATTAATTTATGGTTAGCTCAACAAGTCTTATATAACTGTTGAACGTTACTTAGTTTCACTTAAGCGTCATCAATTGATTAATATTAACACTCTGCTTAAATCATTCGCACACTTACAGCACTATATAAATATTACGTTTTAGTGGGAGGGCACTAAAGATGGGTTGTTTGAATAAACACAATAGTAAAAAAAAAAAACCTATGTACTTGTATTCATACATGTGTGTGTAACCTATGTGTGTGTGTGCACGTGCGCCCGCGTACACACACACACACACACACACATACACACACACCTCTTAATGGGATTAGTTTGGGACACCTTAATTTTGATAACAATAACCGATTGATAACAATAAACTATATGCAAAATTAGATAAATTCACCTCATCTACCTTTAATTCACACGTACTAAATTTCAAAATAAATTGAAAAATCTCACCTTATATTTATGTACAGTATATTTTCTTTTATAACTTAAGAATTGTATATATAGTTTAAAATATTGATCAATTGTTGGCTGTCTACAATTTTTTTAAGAGGCTCATTGATAAAATGTTCTTGATCATAATGTTTTTTAAAGTCACCGGAGCGGTGTTGTACTCCACGTTTCAACATTTTCAATGGACTTCTCATTTCAGCACTTGTAGGAGGTTTCTGAATATCAAGAGATTCTCCATCTGAATCATCAGTTACATCATTCGTCTGTTTTCCTATGACAATCTGAGAGACACACACACACACATACATACATACATACACACTGTTAACACACACATCTTTTGTTAACACACAAATCTTCTGTTAACACACACATACATACACACACACATAGTCGTACACACATATGTATGCATGAATGTAACATGTCGAAACTAATCCCTCTTCTACAATTGAATTTAGCCTTTATTAGTTTTAATTATCCGGGATTACTGGGCAAGGAGAAGTGAAATTAATAAGCAGTCGCTACCCCATTACAAGAAAGCCTCGAGTCCAACTTGGAACTCCGAGTTTATTCGAGACTGAGAAAAGGCATGTTTCTCCGACAAGATCAGAGCAATGAATGATAAATTTAAACACTTTTCCATGTTGGCCCCACAGCGAGATGATACGGAGATATTGACAAGAAATAGGAGCCTATTTAGCGATATTAAGCATCAGAAACGAACTTAGATCATTAGAAAAGTGAACCATTTTATTGGAGACAGCTGAAAAATGAGGCGACTGGACAGAAAATTAGCATTTATTTCAGAATCAGCTTTGGGAAATGGGTTGAAAGATTTCGAGTCTCGAACTCCCTTTTTAATTCTGAGATTTTGTGGGTACGAAAAATACATAAGAAAGAATTAGATTAGGAAAAGGAGAGTTTTAGAGAGATATTCTAAGTAATAATTTTGATGTATTACATGTATACATTAAAATGCAAACATTCTTTCTAAAAGTAATCAGTTACGCCTCCTTATTTAAATAAGATAGACTCAACAATCTATATATGACAACTTCCAAATTCTCAGAAATTGTCCAATTTTAATATTAATACAATACTCAGGTATAATAATCTAGAATCAAAATTACCCCATTTCCACCTCAAATATTTTCTTTAAAATGCATAAAAACTAGGATTTGTGCCCATCAGAGATTTTAAATGTGTAGAATTTCGAAGATTTCTCCGTATAACGCGGAGCGCACTGATTAAATTTTCATGTCGCTATATTGAACACGGAATACAATCTTCGAAATAACGATTTACGAACAGCTTCTATCTTGAAAATTTTCTTTCCCACGACCTACCTCTGATTTGACTAGGAAAAATGTTAACGGTATATCACGTTTCATTCTGGAGGAGAGCCGTTCTCCTATTCAAGCAGTTAGAAAATCCGGTTTGCAATTTAATTTTTTTACTATATCTTATATTTTACTATACACATAAATGTAGTATATTATCATAACGTTAAAGGAGGAAATTTCTGAGGATGAAAATATGTTTGTATTATATTAGTATTTACTTTTGAATAAATCATTTAAAAGTAATAATAGCGAGATTATCTGAAAATATTATTGCTTTTTTTATTGCGTTAAGGGACATTAAGTATTAGCTTTTAATTATTAACTCTATTCTTATAATGAAAATATAAATATAATAAGAATATATTAAGCTCAATCTTGTATACAGGGTGTCCCCGAAGTCCGTCTACAAACTTGGAGGTAGAGAACATTGTGAGGAGCCAAAATGACATAGGAAAGCATGGGCAGAAATCAATAGGTGGCGCTATACGCAACCTCGCAAGATCGGCACGTGTAATTTCCTCAGTTCAGACACAGACAGAGTGCGATGAACGTGAATAATTTTACGAACGCCAAGTTGGCAGATATCCATTTCATCTACGGTCTAGCCAACAGAAATGGGCTTGCTAATGTTCGGTTGTATCAGGAAAGGTATCGAACGAGGTGGCAACTTAATCATCAAACGTTCGTCCGGATGCATCCGAACCTCGAGGAACATGGATCTTTCAGAGCCACGATTAAACGTTCTGAACTGCCACGAACAACACGAACACCTGTATTCGAAAAGGGTGTGTTCGTGAGCATTTGGACCTCAGATTTCCAAACAGGTGGAATGGGCATGGTGTCCCGTCACTTGGCCTTCCAGATCACCTGATTTATCTGCTCTGGTTTTTTTTCTGGGGTGCCATGAAGAGTCTTGTCTATGATACTTCAGTCAATTCTACAATGGACTTGGTGACACGGATATCCATCGCTGCTGCTACGATACGTGAAACGCCGTTATTTTCGAAAATGTCCGCCAATCCATGTCGCGTCGATGTCGTGCGTGCATTTATGCCAATGGCAGCAAATTTTGAACACATCCTGTCATACTTTTTATTTATTATTGTTGCTTTTTGTGTAATAAAGCGTTTTACACTTTATTCTGTGTGTGTCCTTATAGATTTTGCGTCTCTTTATCTCGTGAGGGTTACATTTCCGCCTATGCTTTCCTATGTAATTATGGCTCCTCACTAAGTTCTCTACCTCCCCTCCAAGTTTGTACACGGACTTCGGGGACACCCTGTATATATATTTAGTTTCGTTTTTAACGTTCCCACTTAGTTTACTTATTACATTTTTCACTGGCTGCTTTCTCTTGTCCCTTAATTCATATGTATATATTTATAGAAATATCTATATACATCTCAACACATTGCATTGCATTCCATTACATTGCACTACATTGCACTGCACTGCACTGCACACACACACATTTATATATTACATATGTGTATACAGAAATATATATGTATATACCTAATACATGTATTCATGTACATATAAACATATATTTATATACATATTTTTTATGCATACACACATACATATCCATACATACACACATATAGATATATCATAGTTTTCATTACATTTCCATAAAATTAGAGCATAAACTAATATTTATTTTATTTTACTTTATAGAATAAATTTTCAAGGAAAAAAATAACTAGCCGCTTTGTAACCAGATAGAATTTCGAAAAAAACAAACAGCTCAATTTCATTAAAAAAATAACTTGTTTTTGTTAAATTTAATGTTCTTCGTAAATTTTAAATATATAAACTGAAGTAGGAAAAGTGCTTTGTATGAAATTTGAACATTAATGCTTGTTCTTTCATATAAAATAACTACGTTTGTTACAATGATTATATTATTACCAGTTTTAATGTTTTTCTAATGCAGCTGGCAATACAGACATTTCATGCGGCTACGAAACAGAGACTCATTTAGCACCCTCTTGGAAGCACGTGTAGCTTTTGGGGCACTACGGTCGCAAGTAATATTGTCTACGCTGGGTACTCGAAATTTAGAAACAGAGACTACAGCGCAGACATCACGCATGATCTGGACCTTCTAGAAGTATCGTTTACAATTGAAGAACAGTACGTCGACAGACCAATCCATTAATAAACACGGCTGATCTTTGATGAGATATCCCGGTTATGAGATTAACCGCTTTACCGACTAATCTACCGCGACTATATTTACTCAAAATATCAATTAAGTAACATATAAAAATAAAAGTATTACTCGAATAACTTAAATAAAATAGAAAGACATTTAATTTTGAAAATGATTACGTCTTTATTAACAGCTAAATAATAGATTGGCAATAAAAAATTCTTTATTTGCAGTTATAAAGAAAATGCTTAAGAGAGTTTGTGTTTCATTTATAAACAATGTAAACGATCCATTATTCAAATTAAAAATATCCAGGATACACAATCGCAACGTTAGAAAGTACGAAAATCGAATCTGCTTCAGTTCCATTGTTTTATTATACATATACACAGTCGCAAAGGCTTTCAACTGACATTCATTAATTATGCATTTATAGAAAGACAATTTAAAGAATTCTCTACGGTGAATTGAATTAAGCGACAATAGATTTCACTGATTGCTTTTATACAATTCCATTAATTACACAAAGAGTGCATTAATTGCTTCAGATATAATTTAAAAAAATATTAATTCTGATTATAATCCTTTGATCAGCACTCATTTTTTATTTAAGGTGTGGAAAGCTAAGAATTTTTATATTAAGGAGATCAAAGAAAACGAAATGATTCAAACAATTGAATCAAAACCTCTGAATATCCATTAATTACATTTTTCACAAGGGATTATGATTTGTTAGCCTAGGAATTGCAATTAATTGTACTTTGGTGTTAATATATAATGCAATCACAGTATATAATGTTATAATCAACAGTAATTATATAATGTATTCTGTAAATTATGTATTTCTCTTTCTGTCTCACTCACTAAATTTTCGATCTCTTCCCTCTCTCACTCCCTTTATTTCAATTTTTCTATCCCTCCCTCATTTTGCTTTCTATCTCTCCCTTTCTTTTCTATCTCACTGCTCTATTCTCCCTCTCCCTCCTATATTGTCCATCTCACTCCTATATTCTCCATTTCACTCCTATATTCTCTTTCTCACTCATATTCTCTTTCTCACTCCTATTCTCTTTCTCACTCCTATTCTCCTTCTCACTCCTATTCTCCTTCTCACTCCTATTCTCCTTCTCACTCCTATTCTCCTTCCCACTCCTATTCTCTCTCACTCCTATTCTTTCTCAATCCTTTCTCTATTCTTCCTCTTTTTTCTCTCTCAATTCGTTCTCTCTCCAATACCCCCTTCTCTTCCCTCCTGCTAACTCTTTTCTTTCTCGCTCCACTTCACACTTCTACACACAAAAGAAAACTTACAGTTATATATATATGTTGGATAAAGCAGTCGTTACACCAGGAAAGAAAGCTATAAAATATGAAACTAAAAATGTTGAATATAGAGAAAAAGCGGAATTTTCGCTCTGTCGTCAAAACTATTGTTTTACCTTTGTTTATGTGTCTGCACTAGCACAAGAAAACTAGCCAATCAGACCTGTTAAGAGTACACCCCGTGAAGATGTAAAAAAAGAAATTAGGTGAAGTTAATTACATATATATAATAAATAAAGCTTAACAACAATTATGTTGGTGATCTCCAAAGTTTGCCAGTTTAAAATAAAAATTAATCGTAAAGTGAAGTACTAAATAAACATCTATATCTTAGATGAACTACCATAAGCAAGACTAATTAACAACTTATAATATGTAATGGTGGTAAAAGTAAAGAATGACTTCTCACAAGTGGATCCTAGTATTTTAAAATAAGAGTCTAAGGAGAAATTTTTGTACTTAGGAATATTTTTGGAATTTGGATGATATTGAGACCAAAAATGTATTTTACGGGCCAGAGCTATAATGAATGAACACCATATATTTTCAGTCCGCTCGACCCACAATTTCGCTATTAACTGATTATAAACCTTTGTAATGAGCTCGTTACTAAAAGACTAAGAATGTTTGTGTTACATGGACACCTAGTATTTTAAAATAAGAGTCTAAGGAGAAAACAGTCAGGTTTGACTTGCCACCTCCTAAAGAAGAGGAGACGAAGGGAGAAGAAGAAGGGAGAAGAGAGAAAGAAGAGAGGGACATTTTCCCAGAGGCGAAAGCTGACCAATATATGCCACTCCCACCAGCTGCGCTTAGAAGAAGAGAACGAAGGAGAAGAAGAAAGAAGAATAAAAGAAGAGAGGGACATTTTCCCATGGAGGCGAAAAGCTTGACCAAATTAGATGATACCAGCTGGCGCAGAAGAAGAGGAGCGAAAGAAGAAGAAAGACGGACTCATCGACAAGCCCTACTCCAGGGAGGTGAAAGTTCCCCAGGAGTGGGAAGGATGCCACTCCCACCAGCTGGCGCTGGTGGGAGAAGAAGAGGAGACGAAGGGAGAAGAAGAGAAGACAAGAAGGAAGAAGAAGAGAAGGGGAGAAGAAGAGGGACATTTTCCCATGGAGGCGAAAGCTTGACCAAGAGGTTAAGGATTCCACTCCAGCCTTCTCCAACAGCGGAGGGAAGATGCCGGTTTGGAACGAGATAGAACGGACATGCTTGGAGGAGAGAGCTGAATCAGAGTGAAACGCGTGCAAACCCCTTGACATTTTTCGTATCCCCAGGATGTTTCAGCTAGAGATGCGATGTTCCTATAATAATGTATAATTTTCATATGTTTGATAACTGTAAATAATAAATACATAGTTCAGTATATGGTCGCTGCAGTATTTAATTACCGGCAAGACAGGCTTTAGCGAACCTACGATACTTTCTCCAGTAACAATAGGAGAGTAGGTACAGAAACGAGGTGTGTAGTCATCGAGAAAGACAGACGCTGACCCACGATGTATTACAGTTACTATAAAATTTCAATATACCGTATTAGTGTTCTAAAGCATAACTCTAAAACGGTTATCCATAAGATGTTCATGATGCGTCGTTCCTATAATATTGTATAATTTTCATATGTTCGATAACTGTAAATAATAAATACATAGTCCAGTATATGGTCGCTGCCGGGAAGACAGGCCTTAGCGAACCCACGATACCTTCTCCAGTAACAATAGGCGAGCAGGTACAGAAACGAGGTGTGCAGTCATCGAGGAAGACAGCTGTGGACCCACGATGTATTACAGTTACTATAAAATTTCAATATACCGTTACTAAAGCAGAGCTCTAAAACGGTTATCAGTAAAATGTTCAATTTTGCACTTAGGACTGTTAACATCAATATATGAACACATATTTTGGATCGATATTTTCTATGTAATGCAAAATCTCGAAATAACTGCTATCAATGTTAATAATCTACAAAAATACTATCGAAAGGCATAGATATATTCATGCAACGAAAGTTTTTTACAAAACACAAAAAAAATTATTTGTAGAGAACAATGTATTAAATCTGTGAGGTATACCTCAAAATCGGTTAGCCATGAAATGTTGTATTTTTGTAATTAGGATTATTATAACATGCAATTAAGTATCTTTATTTTTCACTGCGACTCTGACTATATAACAAAAAATAGTTCAAAATAATGGCCATGAAAGCTAGTGATTGATAATAATCCAACTGAAAGATATCGACGTATGCAGTTGGAGCAATTCTTTTAAACAGTTAAAACTATGATTTTGAATTCTATTAAAAAATAAAAGTGATTATAATTTTTTTGCAAAGAATAATTTTAAAGTTTTCCGTTTATTGTTTTTGTTACAGAGTAAATGCAGTATTGTTATCACTCCGAATTTTGATTTAAGACGAAATACCTACGTAACTAAATACTTAGTGTAACTTATATTAACGTGTGTGATGCTAGAGGGCAGTACTTTAACTCTACTCAAACTTTGAGGAACGAAACGTTATTAAAATCTTGAAGATGATAAATAATAATTCTGATGGCATATTATAGCAAAAGAAAAAAAAAGGATATTGGCATAGAAGTAAATTATGTGATGTGAAAATCATACTAATTACGTATGTTATAGTATATTTAATGAATTAATTTTCATTTAGGATTTGCACAGAAACAAAGGTTAAGTTATGCGTAAAATTATAGAGAAAGTTAAGGGAAAATGGATATTTATTTTAATGAAAATATATTTCATTCAGAAAATTGTGTATAAAATATAACTTATGTATAACACTTCTAACTACTTTTTATGTACAAATGTGATTCAATTTAAAATACAATATATTGTACATTATTTAAATTCTTAACATTAAGATAAAAATGGATTTTTGTTCGGAATAAACAAGGAACATAGGATATATTACCTACTACATGTATTTTTGCAATCTGAGACATTTTCAGCTCTTAAAAGCTTTTTTAAAGATTGAAAATTGGTTCAATGAACACTTACGAAATACGAGAACTGTTTTTCATTTCAAAATTCTGACGTTTCTATTACATCAAAATGCTACTTGCCTGTCATTTCCCTCCAATTCGGATCAGTTTTCAATCGATTCTAATATGCATTGTTTGCCAAGAATTTAGTTTTTTTATAAACTTAAAGCAGGTAATGAAGTAAAAAAGAATACATCTGAAACAGAAATTTAAAATATTTTAGAGATGGAATTTATATGCATTAATATAATGCAACTGTAGCTGTCAGGTTTTATGTATCATAACAGCATAGTATATATTTAATGCAGGAGAATTTATATTGAAAAAGATAAATTTAATCTGTCACCAGCTAAAATAATACATTTTTTACTATATATATATGTAATATATTTAATTTTTTTTCTAAGAGGAACTAAATTATTTTCTATTTAATTCCAAAACGTAATGAAGAAAACTATTCCACAGAAAAGCACTTCCTTTTCCTTATAAAAATTTTCTATATTTGCGATTATATCCATTTATTCTATGTCGTTCTCATGGTACTCTGTGAATTTTTAGAACGTTGTGTCCTAACATAACATTTTCATTAATGACCTGGTCATAAATATAACAAAAAGGCTGGACTAACCGACTTTGCAACTGCAAAATCACGTCGTAGTGGAGAACTATGTTTCAATCACATCGTATGCAACTATCTAATTAAGCAGATATTAAATAACAGTCGTGCAAAATTCAGCGTTATAAAATAAATTTTTTAAAGAGTTCTAGTTTAAGTGGTTTTTCTTGAATGTTGAAATGAAATGATTCGAAAATGATGGACAACGTCATGTTGAGCCGAGACCCAACAAATACAAATGTGGGCTAGTTTTCAAATTTATATATATATATATATATATATTATATATATATATATATATATATATATATATATATATATATATATATATATATATATATATATATAAAGACGGACTTCACGATGGGTGGTTGCAGTACTGGCCCATAAAAATGATACCGTTTCAACTAAAGACCTTTACTAACATAACGTTGGAGGATGGGTTTCCCCTTTTTCATAGGGACAGGACAAACTGAGTGGTCAGCTAACATGAAATTATAAAAAAGGCTCTGGTCAACAGAGTAAAAGGCTCTGGTCAACATCTGGGGGAAAATCTCTTGAAAAATCTGCGTGCATCTCCTTTTTGTTTGAAAATTTCCTAAATTGTCCGCTAGGGACACGTAGAGTTATCTTTGGTTAGACCCCTTCTCTGAAGACGTAAACTGTAGCCCCAGTAGTCAATTTAGGTTAGGGGTTAAAAAGGGGAAAGCAAAAGGATGGGGGAATCTTTAGCCCCTGACTTAAGATTTGAAAACCCCTGATAATTTTGTAGGGGTGTCTTAAGGGTTTTATTCAAAATTCCTACACTAGTTACCAGATACAGTTTACTTTTAATTATATATATATGTAATATACATGTACGGTATCTGAGTACCACGTACATGGAATTTTATACCAGAATGATATTCTGACATCTGAACTTATTGAAGAATCTCATTGTATTTAGATTATATGGACTAATATAGTATTTAGGTACCACGATTTTACAATAAAAAAATAAGAGAATGGAATGATTAAAAATTACGTAGTTTGTTTGAATTATTTCTTTTAGTCATAGAATAGTAATTCAGCGATCTGTTCTTATCGTTTGGTCACTAAGTTTTCCTGGGATTTCAGATTTACATACAGGAGGGTTTTGGTTTGGAGTGCTACGGTCTACTTTTTGCAACACGAGGGCTAATGAGACCGGGACCTACTGCTTAAAGCCGATTCCGAACGGCTACGAACACCCATGCCATAGTGGGATTCGAACCCACGAACTCCGGTTCCGAAGGCCAGCTCCCTAACCATTCGGCCATCGTTCGGCTACATACAGGAGGGATGTCTGTTGCTGAAGTTACCCCATGATTTTATTTACAGGTCTGTGACACTAAGATTGGGATTATCTCACCACTGTTCCAAGTACGCTAAAGCAATTGCCAGTCCTAGAAACTACTACTTCCGTTAATAGCCTTACGGGGACACTAGCCGTAAAGCGTACTAGTTTAGAATATTATTCTAAACATCAGGCGCATGGTACAACGGATTAATCTGAACAGCCTTAGATAGAGAACTAACTCAACAGAACCACAAACTTGGTACCAGTTGACAACCAACAATATGGTACCAGCCAATTAACAGCGTGTTCATTGTCAACACATCTGTAAAGACACGTTGATCAAAGGAAACGGTATAGCCAGAATACCTATGTTTTTTTCTTTACGGGCAGACACACACAGTAAATGTTAAAATTCAAAAACAAGAAAAGGTGGCACACAGCAAAGGAAATATGGAATCAGAAGATAGTATCTTAAATAGGGAAGTGTAAGGAAGTTAAAAACCTAAGGTCATGGTGAAACTTAGAAAAAGGGAGGGAAGGAGGAGGAGAAAGAGAGAGAGAGAGAAAAAATGTTTAGCTTGAAAGTCTAACCTGAGGTTACTATTCTCAAATTCACCTACAGAAGTTGAAGCTCTAAGACAGAAATGGGCAAACTCCTGCCATCCGGAAGGTTTTAGGTTTTATCCGACCTGCAGATAGAATATTTCAGTTGCCGGTCTGAGCCAAATTAAAAGAAATATATATTTATACATTATATATCCATCTCCTTTTCTACTTTGCTTAAATATTATATCCCAAATTTATTATCTCACGCCAGCGGTATATTTGCTTCTTATATGTAAAAAAGTGGTTTCAACTTTGAACCTTAGAAAGAATAATTTCAGTAGTGGACTGACAGATGAGCATTTAGCATCGTTCCTTAAAATCAGTACTTAGAACCTCAGTATTAAGGAACTTTTAAAAATGAAATCGAAATTTCATTCATCTCGCTAACGTATTTAAACCGTTAGGCACTTGTATATTGTTTTTAAAATTTTAGAAAAATTTTTCTTGGCCCGTCAAAGTTATTTTCTTTCAAATTTTGGCCCGCGAACGAAAAAGTGTGTCCCTCTCTGCTCTAAGAGGTAAATATTTTTGAAAAAGATTTAAAAAAATACCTGATCTGATGTTGTTGCCATTCCACAAATTTGATTTCTAGACTGTTAGAGAAGAGAAGTCAAGCTGGCAAGAAACATTTGGAAAATAATGAAAAATTTCAATAATTGTTAAATAATTAACCACTTTCATAGATTTAACTACGAACACAAAATAGGCTTATATTGACCAACAACAAAAAATTGCTGAAAACAAGTTAATGAAATAACACTTTAATTTTCGTCTTATATTGTTAACAACTTAGACTGCATTTTAAGGTCTTGTAATAATTTGTTTTAAATATTAACCTGGAACTTTGCTGCGACATATACATTTTTCAAGTATAAATTTCTTATTATTAAAGAAGACTGTATCAATGAAAATTTTTTAAACCGAAATAATTTCTATCAGTTTCTATTATACTTGTTGAGAAGTGCAGAAAGTTGACTTTTGAAGTTTCTTTTCAAAACATTCTCAGATTTTTGTGGCAGTTACAGAATAAACGGGATCAGAAATTTTTGCTTTTATTTAAAAAGCAATATTTTTTACTTTAAGGGGATAGTGGACGTACCAAAGTTCTTTTACAAAATATTATATTAATGTTGTAATTTGTTTTTCTAAATGAGCATTGATATATAAATAAATTTCTCATGAAATCAGTTAACATTTTTTAAAAATTAGTTAATATTTAAAATCAGATAATATTTTTTACAACATTTTCATATTGTCCTTCGTACTTAAATTTTCATAGATCCCGACAAAATGTTTGCTTTATACCTTAAAAGTTCATTTAAATTTAGAAACTGAAGTATTATTTCATTTAGATTATTAATTCCTATTTTAATATAGAAAATATGAACTTTTCATAATTTCTCAATGTTGAGATAGAAATTTATCATATAAACTATTCAATTAGTTGCCAAAATATCATTCAAAAACGTTAGAAATACTTTTAAGTAAAAGTAAAACGAAAATAAAGGAATAATTAATGTACATAGAATATTTTAAAAGTCGACGAGATATTTTTTAAATTTTAGTTTTGTTGAAACGATGTTAGAGTTTCACATTTTTTGTTATTTATTTAGTTCTGGTGCAGTGAAAATGAAATAAGCTTTAAACCTACTACCATTACTCCGTTAATAATACTACATTTTTTTTAAAAATGTGTTAATAGATGGAAGTGATATGTATGAAGAGTTAATTAAAATACAGAAATTTCCCTATGTATAATTTCGATCAATAAATTGTTATTTTGCAAGTAATCTGTGATAAAACCAGAAATATGGAGTTAAAATGTTTATAGTCAAACAAAAAGGAGAAATAAACACTCTTACTGATTCAAGATTTATATTCATATTTAGAGAAACTAATTTGTACATAATTTTTTATACTGTTGTTGTTGTTTGTGATGCCATTTGGACAAACCAAGCGCGATTGATTCATTCGTTACTCGTATTAAAATAAAGGGGTGAGACATTTATTTTAACGAGCCCCGCTTGGTGAAAGTTTGACTTTTGCTCAATTGGGCCTTCGCAATTTAGAAGCAGGGACCAAGCAGAAGACCCAGACTTGGCTTGCCACCCCCTAGAGGTATTGATTGAGAACTTGGATAACTTTGTGCCGACGAACATAATTTACGTGCCCCACTCACTTTTAACGAACACGGTGGATCTTAGGCCGGCTTTGGCTCCGAACCCGCAACCCTCTAGTTACGAGAGCATTGCCTTTGCCTGCTGAGCTACTGCGGCACTCTTTTATAGTAATAACTGTATAAGCATACAATTTGTTTAAAAATAACATATTTTAACTGTCAACGCCTCGCACGTCCCCGGCTGCACTTTCTGAAGTCTGCACGCCTCGTTCTATACCTGCCCGCCTATTTTTACTGGAGCAGGTATCTTGGGTTCGATTAAAGCCTATGTGGCATACAATTAATCACAGCAGGGACAAAACTCTTAACTAAACATTTATTATTAAGAAGATTTGTTAAAAAACATAAGTACACTTCAATTCATACTCAAACAGGGCTCAAATCAGACCGAGGACAAAAATAAACTGTGTCGAGCGGAAAAACACCTCCTCCGGTCTCAGCTCCGTTCACAAGAATTTTCTCCGTTACCACCGGGCATCTCTCCTCTCCTCTTCGTTAGGGGCCGGGGTGGAATCCCCCCCAGTCAAGCTTTCTCCTCCAAGGAAAAATTGTCCTTTTCTGCAGCTGGCGAGGGCGGGGGTGGAATCCATCGCCCCCTCCTGTTGAACCTTGCCAACCCTCTCTTGGGGTGTCCGTCTTCGGCCGCCGAAACAAAAAACAGGGGCCCATGTAACACCAACTCGAATCTTGAGTCTAATATTACATTAACTGTCAGTAGTGAAGGTTAACTTGGGTTGAATGGGGATAGTAGGCTTTCAAGAATAATTTGTTTTATTTTTATACAATCTATCTAAAATATAATGTAGTTAAGAATGTTTATGCAATTGTAATTTCTAGGTTTAAGCAACAATAATTTTAAAAACTATTATTAATGGTTTCAGAAGGAGCATTTAATGCCATAGATATTTTATACAATGCTGTCATTATAACTCAAAAGTTATCTTTCAGACTTAAAATAAACTTTAGTAAATATAGTAAGCGTTCGATGCAAGTATAGTCGGAAAACCAGTAATAAATACGTATAATGCGGTCATTATTACTCGAAGGATATCTATCAGACTTACATTAAAATTTAGCAAATATCTTAAGCATTCCTAACTATATTTCTGCGAATATAGTTAGAAAAAGAAGTAATAAATGCGTATAATGCGGCCATTATTACTCTAAGGATATCTTTCAGACTTACAATAAAATTTAGTAAATATCGTAAGCATTCGCTGGAAACATCGTTAGGAAAACCAGTAATAAATACGTATAATAAGGCCATCATTACTCCAAGGATATCTTTCAGACTTACAATAAAATTTAGTAAATATCGTAAGCATTCGATGGAAATATAGTTAGGAAAACAAGTAATAAATACGTATAATGCGGTCATTATTACTCAACGGATATTTTTCACTTACATTACAATTTAGTAAATATCTTAAGCATTCCTAACTATATTTCCTGCGAATATAGTTAGGAAAACAAGTAATAAATACGTATAATGCGGTCATTATTACTCAAAGGATATCTTTCAGACTTACAATAAAATTTAGTAAATATCGTAAGCATTCGCTGGAAACATCGTTAGGAAAACCAGTAATAAATACGTATAATAAAGCCATCATTACTCAAAGGATATCTTTCAGACTTACAATAAAATTTAGAAAATATCGTAAGCATTCGATGGAAATATAGTTAGGAAAACAAGTAATAAATACGTATAATGCAGCCATTATTACTGGAAGTATATCTATCAGACTTAATAAAATTTAGTAAATATCTTAAATATTCCCTTGAAATGTAGTTAGAAAATCTAATAATAAATACACTTACAATGCGGCAATCATTACTCGAAGGATATCCTTTAGACTTGCAATAAAATTTAGTAAATATCGTAAGCATTAGCTAGAAATGTAGTTAGGAAAACAAATAATAAATACGTATAATGCGGCCATTATTACTCAAAGGATATCTTTCAGATTTATAATAAAATTTAGTAAATATCGAAAGCATTCACTGAAAATGTAGTTAGGAAAAGAAATAAATACCTTTAATTGGGCTATTATTACTCAAAGGTTATCTTTCAAATTTACAATAAAATTTAGTAAATATTGTAAGTATTCTCTAGAAATATAGTTAGGAAAACAAGTAATTAATAAAATACGCCTTTTACCCTTATAAAATTTGCATGAATATTCCTTTAATTTTAAACAGACTAATTTTTGCTACTCAATTAAAAACACATTAATTTTAACTAACTTATTTGATAAGGTCTACAAAGTATATATATATATATATATATATATATTGAAGACAATTATAAATTTCGTTATGGTAAAGATTAGAAAAAAGACTGTAATGTTTCAAATGCTCAGAAAACTAAAAAAATTGCTTTAGAATCTGTTTAAAGTATTTTGTAACTACTTCTAAATAAGTATAAGTTACTGTCCTCCTAGGGGCTGTTGCACCAAGGAGTTTAATGTTTGTAGCAGTTAGATTTAAGATACCTTTCAATATATTTATCAGACATGATTCGGGCTTTAATAGGTTAAAAGCATTAAAATGAGCGAGAAGGTATCAAGACAAATCAATTCTTTTAAGTCTATATCTCATTTTCAAATTTCTCATATAAATTCAGCATAAAGTAATTTATTCTAAAAATATCGGATGTAAATTTATCCACCAATTACTGAGCCCGGTTCATAATTTTCTTTTATCAATAATTTGAAAAGACCTTAAAATGAAACATTTCACTTATCACCGTACTGGGCAGACATTTCTCAAGTTTCATTTTGTTTCTCAACTAGAATTCAGATAATGCAAGCATCATTTAATAAAATTTCTCCCCCCTTTTTTATACTTCAAGAACTTATTACCGTCATTTAAAGTAAATAGAAATTCATCGATTTTTTTTTCGCACGAGATATCGAGTCAGATATATTCAGCATTTTCTTTTTTTTTCGTTTTACTTTTTAAGAAATCTTACGGGATTGAAACTGAACAGTCTATTCCGCTTTTGTGCTTGAAAATATCCGATAAGGAAAACGTGATAAAAATTCCTGTCTGTAATTTAAAGTGAGATGAAAAGAAAAGTAGAAAGATTAAATTGTAGATCAATAGTATTCGGAGGCTTAGCGAGATGAAAATGTAAAGAAATGTTTCCTACATTTTTTTCTTTTACTTTGAATACATTATATCATTTTTACAGAATCCGATGGATAGAGAGAACTTTGAGAAAAGAATTTCTTTTTAGGTGGCATTCCTTTGAAAGACATATTTAACTAATTTGCAAAGAAAATTTGAGTTCCTTTTTCGTTTTAGTATTTCGGTAGATTCGTTTTACCTCGATTTTGATTTAATATTAGCTAGTTAGTTACTTGATTTGTCGTGACAGATAAGTTTAACATTTTTCTAACCAAAGTCTCGTTAACGAGACCCATTGTTTAAAACTGATTACGAACGGTTATCAATATACTTTCTAAGAGTAGGATTTTAATTTAGGGAGATCGTTAACGAATGCCGTTTCTCTACCTCTTCACAGGAAATTTTCAGTCAAGTATACACTATATTCATCATCTTTCAAAATGATTTTCCGTTGACAGTATAAAAGAAATCTGATGATATACTGTTCTAATGATACGCTGATACATTAATGTTGGCATACTGTGATTCAATGATCACAATATGATTTCTTCGTAGATATATCCCATCATATCTGTTCGAACCCCTGCGTTGCAAGCTCTTGTTTGTATTTATGAGCGCCATCTGGCGAAAATTGTCGCTAGTAGGTGTAGTCGCTCGTTTGTCGTCACCTAGAGCAGACGTTCGGTTCTATGGGGATCCGATCCTGCTTTTGTGAAAACTCCCTTATTGGGATTTAATTATGCTTCTTATCGTTGAAGTATTGGTTTAGTTGGTTTTGCAATAAATATGATTAACATACAGTCCGCTTTCTTCATTTGTTGTTATGTTTTTTGACTTTCGTTTTTGGAACTGAGCTTCGGCGCCATCAATATCTTTTTTAAAATTTTGTATAATGAGGCAGCATAAATTAATAACTGGTTTAATCGATTCAAAAATGACGGTACATTCGTGAAGAATAAGCGATATGGGAAGCTACAAACCATCCTGAATACAGCTGCTGTTGGAAGAATGAACAACCTATCAAAGACAGATCATCATTTGTCAGTACGAAATATTGATAAAAAAGTTGGAATATACAGAGTGTCCCAAAACAAACGCATAAACTCTGTACAGCTAGATTCTTCGTTGGGAGTACATAAAAACTGCCCAAATAACCGTTCCTGTACGATCCATAGTTTACGAGAAATATACGAAAAACAAAGTATGACGTCACTGCCGGTGCAAGAAAAGACACTTTGTTGGACATATCAGCAACTGTATTTGCATATCTTTCCAGACGAAAATGTTTAAAACGTTCGCCGCTCATATAGCGTCATTCATGCGCGTGAGCCATGGAATGACGTTAAGCTGCCGTTGAACTGGTATTTAAAATGCATTATTTGTACCGGTAATATCTACTGGTAGTTTCGTATGGTGGCCATGTATTTCGTTCGTGACTACTGCGACATGTACCTGATGTACAACCGATGTAATGGAAATGCCCTACAAACTTTTAAGTAGTATGCCCGTGCTTATACTGTTGCTGCTGCTATGTTCAATAAAGTGTTTTTTCTAGCACCGGCAGTGACGTCATACTTTGTATTTCATATTTTTCTCGTAAACTATAGATCGTACAGGAACGCTTCATTGGGCAGTTTTTACGTACTCCTAACGAGGAATCTAGCTATGCAGAGTTTATGCGGTAATTTGGGACACCCTGTATAAAGATTTCGTACATGTAATTTTGTGCGATGATTTCAACATGAGTAAAGTAACTGCAAAATATGTGCCCGAGATCCAATCGGCAGAAGAAAACAGAAATCTTGCCAAGACGTCTCACTGGACTTTTTGGCCACAAACACTGATACGGTATCTCTAGATATGTCTCCTTGAAACTTCTGAATGTTAATGAAATTTAAAGCAAGAATGAAAAGATTTCGTTTTGTGAGGAGAGATGAGAAACTTCAGAACGGGACGACGGAGCAAAACAATACTTGTTTCGACAATTCCAAAATACGTCTTCCAGAAGTATTATCCTCCGGAAGTTTCCAGAAGATTCCAAAAGTGTTATAGGCTGAAGTAATTGGTTGTTGTTATTCCAAAACAAGTCGCGGTTTGACCATTCCAAAATAAGCTTTAAAGAAATGTTATCGAATGTAAAAAATTCGGTGAGGAACATAAGATGTGTTAAGTGTGTTAAAGCGCAAGGGGCCTAATTTGACAGAGATTAGGGAGGATATTTAGGGGATGGACACACACACACACACACACACACATATATATATATATATACATACATATATACATACATATACATTTGTATATATGTGATCTTATACTAAGATTTCATAATAGTTAGTTTTAAGATACCTATCAATATATCCAGCATATGTATATTAGGTGTTAATATGTTTAAAGCATTCCAATGAGGAAAAATGTCTCCGAACAAATCAATTGTTTAATATTTAGAAGTTACATTTATATCTCAATTTTAAATTTCTAATATAAATTCAGTATAAAGTCATACTGAATAGAATCATAGACTGCCTAGGATCACAATCTACTCACATAAGGAATATATTTTTCCCAGACAAAGGTTAAATATTTTTAGACAAACTTTACATAAAGCGACAGACGTAGCTGTTGTGTATATTGCTGCGATATGCTTTGAAAATATTATTTAAATATAATATATATCTATTTGGGGACAAATATAAGAAAAAAGATTAGGTACAAACCTGATTTTACAGATAAGGTTGTAGGAAATATTAAGATTACATGCTGTCTCATTTCATAACAAGATAAGCCTGAGAATTAATGGTCTTTATCAATCAGTTTAAATGAAATTCTGTTATGGTTAATATATTAAGGTACCTCCATAGCAAATAAATATGCTTTAAAAATATTTAATATTATCGTTTTAGCGCATTTGATAGATTTATATGATATTTTTAAGCAGCGTTATCAGATGAAAATACCAGTATTCTACTCCTTATGTTTTATGAACACCAGGAAATTTTATTATAATAATATTGTTAAAAAAGCAATTAATATAAATTTATACTACATTATCATTTATAATGAATGTGTAATAACCACTTGAGAGATTTAAATTAAATTATAAAAATATAATAAATATTTCATTCAGTTTGATATAGAATTTATTAGTTTACAGTGTCCCCTTGCCTTAGTGATTCATATATTGCGGCTTCAGTGCTTCGGATTTTTCCAAAATATTCATCAAAAAATAAAAATAAAAAAATACAACCATGTCAGCAGCCACATTGTAGAAAGGAGCGTTGTTTCATGTTGATGCGAGCGAGAGAAGGTTCCCCGCATGTAAAACAAGAGTTGAGATGAGTTGACCCAGAATACATACCACGGGCTCTTGAGATAACAATGTCCGCAAATGAGGAAGAAAATGAAGAGGAAGACGAAGAACAAACTAACAAGCGTGGCCTTACCCTAGAGAATCTGCAACAATTGTGCAAAATGGCAAAAATATGCACAAGACATTGACGACAATATGGTTCGAGCTGTCGAGTTCAGCAATCGCGTTGTCGGGGTTATGACCTTGTACAGGGGAATTTTGAAGGAAAAGAAAAAACAAAGACAACAACTACCCATCACCATGTTTCTCTCCAAGGTAAAGCCCCCTGGCTCTACCGTCAGCGCCTCCAGCAGATGAGTCTCCGAGTGAGCCTAAAACTTCTACGAGTCCAGTGAGAGCCTCTCCTCCACCACCAACACAAGACTCTTCGCCTCTCTCGGAAAGCAATGTTGATTAATGTTTATTACTCTATAAGGTTTTTAATTTAACCTTATTAATGAGCACTGACACGTTAAGTAAATACCTAAATATAAAGAATAATAATATTACGTTGGCCTAGTGTTTGAGTAAGAAAATAAAACTCAAGAAACACATGAATAATAGGTCTTGATTAAATGGTTTTATACAACAATAAATGCCTAAGGAATACAAATGAATCAACTTATCATTTTGTTGATTGAAGACTCGGCGTCAATCCTGAAAAAAAAAATGGCTCTATCTTCCAAAGAGGTTCATCCACACGTCACGGATGCCAGCCGTTCACCTTCGCTCCTTCTGAAAACCACCTTGTCCCTCAAAAAATTTCCGACTCCCTGCGGAGACAAAAAAAAAAGAGTCCACTCCAGAACGGCGGGGGGAGAGGGTCAAAATTTCCCAAAACTCACGGACACATCTATTGGCTGGGAGAAGTCCGAAGTCGCTCTGCATTCAAACCGGTCCTGCCCAGGTATGTCACCTACGAAGACACACGGGGTGACCGAATGTAACTTATTGTTACACTAAACTGTTGTAATTTTAGCCTTAAATGTGTAAAGTATAAATACTGTTTACATATTTAAAACATTCGTGTACCCGCACACACGAAAATCCCTAAGGGCAAATCCTACTTCGCGGTTTTTCAGTTTTCGCGGAAAGTTCTGGTCCCCATGAACCGCAAAAAACGAGGAATCACTGTAATGTAATATAAATAGAAAATAATTTCTATTCATGTTGAGATAAGTAACTCATTTACACACATTATGTGGTGCATATGGAATAAACAAATTTTAGAATGTACTAGTTGTAGAAAAATGTTTAAAACTCTATTTTCCTTTAACTGAAAATGCAGTACAATTATTTTACTCAATCTTAACCGTATCATTTGCATAATATATTTGTCGAAAGTATCCAGTAATATACTCAATGCTAATAAAGAGAGCAATTTCCAAGACCGTTAAATATAAATTTTTACTTATTTTTTCCTCCTTTCAAAATATTGACTAACGCCTAACTTTTTTCCTAATTCTTAACTACCTTGTTTAAATTACAAAAAAAGTTTTCCAATAATTTATGTTAAAAAGCTTAACAGTTAAAAAAAGGTCAGTTATTACCTTCTATGTGCCAACCAAGCAAAATTAAGGGTAATAAATTTAAGCTTTCCGTAGCCATATTCATTTTAATATTGATTGTGTTTTTCGTAAGTACTGAAAGTATCCATCAAAAATGCTAATTTCACTCTCAATTTGATTAGTTGCCTGAAGGTGGAGCTGTAACAAATTAGCTATAATTATCTCTTGCAACACAAAATTATTGATTTTAGCATTTTTAGGAAAACTTATTTCAGTTATAAATATTTTAATATATAGCTACTTCTTTTCAGAATATCTGGGAAGATGATTTCATTATTATAAGATTCTAATACTGTTTATAAATGTGTCATTGATGCAAATATCACTCTATATGTTAAAGTAAAGCTAAAACTTCTTAATTAGAAAACTTCTAGCTTTTACATTGGTTTAATTTTGTTTTAAGCCCTACGGTGTACTTTTATAATACATGACGGTTATTAAAACAGAGTTTTGCTATTACGGCTACGAATATTTATGCGAATTCATATAATAATCCATAGAATGCATACATACTTACATATTTATAGATAAAGGTTACTATTTTAGCTGTTAATATATTACTGTCTTGTGATAACGAAACAGGAACTATATATAACTATTTATAACTATATATATATGTGTGTATACATATAAATTTCCTTTATTTATCGTACGTATGTATATAATTAATTCAAAGGAATTTGAATTCACATAATGCTTAAAGATAATTATTTGTAGCATTGTGTATAAATGCATACATTATATTCACATGTGTGTAAAATACGTATCTTTAATCATGTATGTATGTGTGTGTGTACAAATGTAAGCATATACATATATATGATACATCAATAATTGCTTCTAAATTTCCCCTATATTCTCCCGAATCACGTTATACTTCTTAATAGTGTTTTCCTAGCCACTCAAATTTAAATTAAAGAATATATTTAAAGATATCACCTCTTTTCTTAGTGAATTCCTTATTTGGCACGATTCTATAAGCTTTAATATTATCAGGTAAGATATGACAGTTAATTCTGGTATGGAAAAAACTTTTAACCTATTAAATATATTAAATATTTATATATATGACATGGACGGATGGTTAAGGCATGGACGACACATTTCATCTCATATATAAAAACTATTGTAATCCTTCTGTCCCTACCTATGCTATTTAGAAATCCTTTGTTCTCATACTTTGCCACGACAAGCGTGGAGGATGTTATCAACCCCAGTTCTCGCTCACAACTGTTTCTTTTGGTGTTTCTACCTAAGCAAATTTTCAATGTCTACTTCCGCGTCCGCTTCTTCACTCTGTTTAGTGTCGCTCGAGACGTGCCTTTCTCCTATTACGTTATCGTTAATGAGTTCTAACTATTTTAATTATAACTCGCTTAATTTTTAAGCCCATTTTTAAACCTGACACACACACACACACACACACATATATATATATATATATATATATATATATATATATATATATATACACATATACACATATACATATATATACATATACACATATACACATATACATATATATACATATATACACATATACACACACACACACACATATATATATATATATATATATACACATGTACGCATATTTATATACATATAGACATATTTATATACGCATACACACACATATTCTCTCTTTTTCTCATATAACGTAATTACCACTCACTGATCGACTGATTAAAAACGACATACAGAAAGAAAAGATATTTAAAATCTCTTTTTTATGACCATTTTTTTACTTTTTTGAACTTTTTTTCACAAGGAACAGTAGTTCTCTAGAACGCTAGACTTCGGAACGTGTAACGTTATCATAAAAGAAATTGCATATATAACAAACTAAATATTTAATAAATAACTAGATTGAAATAACAAATTAACCAAATAAGAACAAAATTTAGAAAGAAAATAAATATGCAAGTGGAGAGTTCGATGATCAGAAATCGTATAGCTGATTTCAACGTATGGAATGCTCCGATGCAACTCTGCTGATTCCGCTGTCAGCCGGATCTTTTACTATACTCTGACGGGGAAGAGACATTTGGATTTGTAAGACTGCGCTATGGGTTCGCGCATCTCTCATTTGTATACTGTGGCTTGCACACTACAGCGATCCTTCGTTTTTCTCCGTTAATGGGGACCAGAACCTTCCGCGAAAGCTGAAAAACCGCGAAGTAGGATTTGCTTCTAGAAATTTTCGTGAATGCTGGTACACAAATGTTTTAAATATGTAAACAGTATTTATGCTTTACACATTTCAGACAAATATTAGAGTATACGTATTTACTTAAACATGTCTGTGCTAATTAATAAGGTTAATTACAAAACTTTATAGAGTAATAAACATTAATCAAGATTGCTTTCTGAGAGAGGCGAAGAATCTTGTGTTGGTGGCGGAGGAGAGGCTCTTACTTCACTCGTAGAAGTTTTAGGATCACTCTGAGACTCTTCTGCTGGTGGAGCTGACGGTAGAGCCAGAGGGTTTTTACCTTGGAGAGAAACATGGAGATGGGTAGTTGTCTTCTTTGATTTTCATTTTCCTTTAAAATTCCCGTCTACAAGGACATAACCCTGTCAACGCGATTGCTAAGCTTGACAGCTTGAACCCTATTGTCGTCAATGTCTTGTGCAAATTCTTTGCATGTTGCACAATTATTGAAGATTCTCCAGGGTAAGCCACGCTTTCCAGTTTGTTCTCTTCGTCTTCGTCTTCCTCACTTGCAGATTTTCTCATCTCAAGAGCCTCGTGGTATGTACTATGAGTCAACTCTTTGTTTGACATGCAGGGATCCTTCTCTCCTGCCTATCAACATGAAACTACGCTCTTTTCCACAATGTGACTGCTCACATAGTTGTATCTTTTCATTTTTAATTTTTGATGAATATTTTGGAAAAACCTGCGAAGCACTGAAACAGCAAAACATCAAGCGCGAAATAGCGAGGGAACATTGTAGTGCGAAAGCTCGCTAGTATTCTGGAAAGTGCTTCACCACATTCTTATGGCATTGGTATTATGATGATTCCGTATGGTCATTGTTGGTATTTTTTCCTAAAACATAGAAATGTTTTCTCCAATATTACCATCTAAAGTGGATGAATGAATTCAACTGGCAGAAATTCGTAACAGAGATCTATCACTTCAAGAAATCAAGAAAAAAAAACTAATTTTAGTAATTTCGTGATCTAAACACTATCTCCCTCGATATGAAAATCATATAGTGATAAAGATAGATAGTGATAAGATAGGGATAAGATAAGATAGAGATATGGCGGACCTCTGCTACGGCTCGACGATGATGAATGTAGTATCCGCAGGGATCTCCCCATATATATATATATATATATATATATATATATATATATATATATATATATATATATATATATATATATATATATATAACCATCCTCAGAGGGGATTTTTATGGGGCAGTTAAAATAACACAACTAACTTTCGACGTACGCATTTATTTAATATTATATAGGCTGCTACCGTATTACAGTCGACATATGTCACTGGTGCTTTTGCGCCATAATGACGTCAGAAATCACCAAAGATGGGAATTTGGTACCAAATATTTCCCACTCTGACATCATTATGACGGAGAAGTCAACAGTGACATATGTCGACTGTAATATGGTAGTACCTATAAACAATAAACAAACAAACAAACAAACAAAAACATCAGCACCCTCGATGTAACCGAGCCTCCGTACTACTGGCATGCTGACTCTTATGTAGTCAGGCAGCATACAGATAGTTTGCATATTTACAACGGTGTGCTGCCCCAAATCATACTACAGTAATAAAACTTCACAAACGTGAATAATATCAATTCATATTACCACATGTCAAGATACATTACAATACATTACAAAACACTTTATAATGACTAAAAATATACAAGACACTGAGATACGACATATGACTTCAATAGTTGGCAAATTGCGTAATCACCACAGAGATCAGATACTGATTCATCCATGAAATCTTTGCTAACGCTACTGAAGACATGAACTTCGAATTCTAATGGAGTTTTCCCATTTCGTTTTATTATTTATCACCAAGAAACACTTATAAAAATCGAAAAGATATATAGTAGAAGAAAATTATAAAGTAGGTCTCTTAAAGCAAAGGAAAAATAATAATTCCTTGACTAAAATATTCAGAATTACCAAAGCGATGTATATCTGTACTAATATTTTTATTCTGTTATATTGATTTCATCTACAGCCATTATGTGAATTTTGGCATCTTAAATTCATGCATTTAAATGTACGAGGGTTGCTATTTATATTTCTGGCCTTGGCAACAGTAAATGTTGCTAGGCGACCGCAGACAATTTTAATCGAAAGTTTCATATTTTTAAACATAAATTCAGCAGACGACTTACCATTATAGCTTTATTTGTGTTGTTGACAGTAAATTGAAAAGTTCTTCTCTTTCAAAAAATGGAATTGAATCGTGAACATTTTTGTGCCATTATTTTTCATAACTTTCGACGTGTATTGTTAAAACAAGAGTGCTTCGATGAACTTAATTTTTTATAGAGCGATAAAGCGCTATCCTACAGCACTATAATAATTGGTAAAAATTGGTATAACGAATTTAATCGTTTTCGATGTTCGATCCAGAACGAATCCCGTGCAGGTCGTCCAAAATCCGTTGTTGTGCCAGAAAAGATCGATGCTGTGGGTGAACTGATAAAGCAAGATCGTTATGTGACATACCGTGAGATAGAGGCGTCCTTGGACATTAGTATGACTAGCATCAATAAAATATTGTATGAACATTTGAGAGTAAAATAATTTTTTCGCGTTGGATCCCACATAATCTATCGACAAACGATCAAAAAAAGGCTAATGTCGATTGATGCAAGGAAATGTTTGAAAAATACGTTCAAGGTACATCAAAGGCTGTGTATAACATCTACATAGGTCACGAATTATGGATCTATGCATATGATCCGGAAACAAAACAGCAATCAACTGTATTGGTCTTCTTAGACGAGGCAAAACCAACAAAAGTTGTTCGAGGAAGAAGCACATCGAAACAAATGATAGCCTTTTTCTTCGGCTTAACGGTCATGTGGCAACAGTGGCTTTAGAGCAACGCAGGACAGTCAATTCTGAATGGTACACGACCATTTGTTTGACAGAAGTCAGCGGAGAAATTCGAAAAAGGCAGAAGAACAGGCGAATCATTCTTCATCATGACAATGCGAGCTCTCACACATCGACTCAAACAAATTCATTTCTGACGGAGCGAAAGATCGAACTGATGGGTCATCCGCCGTACAGCCCTGATTTGGCACCCAATGACTTCTTATTCCCACACATCAAAAATAAATTACGTGGACAACGATTTTCGACCCCCGAAGATGCGGTTGAGGCATTCAAAACGCATGTTTTGGAGTTACCTCAATCGGACTGGAAAAAGTACTTTGAAAATTGGTTCAAACGCATGCAAAAGTGTATTGATCATCGTGGAGAATATTTTGAAAAACAATAAAACCAATTTCGATCCTACATATTTGTTTTTTCATTATTAGGCCAGAAATATAAATAGCATCCCTCGTATTCATACAAACCTAAAAGCAATCTAAAAAAAATCTCAATTTTATTCGAGCTTTCAGAAATAATAGAATAATCCCATTCGCGCCCGTCACCCCCTTTCTGCTGTTTTAAGGGCAAATATATAGCTTAACACTTTCTACGCTTTCGGAATTTTGACAAAATTTGTGTCGCGTTTTGTTTTTAATGCAAACGTGACGTGAAACTCGAAGAGCTTTTAAAAGTAAATGATTTTAAACGTTAAGACTAAAATTTCAACAAGGCATTTTTCTGTTCCCCCCCCTTACACTTTTCTCTTTAAGCATTAAATTTTTAGTTTTGTTTTCCGAACTTAGAATATTTTTGTTGTGTATTACTCTTAAAAAACTGAAAATTTTTTAGATTGCAGTCAGAAAATGTCAATACGCATTTAATAGAATGGTTACGAATAATATGAAAAACTAGCTTTTATTTCCATCAAATTTCATATTTATAATTTAACTAATAATGTTTTCAGTGAATTAATTGAATTTTTTAGTAACTTTTAATAACTCTCTCTAAAGAAAATTTTTAAAATTTTTAATTTATTTTTTATAATAAAAAAAAACTATCGTATAACCCATCATATAACGGGATTAGTAAAATTTTTAATTTTCCAGATTTGTAAAGTACCCCGTCAGGCAGGTATAAAAATGGTTTATTTTCTGGTTGAGAATTATCTGGTACAAGCTCAATTTTTGTTTATCTTCATACTCATCTAAAGTATCCCGATACTGTGAATGCAGTTTAGAATCACGTTGAATTCATTTAGTCAAACCGTGTGGTTATGTATAAAAGCAAACACACTACCGAACAAACTTTTTCATTAACAAGATATATAACTTAAACGTTAGATATATAAAACTCCGTGAAATAGACTCCTAGACTTTTCTGAAAATAATTTGTTAATACCGGTGATAAAACTTTCATTTCAACCAAAAATAATCGATGATTCAATTTAAAATTATCACATATATACCTAATCTATTATTTAAGCCAAATATAAAAGAAAACTATTTACGCAATATTTAAGTTCAGCGATAAAACGTATGAAAATAATGCAGACGATATTTAAATATTCTAAAATAAGAAATAATTCAATGAGATAGTTAAAGGAATGACGTCATAACACTAGAAAAAATGTTAATTTAACCTATTTATTATGCAATAAATTGATAAATTTAATCGCCTGCTGTTAACCGGGGATAATAGGGCTTGAAATAACGGCATTAAACGCTTGAAAAGGGGGGGGGGGATTTTGAAAGTTTTAAAGATTTGCTTTGAATTTTGCTAATCCAAATTCATCGAGAATCCAATATGGATGCCCCTATCCATTCCAGGTCTAACCTCTTAATAAATTCGAGGACAGACGGACAAATAATTTGGGCTGTAATTATATAGGGGATAATATAAATAAGATAATTACCTACACGAAAACTGTGTCAATCTGGACGGACCCTCTCTCTCTCTTTCTTTCTTTCTCCTTCTCCCTCTCTCCCCCCCCCTTCTCTCTCTCTCTTCTCTCTCTCTCTCTCCTTCCTTCCTTCCTTCTTTCTCTCTCTGTCTGTCTGTCTCTCTCTCCCTTCCTTCCTTCCTTCCTTCTCTCTTCCTCCCTCCCTTCCTCTCTCCCTTCCTTCTCCCTCTCTCTCTCTCTCTCTCTCTCTTCCTCCCTCCCTTCCTTCCTTCCCATCTCTTTCTCCTTCTCTCTTTCCCTTCCTTCCTTCCTTCTCACTCTCTCTCTCTCTCTCTCTCTTCCTCCCTCCCTTCCTTCCTTCCCATCTCTTTCTCCTTCTCTCTTTCCCTTCCTTCCTTCCTTCTCACTCTCTCTCTCTCTCTCCCTTCCTTCCTTCCTTCTCTCTCACTCTCTCTCTCTCTCTCCCTTCCTTCCTTCCTTCCTTCCTTCCCCATATCTCTCTCTCCTTCGCTCTCTCCCTCCCTCCCTCCCTTCTCACTCCCCCTCTCTCTTTCTCCCTCATTTTCTCTCTTTCTCTCTCTCACTTTCTCTCTCTCTCTCACACTCGCTCTTTCTCTCTCTCACACTCGCTCTTTCTCTCTCTCTCACTCTCTCTTTCTCTCACACTCTCTCTTTCTCTCACACTCTCTCTTTCTCTCACACTCTCTCTTTCTCTCACACTCTCTCTCTCACACTCTCACACTCTCTCTTTCTCTCTCTCACACTCCCTCTTTCTTTCTCTCACACTCTCTCTTATTCTCTCTCACACTCTCTCTCACTCTCTCTTTCTCTCTCTCACACCCTCTCTTTCTCTCTCTCACACTCTCTTTCTCTCTTACTCACTCTCTTTTCCCTCTCCCTCTCTCTCTTTCTCTCCCTCTCTCTCTTTCTTTCTCCCACTTTCTCTCTCTCTCTTCCACTCTCTTTCTTTCTCACTCACTCTATCTCTTTCTCACTCTTTCTCTCTCTCTCTTCCACTCTCTTTCTTTCTCACTCACTCACTCTCTTTCTCTCTCTCTCTTTCTCACTCACTCTCTTTCTCTCTCACTCTCTTTCTCACTCACTCTCTGTCACTCTCTCACTCTCTTCCACTATCTGCTTCTCACTCTCTCTCACACTCTCTCACTCTTTATGTATCTCTCTCTTTATTTTTCTTTCTCTCTGTCTGTCACTCTCTGTCTGTCTCTCTCTTTCTCCCCATCTCTCTCTCTGTCTGTCTCTCTCTCACACTCTCTTTCTCTCTTTCTCACTCTCTTTCTCACTCACTCTCTGTAAATTTATATTTTTGTACAATAAACGGAATACTACTGGCACTATTAGCATCGATTTATATTAGTGTTGATAATTTATAGTTCTTTCACAGTTATTTTTCATTTATGACTAAAAGGAAAATATTTTAAGTTATTGCATTAAATTTCAGTCAGCAGATTTAATAGGAAATGTTTTAAAAATACCTAAAGTTTATAATATTGTTATTTGTATAGACATTTAATGAATTTTCAAACATCATGCATGAATTTGCTTTTATTACAGGTACAGTAACTGGAATGGTGATAAATAGTTGTATCACTTATAAAACATCACTTTACATTACTGTGTTGACATTTGATATCCAATGAACCTTTTACCACGAAGAGTACATCAAATATTTCTTTTCATTTTATAGATGACAGCTTACGATGTTTAAAATTACAGATAACTGAGAACAACAATCGGTGATATTAAAACTTCTTTTAGTAACATTTTTTTTTACTCTGTAATGTTTATAATAACTTAGATATATGGTATTCAGCAATATATAGTCGGTAGAACTAATCCAGAGATTTATAGATTAAATATAGTTCAAAGAGCCTTGCTATGCTTGAATGGTATGATGAATCATCATAAATGTTTTGAAGTAGAAGAACAGGGGTATCGAAATGGATTAAACAGCTTCGAAGCTTCATCAGACAAAACTCATTCTAGTTTCAAGATGCGAGGGAAAAAACACACAGTGATCGATTGTCAGGGTTTTTTCTTCTCCCTGTTGCTATCCAGAGATGAGTTTTTAGATAGACTTATATGGAATCCTTCAGCTTTTTAAAAGTGGCCAGTGATAATCCTTTACCTTTAAAGTATTTTGTTTAACCAAGAACGTTTTTCCTTTTTTGATAATTGTAAAGCCAGTATTTTGTTTTTCCGTAACTCTAATGGATGGACATTATATCATTTTTGAATGTTCCTTTAAAAAATACTTTCTTATATATTTTATTCAGCTGCACCGTGCCCCGTATAAACATATCCATTATATCAAGGTGATCCTTTTTTTCATACAGATAATTCTCCCGGAATGGGTAAGTTCTTTTTTCAGTTTATATTTCCTTCCATTTTTACATCTTCAATAGAGCAAAAAGTTCACAACGCTGTACTCCCCACCCCTATTTATAGCAAATGGGTATGGGGGCCTGTAAATTAAAGTCAGAAAAGTAAATCACAGTGTAAAAAATCTTTAAAAAAATTTATCTTTAGGTTGGAGAACTGAACAACATTCTTACTCAGCCAGAGACAAACATGCATATAATGTGTGAAAATGATGTTCTGAAGAGAGAAAAACACGTGAGACTAAAGTCAATGGTTTCTAGAGGCTTGTTATGTATACAACTACATAAAAATCACAAAAACTGCGGTTTGTCCTGGAAAAGTAGATGACTAAATTAGAAAAAAAAAGAAAGGGCCACACGTAGCAGTTATTAATTCAGCACTTTGTTTTCTGAAGTGCAAAAGACATTCAATCTCAATGAATGACGTCTTTGGTTTGTTTTGGGTAAATGATAAAGTTAATAAAAATAGAACGTGAATTAGGAAAATTTAGAAGAAATTTAGGAGCAATGACTTTTTATATCTTACCTACTCCTACTCATTTTCTCACTCTCTCACACTCTCATTCTCAGTCACTATCTCCCGCTCTCTCGCTCTCCTGCTCTCTCTAGAGAGAGAGAAAATGCGAGAGAGTGGGAAAGTGAGCGAGAGAGAAAGAGAGCGAGAGGGAGAAAAAGAGAGAGAGAAGGCGAGAGCGAGAGAAAGCGAGACATATATATATATATATATAACGTATGTAATAGATATATATGATATATTGCTCCTCTAAAGACCTACATATAACATTTGGTAACTTTTTCAATTATTAAATTCATGGTGCACTGACTTGAAAGAAAAACTGTCTTCGAAGTCAACAATCTCAACTTAACTTCGGAGTTATCAAAAGTCGCGATTCCTAAGTTTCACTTTTTTTTTTCTAAAGTTGGGAGGTTTTCGTATCCATTTGTCGCTCGTTTCCCGATTCGTCGAAAGTTCCGGAAGCTACCGCAGGCGGCGTTGAGGGGAGAAAGCGGCAAAACTCCGTTACGGGAGCGGTGTGCGCTCAGAATCGGGGAGGATCTGGGACTGGAGTCCTCAAACATGCCCGCTTACTCATGACGTTGCACGCAACCATCGTCGGGTTAGTCTTCTGCCTGATGCCCGGTAAGCGACATGTCTAGTCCATAAACAATATTTTCGACGGGAAACACTGATCTAGAAAAGGCGATATAGTACCTTCCGAGACTAAAAATTATTAACCTAACCTTTTATTCAATGTGTAAAATATAGAAAAAAAATTCTGCTTTAGAATGTAATTTTAGAATGCTCTAATAATTAAAAATAATTTAGCTTTGTCATTTCAAATAATACATATTTTTTAAGTAACATATAAATACCAAATGAAATAAAGTGACATTTTATTCGATTCATCATAATCTATAAAATTATACTCATTTTAGAATGATTTTTTTTTACAAGTTGCTTAACAAAGCTCTAATTTGTAAAAGTACCTTTTTTGTTTTTTAAATTTGTATATATATATATATATATATATATATATATATATATATATATATATATAATAACAAATATATATGATAAAATCTTGTTTGATTCAACACAAAACAGAAAAATATTCTAATTATAGAATGCATTTTTACAAGTTTGTTAATAACGATCTAACTTTTAAAATCTTAGTTTTTTCATTTAAAAATTGTAAATATTTTTAAAACCACAATTATATACCAAATAAAAAAAGGATATTTTCGTAGAAGCAAGATACATTTCAAATTATGCGTATTATAAATTATGTTTTTTACACAGTAAACTAAAACCGTAAAGATATGTAATATTTTAATATCCAAAAAATATAACCTTTAAGAAATTATAAATAAAATAGTATTTATCATGCTATGAAATTACATTATCTATTTTTGATGTAATTTTTGTTCATAGAACAAAGATAATTACCTCGTATTTGATTAAAAATTTCCTTATATAAGTTATGTATTTTAAAAGCAATTACGCAATAAAATAGATTTTCAGTTTCTTCACTGGTATGTATAATAAACGTTTTAGCAGCTATAAATATTCACATAACAAAACTTTACTTAAGAGAAATATTTCTAAAAGGATAACTTTATGACCATCAAAGATTTTTTAAATATTTTATAGTAAACTTTAAATTGTCTATCATTACGAAGACTTTTTTGCTGGAAAGGAATTATTTTCCCTTAAATAGTATCGGAGGTTTTAATCGTTCCAAAAACCGAAACAAGTTATAACGTGTTATATTTCCGCAGCATATTTTCAGCGCATTAAACAAACCACATTTGAAACAAACCCTTAAAAATATCTAGATATAATCTGTATTAGAGTATTTTATATTCATCTCAAAACTAACTTTCTTGCTTCTGATTATGATAAAAGAAATCTAATGAATAAATATTTGATATTGCTGTTTTCCAACGAAGGATTTTTATCTTCATTACGAATTAATATACGGGAGTTATTGAAATAATTTTACTTTCTTTCACTTAAAATTTTAATTTTCTTAAATCTGACATTAATATTGGATTTTTAAAATTTAATTTTCTCTACCTTCAGTAACATAAATTTTCTTAAGCTAAAAATTATGTTGTTTAAATTTCGAATTACTTCTTAAATAACTCATTCATATATATATATATATATATATATATATATATATATATATATATATATATATATATATATATATATATATATATATATATATATATATATATATATATATATATATATATATATATATGTAAGTATATTTTTAAGAACCAATAATTGATCATTTTATTGTGAAATTAAAATTTATCTCTTATTTTCAGTTCGATATTTTTACAAATAATAAATAATCTCCAAAGTTTATTTTAATACGATATTCTTTAGTACATTATATGTATTTTTGTTTTAAATCTTAAGAATATTTATCGTTGAAGGATTTTTAATTTTTTCAAGTATACAGTGAAAATATTTTATCAATTGTAATAATACTGTATTAAGATATTGGAAATCTCAATTAGAGCATATTTGCATTGTGTTCAAGAAATTTAAAATCCATGCACTTCGTTAAAATGTAGTACGTTTTAAAACAAATTTTGCAGTTTTTAAGTAATTTTATGTCAATATATGGGTGGAGGACAATGCTTCGGAATAGCTTAAAGAAAAAATCACAAGTATACTTAGATAAATAAAAGATCTCAAAACTTTAAGTATTTTCTCATAAACTGTAAACTTTAGATGTTTTACTTCCTAAAAACCTCTACTAAAACAATTTCATGGACTGTTCATCAATCTCAGCATAGAACTTTTATATTTCAATTTAATTAGTATGTTTTTCCCAATCGATTTGATGAGAACATAGTCTCTTTAAGGTATATTGCTGCGGATATATTAAACTTTTTGAAGACTCCTTTCAAATAAAAATTAAATTTTTATTGACTAGCATGTACTTTACTTTTTTTTAAAATTAAATCACTTGTATTTACGAACTGTGCTTTTGAAACTTTTAAATACTAAGAAAGTTTAAGCGTCAAATAAATGTGTAACGTAACAAACATTTTATACCGCAACTAATTTTTTGCTTGCTTTATTTTAAATGATTTGGTATTAACATTCAGTTTGTCAGGCAATTTTTTATACATTTTACATAAAGTCGGGTATGTCCTTTATAATAAAGAATTATCTTAAAAATTTGAGGGGTGTTTAATATTAATTTTTTTTGTTTCGTTCGGGATAGTTTTAGAATATTTAAATAAAACATTAAATGTATAAACTATAATTTTTTTTCTAAATATTTTTGGAATTTATTACTGGCATTTTTTTGAACGATTTGATGTTAACACATCGTGCGCATACACGTGCTAGTACGTTTTCTGACGATTAATACTTGAGCGCGGGTCACGTACTAGTATGGTTTTTGCCGTGTACCTCTTCATAGAGGAAAATGCTTTGAAAGTTACCACACTGTAAAACGTTATTAGTTTTATGATTGCTCTTTTCATTTTTTTATAATGTAAAATTGTTTATATATAACATAATTCGGAAATAATTAAAACTATATACTACAATTTCTATTTGATTTTTCATATTTACGATACTATTATAAATTTATCCATTAAAACAATATATTTTTTTTGTTTACAAAATCTTATGGTTGTTATTTATATATTTCTATTTATATATTTGTTTATATATTTCAATATAAAACACGAAAAGTAGGTTAAAAAATTAAATAATTTTCGATCTATTGAGATTGAACTGAATAACTAAATTTACGCGCAGAACGCCCGCTCCCGGTACAATTCCGCTGCGAAATGTACCCGCACACAATGTGTTAACTTTTCATCTACTCACCAATTCTTTCAAACATATAAAATTCTGAATAGACTTCTTGAGAAGAAAAAATCCTTTTAAAGATTTCACCAGTTTTGTTTCGTAATACCAATATTTTTACATATCTTTTCAAAGATCTCTAGAAATTTCGAAATTCTATGTCGAATTCTTATTTCTTATATTTTTTAACTGAAAATATTTATGTAGTTACAAACAACGTATAGGTTCAACTGGACATCCATTAGATGTCCACAATATCCAGTTATGATGTAAGGACAAACATTTGGAATTTAATCAAGGCAGTTATACCATATCATGTACAAACTGAATGTTTACATATTTAAAATTTAAATAAAAAGTATTATACATAAGTTTATAACTTCATGTATTAAAACGTTTGTTACATATGTCAAATATTGATTGCACGTTGAACAAAAAAGAAAAACTTATAAACGATCAGCAATTTACTTAAAATTTACTTTGAAAAAACATGTTGAAAAAAAAGTTATTTCTCAAGTAATGAAACAAATATAATAAAGCATATCGGGTTACATAGGGAATGAATAAATTCGGATTTAATTCTGTTTTGGGGTAAGGAGAAAAATTAAAATACATTCTGCGAGAATATTTTGTGTAAAACATATTCATTAAAAGCGTCAGAGGCCTTTTTCACATTGAAATAATAAAAATTAAGAAGTTATTAATTTATTAAAGTCCAACAAAGTGAAATAAAACGTATTAAAAAATTTACAACTTATATAAAAACATTTTAACTTAAAAATATTATTTAGTTTCATCACTTAAAGTTGTATATTGAATAAAATATCAAAATGCAAACAATGGAATTTACATACCCAGTATAACTTAAGATATAAGTATATGAGAATCAAAATTTTTATGTCAAACTAATAGCGAATTTTATTTTTATACTATAAAATGGAACTTTAGAGGTTTCTTACGTTTCATATATTAGAAAATAAAAATTAAAAACTCCTTAGAAACCAAGAAACTTAAAATTTACCATACTATAAATTTTATCACTCGTATTAACATAATAAAATTTTACAAAATAAAAATTATAATTAGCTTCCTTTAATATTAGAAATTATTTTCTAAATTATATGTTACAAAAGTTGTTTCGTAGGTAATTGAATTTCTATTTATTTCACTTGGTATACATAATTTATGTCTTTTTAAATTTTATTTCTTTTAAATCATATTTCATATTTAAAAATAATATATCCCTTTTATGTATTTATTCCTTTTATGAATATATATTTTTCTCCACTAAACAATGTTAGGTTTTTATAAAGTAAAATAAATAAAAATTAAAACACTGCCCAAAAATGGAGAAAAGTTGAATGAAAGCTAAGTTTTCACTGTACATTTATGTAGTTTTCTGTGTATAGTGATTTAGCTTTAATAAAAATTTCTAAAGTTGTTAATCTTAAAGAATAATTTCAATACATAATGAATAACTTAATCATAAAATTAAAAAATTACAATTTAGAATTTCTACATTAATAAAATAAAAGATATGTTTTATAAGGTAGAATTTCCTGCATTACTTAACATCGCATAACAAGACAAACATTTTGAGGAAGCCGAGAAAATGAATATGTTTCTGATATCGGAGTGACTAAAATACACAAAAGTTTCATCATAATTTAACAAATCCTTCTCACGATTCATTCAAAAATACAGAATAAAATATAAAGAACGTATATTTCGTACTTTGTATCAAGAAGTAAACAAGACAATGCACAAACAATGGGATTGTACTTCCGAACGATCACGTGACTTCTGAAAGGAGGGGTGATATCATTATTCCTGTAAACGGGTCTTTCCGACCCTCCAATTAAAATTTCCTCTAACCTGTAAAATAAAGCTATATTTTCTGGAACATTTTAACGGGACTTTAAAGTCAACGTCTGCTTACTCTGAATAAATATTCACTGCAAGAATCTAATATAAATGTGCATCATGCATGCTGGTTGATATATACATCAGTATGTCTACAAATAAGTTTATCAGTCCTACAAATAAGTTAATAAGTTTATAAGTTTATGATGTCGAAGTCGAATACATAAAGTATTCAAGCTTAGATATATATTAGTTATTTCGTTTTTAAACTATAACGTAATTGTATAGTAAAAATTTCTAAAGATATTCATGGAAAATTTAAATCTATGATTCTTGCAAGATTAAACTTTTTTATGATATTGTTAAACATGTGTGGGGGGGGTGGGGCTTCATATATTTTATGTGCAGAAAGCATATATATATATATATATATATATATATGCCCCTTTTGTGTACATTCTCACACTTTGCACCTTTGTGTACATTCTCGCACTTTGTCCTTTGTGTACATTCTCACACTTTGCACATTGTGTACATTCTCACACTTTGCCCATTGTATACATTCACACACTTTGCCCTTTGTTCAGACAAACGCACATGTTTAGTTAGATTTATGTACTCGTAAAACATACGAGATACATTTCTGTCATTAGTTTCTTATAAATTCAGTACGTGAAAGCCAAAATGAACCTGCGAAAACTCAACTTTTTTTCACAGAATATTTTATAAACCTATTATTGTAAAAAAGAAAAGAAAAGCTATAAATGTATCGATTCTTCTCTGGAAAAAAAGCAAAAACCTCACCCTTTTTGCAGAAGTACTTTAGATTATTACTTACAAACCGTTTTTTAAACATTTATTGGTTCCACGTTTAATAGTTACGTATGAAGTATTTTTAAGTGTTATTTCATCATTCATCTGTTTGCTTTGAAAAAAATATATACTTAAGTATTAAAGACATTCACTAGAAATAGATAATATATTACAAAGATATGAAAATGAAGACAGATTGCTGAATTTGAGAATGAAAAGAAAGCCAAAGTTTATAAAAGCGTTTAGACAATAATTAGTTACTCTTGTAAAAAAAAATTCTTAAAAATAGGGAATGTATAATACATTTTTATATCGTTTGCGAAAAAACACTTTACATCCTAAATTTAGTAATATCGTGTATTTATATTAAATTGACTTTAAAAAATTATAAAAGACGAAAGAATTTCTACTAGTAGATTTTAATACCAGACAATATTAATGTATCCTATATATATAAATAAAGTATGAAATTCAACAAATTGAAATATGCCATAGACAGAAAATATTAATGCAATTATAACAATAAAACATTCTTTTATATAACAACGAGGATTGTATGATGTCGAAGTCGAATATATAAAGTATTCATGCTTAGATATATATTAGTTATTTCGTTTTAAACTATAACGCAATTGTATAGTAAAAATTTCTAAAGATATTCATGGAAATTTAAATCTATGATTCTTGCAAGATTAAACTTTTTATGCTTTAACTTGCAAGATTAAACTTGCAAGATTAAACTTTTTAAACCTGGCTTCATATATTTTATGCAGACGCATATATATATATATATATATATATATATATATATATATATATATATATATATATATATATATATATATCATGTCTTATATTGTATGTATCAAAATTTGACTTTTGTTAACTACACAAGGGATCTATTGATATGTCTATAAATATACTCATGTTTGCACACTATATATATATATGTATAATGCAGGGTATATAATGAAACTTTACAGTTTTTACACGTGTAATAAATGAGAACAAATACAAAAAAATATTTTAAATAAATGTTAACTACATAGTTATATATAAATTACTTGTATTGCTTAAAATGTGGGACTTTTACATGTAGGTGTATAAATCTAATATCACAGCTTTAAATTCCCTTGTTACACTTTTTTTGCTAGGAATTATTCGAATAAGATTAAATTAATTCCGATTAACTTTCTCGCTTCATTTGAAAAATAAAACTGGTTTCTAAAACTTAATTTAATAAATCTACGGTTTTAAAAATATGTAAAACATTTCATTAAAATATTATCTTCGTATTGAATAAAAAGAGCCATATGGATATATTCTTGAGATATCTACAAATTTTCATGTAAGGTTTGTTTGCTCGTTTGTGCGTCTGCTTGCATGAGTGAGTGGGGGTAACATTTGCTACTAAAATGTTTTAAAAATAACAGCCTGTTTATAATTCTCAGCTTTAATCCATACAGTTGGTAGACATACTAAGGACTAATCATGTTTGGGAATTCCACTAAAGGTTCCGTGTAAGGTTGACCACCTAACTGAAACATATGTTTCGCACTCCAGAGCTCTTAGTTCCTTAAATGGAGTTTGGCACCAAGGCTCCCCGCATAAATTGCTCTGTACCACCCAAGAGTTTAGTTTTATTTTTAATTCAGTTTGAAATAAAAATTCTAGGAAAAATTTATTTAAGCAAAGAATTCACTAATAAAAAATATTTAGTTTTGTTATATGAACTAACATTTTTATTTCGAAAATATAAAAGTTATATAAAAATTGAAAAAAAATTAAAAATCATTTACATGCAAAACAATTTAATTAATAATTAAACTAGAAATTATATTTTATATTAAATAGAAGACAATTCTATTTTTCATTCGAATAATCACAATTATATTAGTAACGCTTTATTTTATTTTATAAAAAGATAAAGGCACTTAAATTCTATTGTGTGTTTAGTAAAAAATTAAAGAATTAATTTTTCATTTAATTTTACATTTGATGTTTTAGATACCTTTAAGGATTCAGGTTTACAGAATGAAATTCATATTTATCTTCACTTTTTATGTATCTTTCTTAAATTATAAACATTTAATTTTTAATATTAGTTTTCTAATAGGATAAATAAAGCTTTTCTTCTCCATTTATCTACAATTATTTTACAAGTATACAACTCAAAATGATAAAACTAGCTATTTTTTAAAGTAGAGCGCTATTATCATAATTTTAAAAAGCTCTTCCTAAAACGAGCAAAATTTTATTTCATGATGAATCCAAAAATGATATAATGAATATTTTTCAGTGTTTAAGGGGCACATCACCTTTAAATCATTCAAAAGTTCGATTTTTTATTTTTACATTTTTAAAATCTTTGTACATTTTTAAATCTTTTAAAACAAACCCTATTGATATAGTTCAATTCAAACCTGTAAAATATAATCTTTTCAAAACAATCTTTTCATTGAATATCATAGGTTAAAAAAACTACAAAAACTTAGATGTGTTATTTAGTAAACGGTGGTTTTTGAGCCTCAGCTCACAGTAAGTAAACAAAAAAGAAACTATTTCACATATTAATGGACCTATAATAAGCTGTGGCTTTTTTTTTGTTATTGTTTATTTCATTTAGTATTTATAATACATTAATCAGGGCTGTTTACGCCGTATTCCGATACCACCATATGCATGATGGAACAATAAATTTTACTTATCGGGACAGGATATTTTATATAAGTATACAGTTTAATGATTAATTTTGTTATTCCTGGACTCATACAACAGGAATTTTAATTTTTCTTGTTATAACAAAGGTACTTTTGAGGGTCTTCTGTTGCCTATCATTTATTATCGCTCTTGTTCACTGGGATATGTTTTTTGATTTATCTCCATTCAAGGCAACTGTCATTTGGGGTGTTGATAGTTTTATATTGTTAAGGATTACGCATACTACTCGACTCTTTTTATGACCCGAATAGCCTTTATCTATTGCAGCTATTTTTCTCATCTGAGACTAAACACCCAAGATACTACTCGGGAAAATAATTATAAAAAAGTTGTCATTTCAGAGAATTTAATACTAAGTCGTTTTGTTCTGTTTATCATTACTCATTCAATGTGACTTAAATCTTTTTTACGTATTTTGTATTATTAATACTTAGATAACTACGTCATTCGAGGAAGACAATTCCTTACATAAACAACTTGAAATTTAGGGGTTCTTACGTTCGTCTAAATTCACAATTGTGCTATATTTCAAATAAAGTATAATTTTTTTGGCACTTAGTGTATTATTTACAATCAAGGTTTGGTTTAAAACATTTTTCTAATGCAACAAGTAGAACAGCCAAGTATATTAAGGCTATAGAAAAATCAACTAATCTTATCTGGAAAGCAATTAATACCACTCAAGGAGCATATGTAGTCTGATTAACGATACGGACGCTTATAAATTAACACCCACAAATTGGTATCATTTGAATGTGGGCGATTATGAACTTATTACTCATAGCCCAAAAGCTATTAACACATTACATGTCGGAAGCGTACTAGTACGTTTTCTGACGATTAATACTTGAGCACGGGTCACGTACTAGTATGGGTTAGTGTAACAACATGGTTTGTTTGTGGGTACAAAAATAACTGTATGTGCAGGAAAACGAAGCATAACGTTCTTGTATTTCATTTTTTAATACTGTAAAAATGTTTATATATAACATAACTCGAAAACATTGAAACTATATACTACTATTTCTATTTGATTTTTCATATTTGAGATACTATTATAAATTTATCCACTAAAAAATATATTTTTGTTTACAAAAATCTTATGTTTGTTATTTATATATTTTTATTATATATTCGTTTATATATTTCAATATAAAATACTAAAAGTGGATTAAAAAATTAAATAATTTACAATCTATTGAGATTTAACTGAATAACTAAATTTAAGCGCAAAACTTCAGCTTCATGTACAGTCTTCATGTACAGCTCCGCTACGAAATGTACCCTACACAATGTGTTAATATCCACAGATGAGTACACCACAGGTATTGTTTGAATGTGCAAACCTATTATTTATAACCCAAACTGTATTAATGTAAACAACTGATCTACAGCCAGCGCAAGTATTGAACCCATAACATTCTGATTAGAGCTCAATGCTTTTGCTGACAGAGTTATTACTGCTCCTTGTTTTGGAGTGGTATTGAACATTTATTTTAAAAGAGCGCTTTAACCATACGTCTGTCGAAGAGCATACATGCATTCAAACTTATGAACACAATTGGAAAATACGCTCTCTTCCGAACGTAGATCTAAAACTACAATATTCGTCGAAAACTTTTATATTTTTGATGTTTATAATGCTTTCTCTACGTATACTTCATATACGATAAAACAAAAAAATATGTTTTAATACTTTTACTGAAAACTTGAAATCCTCAATGAACGGTCACGAAGCAAATTGCCATCATTTATTGAACAGTTTATGGGAGCCGATAAGCCTTTATCTACTTCGAGAACAACGACTATCTCGCTACTTAAAAAAAGTAGAGAGACAGAAAAAAATTCTATTTCCCCGGATCGCAGTTACATATGTAACTTTTTATAGTATCAAACATCCTCGTTTTTTCTACCTCTGGAAAATTTCTAGTTTCATTTCTTCTTTTACATTTATGTATAAAAAAGTGTTTCACTCTCGTTACAAATAGCAAGAAAAAGAGTTGGAGTAGAGGAGGGGTAGAAAAAAAAACCGTCTCCTTACTAAGAAAAGTTTTATACTTTCTCTCTTAACATTTTTCTCTAAGAAGTTGTCAGCGTATGTATTTCTTCTTTGATACGTGTAGATTTCTTTTGAATATGCATCACGCTGTAGAAAGTATAGAAAAAACGTAAAGAAAAAATGTAGACGTCTAGGACATTAACTTCCGCTATCTGATTTTGCGATGTGCATATATTACTGCACGTCGTGAAAGAACTGTCGTCACTCTCCGGAGAAATTTGGATTCAGGGTGTTAATAAACAGTCAGTGAAACATTGTTGTAAATAGACGCTTAGGTTTTGGTTTGGTTTGGTTTGGTTTTGGAGCGCTACGGTCTACTTTTTGCAACACGATGGCTAATGAGACCGGGACCTACTGTTTAAAGCCGATTCCGAACGGCTACGAACATCCATGCCATAATGGTATTCGAACCCACGAACTCCAGTTCCGAAGGCCAGCACCCTAACCATTCGGGCATTGTTCGGCATAAAAGGTTAGGAGTAGTTATTATAAGTACTAGAATTTTGGAGCCTCGGTAGCTAAGTCGTCAAAGTCTAGCTCTCGCAACTGGACGGTTGAGGGTTCGGAGCCCAAGCTGAACCAAGATCCGCCGTGTTCATTAAAGGTGACTGCGGCACGAAAACATGTTCTCAATAGTTCTGAATAAGTTCTGAATCAATTCCTCTGGTTGTGGCAGGCTAAGACAATGGATCTTCTGCTTGGTTTGGTTTGGTTTAGTGCTACTTTCTACTTTTTGCAACACGAGGGCTAATGAGTCCGGGACCTACTGCTTAAAGCCGATTCCGAACGGCTACGAACATGCATGCCACTGTGGCATTCGAACTCACGAACTCCGGTACCGAAGGACAGCACCCTAACCAATCGGCTATCGTTCTCCGCATAAGGGGTAAGACTTGCCCTGCGTCTTCTCTTCCTTACAATTTAGTCCATAAAAATATGTTATGTTTTAAATAAACCAGATTATTTGATTTATTATCTTACTTTTGAGATCATACCATTTTGTGGCCCCACCGCTGACCCATCTACAGCAATTTAACATTTTTTGGTTGTAAAAACGGAAAAAATTGCGAACTTGAATTAAGGTTATCTTCTTTAGAAGGATATGCAATGAAAATTGGCAAAAAATTACATGCGTTTAGGTTAAATTTAATATACAGTAACTTTAATACTGGATTAATTTAATATGCTGACTTAAGGGTAATCAAAAGTAAAATACTGCTAAGGAAGAGTCTTTAAGATGACATTAAAATAGAATTGAAGCTTGATTCAAGATTTTCTTGTAGCAATTGGGTAAAAATTCAACAAGATGCTTGTGTGTAAAATTTTACATGCATGGTTTGGTTTGGAGCACTACGGTCTGCTTTTTGCAACACGAGGGCTAATGAGACTGGGACCTACTGCTTAAAGCCGATTCCGAACTACTGCGAACATCCATGCCATAGTAGAATTCGAACCCACGAACTCCAGTTCCGAAGGCCAGCACCCTAACCATTCGGGCATTGTTCGGCATAAAAGGTTAGGATTAGTTATTATAAGTACTAGAATTTTGGAGCCACGGTAGCTCAGTCTGCAAAGGCAATGCTCTCGTAACTGGAAGGTTGCGGGTTCAGAGCCTGAGCCGGCGTAAGATCCGCCGTGTTCGTTAAAGGTGACTGGGGGACGTAAAATAGGTTCTCAATCAACAGTTCTGAATAAGATATATATATATATATATATATATATATATATATATTTGTATATTAGTACTTATAAATGTAAATTATTTACATAGAAGCATTTATGTTTAGCGACACTAGTATTCAGGTACTAGCCTATAACATATTTCATTACCAACATTGTATTTCAATATTGTTTCTAACAAAGCTAATTAGAACTAAATGATGAAATTCGAAACGGAAATTACGGAAGACATAGTTAAAGAACACGATAGGTAAACGGATTGTATAAATGATATTACAGAATATAAGCCGAAACACTGATTACGGAGATAAAAATAGCAGAAAAGAATGATTGAATTCCAGAAACAATAGTAGCTTTGTATTCAAGATGTGTACGAAAAATAATTATCTATGCATTTTGCTGTAACAAAAGAGACATTTCTAATTTCCAGGAAATAATTTTCCTGTCGAATGCAAGTAAACAAAGTAAGTTTTTCGAATGCAAGTAAATACTTCATTCGGGATTTTTTCATAACTATAAATGCAAACGTATTTTTTAACAGATGACATGAATAAACTGGATTATAATATTAGAAGATTTATTGGAATTCAGTATGCTTCTGATGTATTAATATTTTTAATTGTTAAATTACTTTTTTAGTAAACACTATATTACATACACTTTAAAATCGCTCATTTGAACTCATTTTGATTGTAGGTGATCCACGTCAACAATGATATACTAATGGATAATGATTAAGAAAGCTTGATATCTGTCTCTTATAGTACTGCATGTTATAAGGCATAATTTTTTATTCCTATCCTGTGGTATAAAAAATTGAACGTATGACCAAAATAAATTTAATTCAATTACTTATGAAATTCTTATCTAAAACTAAATTTTTTTAACTGAAAAATGCCATTTTTAATTTCACCCTTGATGGAAAAAATTGGCTCTGTCCCTGTGGAGAAATTATGGCCAACTGGCGTCTTATTTAACTTTGTGATGTCTCACAGAACACCAACTTACATTCAATACAAAAATGTTCATAACAGGATATTTTTCTTTATGGAAAAAATTCTGATGAATTTTATTTAAGAAATGAAATTTCTACTTTTACTACACGCCATTTTGTGTCCCCACAAGGTCTAAAATTTTTAGGCTCTGATTCTACGAAATGATATATATATATATATATATATATATATATATATATATATATATATATATATATATATATATATATATATATATATATAAATATATATATAATATATATATATATATATATATAGCATATATATATGCATATGGCATATATATATGCATATAGCATATATATACACATACATATGGCAATATGTATGCATACATATAGCATATGTATGCATATATATAGCATATATATATATGCCATATATTTAGCATATATATGCATATATATAGCATATATATGCATATATATAAGCATATATATGCAAATATATAGCATATATATGCATATAGCATATATATGCATATAGCATATATATATGCATATAGCATATATATATGCATATAGCATATATATGCATATAATAGCATATATATGCATATATATAGCATATATATGCATATATATAGCATATATATAGCATATATATAGCATATATATATAGCGCATATATAGCATATATAGCGCATATATAGCATATATATAGCGCATATATATATATATATATATATATAATATATATAGCGCATATATATAGCGCATATATAGCATATATATATAGCGCATATATAGCATATATATAGCATATATCTATATCTATCTATCTATCTATATATATATATATATATATATATTCTTTCTTAAACAGTTTTTTTATTTAATCGCATGACACGCTTTCCTAGAATCCGAACAGAAGGGTAGAAATTTCCTTAATGCTAAGTTATGACTTCCCATAGAACATTCATGTCCACTTTAACGGTCTTGGACTTCGAATAAATGATTCAATCATTAGTCTTGAGAACTAGTTTATGATGCAACGTTTAAAGAAGTACAAACAAATATTGTTTCAAGAACGCAACTTCACTTTCGTGAATTTGTTATACAAATTTCAATGGTAATTTACACATATTTTCCCTGAAGAAAAAAATAAATCCTCAGTTGTAGCAGTGTCTACATATTTCTTTGTAAGCATGGATATAAAATATTGAAACAAACATTATAAAGATTTTTCAGGAAATTAGTTGCTGTAATAATGATGCAACTATCATCCAGCATCTAATATCTAGAATCATTCTCAAAAAAAAAAGTACAAAAACATTTACACATAAATGTAATCGATTCATATTTATATTGACGTTCATGCATTGCATTCACACAAGTGTGTTAAAAATAAATAACATTATATATTTTTAATAATAAATTAATGAGAAGAATATTGGATTGAAGAAGACGAAAACTGTTTCTAAACCAACCTGTCCCAGAAGAAGTATGCAAAACTACGTTAGCCATATCCAAATCAATCAGACGATCAACACATTCTACAAATAATTTAAATAATAATGTAGTATGTATATTTACTGCATGTATATAGACTATATTTTACATGCATGTTCCGTACATCTTACTCCTTTCTTTCTATCATAGTCCATTACATAAGTTATGTTTCTTCTCTGATTAACCCACTTTGTTAAGCCTCCTAAAGCATATTTAATATTGGAATTTATATTTTTAGGGTACATGAATTGTTAAATATAGTAAAAATAATTTCTTTCTTCACTGCTATATTTTTAACCTCTTATCTTATGAATGGAGCGACGATTGTGTGTGCCAATTTCGATGAAAGCTTTCCTCATGCGTCGTGACCAGAAGCAGTTTCATCACGGTCTCAATTGGGAGCAAACCAGTGGGCATTAATAAATAGTACTGCAGCTACTATTTAATAAAACCACAGATATCCCCTATATAATAATAGCCTAAGTTATCTGTCCGCAAATTTATGAAGCTGTTGGACCTGGAATGGATACAGGCATCCATTCAAAGCGAATAAAGTTTATCTTCTCCTAAACTATCGATCCGATTCTAAAATATATTGGTATAAATATGCTACATATCACAGCAAAAAATACTGTCGTCTTTAAAACGTTCGAAATCCACAACTTCGCTCCTTTTCGAGAGTTTAATGCCATTATTTCGAGCCCTATTTTCCCTGGTTAAGAGCAGGCGATTAAATTTAACCATTTATCACTTAATAAATAGGAAAATAACATTTTTATCTAGCATTGTGACGCATTCCTTTAACCACCTCATTTAATCATTTCATATTTTAAACTATTTAAATATCGTCTACACTATTATAATATCTTTTACCACTGAACTTAGGTATGACGTCAATAATTTTCTTTTATATTTGGCTTCAATAATAGATTAGGTACATATGTGATAATTTTAAATTGAATCATCGATTATTTTTTGTTGCGATGAAAATATTATCATCGGTAATTAACAATAAATTCTTTTCATATAAGTCTAGGAGTCTATTTTACGGACTACTAAATATCTAACTTAATTAATATATATTTGGAACTAATTTATATATATTTGGAAATTAAGAAGTTTGTTCGTTTGTGTGTTTGTTTGTTATACATAACCACACAGTTTGACTAAATGAATTCAACGTGATTCTAAACCGCATTACAGGATCGGGAGACTCTAGAGGAGTATGACGATAAATAAATTATTGAGAGTCAACCAGATAATTCTCAGCCAAAACACAAACCATTTTTTACCTGCCTCATTGGGTACTTAACAGTTCTGGAATATTAAAAATTTTACTAATCCCGTCATATGATGGGCTATATGCTAGTGATAATTATATTACATTTCATTTTTATTAAAATAAAATTATAATTGTTTTTATTTCACATATTATTTCTATGTTTTTGGTTATATGACAAAAGTAAAGGTAGTGAAGAATCAGTATCTGTTTCAGTTTCTAGGGTGTAATCAGGATACTTTCCAGTACCTTTAGTCCTTTTTGCCATTAGATTACATTTTTTTAATTTAAGAATTCTTTAAGCACCAACAGTTAATTATTTATTGCATATAATATAATACTCTACTGCAGTTACGCCTAAGAATAAACGACCAACTCTTATATTGCAAATGTAACAAACAATAAAGCAAAAACAAAAACTTTATCGACTAAAAACAATGACATGTTTGATACGAGCTTTTCACTTGTGGGGAGAAAGAATCATCACGTGTCTCACACGAGCTTTTCACTTTTGGCCAGAAAGAACCATCACGTGTCTGACACAAGCTTTTCACTTTTGGCCAGACAGAATCATCACATGTGTGATATGCGGTTCTCATTTTAGGCACACCAGTACGATCATGTCTTCCATACGTTGTTTTAAGGCAAAGGGTTAAAAAGATTACGGAGTACAATATTAAGTTACTATATGTATATAGTAACCGTAATATATTTAGTAGATTACAAACTGTAATGAAGTGAAAAACGTTAATACGCTTGAGTAACAAAAATATCGACAATTTAAAAATACATAAGTTGTATTGAAGATAAATAAATCATGCTAGAAACAGTACTTTATGGTATGCTAAATAACATTAAGTACTATCAAGTAAACAAAATCCTCAAGAATTAAAAGTAAAATAACATTGCGAAATATAAGGAAATAAAATACTGAACGTATTAAAGATCTACTACAGTTTCAGACAAGTTAATATAAAGACTCCGTTAACGAGTAAAATTAGATCAGCTAGAGTATATATATCCCTACCTACTTATCTGCACAATTGTAACGGAAAGCAAGTCACCAGCTGCTTGAGCTAATTCAAAGCCTTATTCAAACTAACTATAATGCGGTTACGTTTACGACACCTGTTGACGAAAACTAAACTATGTTTGTCTCGGAATGTTGTTTCGATAAGTACGAATGTAAGCGGTAAGATTTTACTATGATGTTTAACAACCCTAAGTTAAGTTTAAATAGGTGAAATGCTATTACTGTGAAGACAGGATATTGGTGTGGAATTATTATAAAAGGGTTTAACATATGTTTGATTTTAGGAATAAGCATTAACTTCTTGTATGTAAAATAGAAAAGGTTTCAATTATATTTTTGAATGTTAAGAAATTGTTGATTAAACATATCCTACTCGCTTGTTTTCACTTTTCTTCGGCAGGATATTACAGATATATTATAATGTATGTAAACTTTTTTATATACCTTTATAACCTCTTATTTTTAATGGAAGAATATGTAATTCAATTATTTTTAATCAATATTTTCTCATAAAAGCTGATAATCAAAATAACCAGTCCCGACCTTTAGTGGATTTGGTTTTGGTTTCGAGTGCTACGGTTTAATTTTTGCAACACGAGGGCTAATGAATCTGGGACCTACAGCTTAAAGCCGATTCCGAACGGCTTCGAACATTCATGCCGCAGTGGAATTCGAACCATTCGAAGGCCAGCACCCTAACGAATGGTAATCGTTCGGCGACTTTTAATGGAAGTAACACGAAAACATTACACAATATGGAGGGATAACAATAAAGTTCTTGCTTGCCAAGCATTAATCTATGTGACTTTTTCAAAACATTTACGGCCGGTCTCACCAAAATCGTTTAATGGCTAACCGCGATTAATCCATGGTGTCAACCAATAGTGGGGCACAATTCTAAATGTAAACAAAGATTAATCGATGTTAGTCATTAAACGAATTTAGTGAGTCCGGCTCTTTTAGGAGCTTACTCTGGACGTTGCGAGTCGGTTCGAACATTCGTTGTGACATTAGCGTGATCATTTGCTTGCATAATGTCCACAAGCTGACGTCAAAGTGGCGTCACAACGAAAGTTCGAACCGAACCGCAACGTTCAAAGTAAGGACCTTAACACTTTGACTGCCAAGCCAAAATTGCAAATGTTCACAACGGGGCCAAATTTTTTTTTGTGTAATTTGTATTTTTTCAACATAAAACTATATATAAAAACAATATTTTAAAACAAACTCTCTCTATTTATATATATTCCCTTTTTTGTTGCATGTTCCAAATATTTAATTTTTCATAAAACTTAGCTCATAAAATCGTCACATATACGAATTTGCGCAAACCACGTATACCTAACACATCGTAGGGAGCCCAACAATCAAACTCCAATACGATTTTCATGTAACTGATAACATCTTTGATAGCCATGGCCTGAAGTGTTAAAACACCATGGCTATCATATCGGATAGCCAGTGTCTCAACGGAAATATCACTGGATATCACATATGATAGCCATGGCAGTCAAAGTGTTAAGGTAGGTCTCATCAAAGTCGTTTAATGGCTAACCTCGACTAACCCATGGCACCAGCCAATGGTGGGACGTAATTTTCCTTTGAACCCTTTCGTGGGCTCTGGGAAGATTACTTCCCACTCACATGATCTTACAAAATACACCTGTGGGAAACGCAAAACCCATTATAATATATTGGTCTTGGTATATTAACAATGGGAAGACTAATTCTTACTTCAGTTATGTGCTGTCATCTAATGTCCGGTATATTGAATAGAATTAGCAGATCTGTTTTGAAACTTTTAAAACGTTTTGTGAGAAATAAATGGGACACGAAAGGGTTAAACAGAGATTAATCGCGATTAGTCGTTAAACGAGTTTGGTGAGACCGGCGATTAGATTGGTGTTTCACATAAACAACGGGCTTGTATGGCACATTAAAGTACAGTTGAATTATACCACTGTGTGATCACAATACAGTGTACACAGGAATATGAAATCTGGTACACTAATTAAATTACCTTTATGTATTGTTTACTACTTTTCAAGTCCCAAATTAATATAAACTATTCTATCAATTGATAAATTGATATAGTTATTGATAGGAACAATATAGTAACAACCTTAACTAATCAAAAATATGATCAGACTGAAATTTAAAAGACAAAAACTGTTACTTTTTATAGTTATATATTAAAATATCATGATAAAAATAAAATAAATTTAGGAATGGTACAAATGGATATATAAAGTTTTCATGTATGATCTTATCGATGCAATGTCGGTACTAGTGAAAATGGGTCGAAATATTAGTATTATCATTGATATCTGAACACAGAATTTTTTCGCTACACAATACTGATTTTACTTCTTACAAGGAAGTAATAAAAGCTTTATAAATAGAGTAAAATGATCTTTTTATAGACAGACAAATTTACTATTCATAACTGATGGATTTTTTAAAGTTTCTTTTACTAATATATAACATAATCAATACTTATTAGTAATACTAATAGTTTAAATATACAGAAAAACTAACTTGCAAAAAGTAATAATTTTGCAATTTTTAACCAAGATTAAAATATTCTATTCCATGACAAGGAAAAGACCGAGGAAGAAAATGTATACAAGTATTAAATAACATTATACCATCAAAGGTTAATTACTACTAATAACAAATATCTAGTAATTAACCTTTTAACATATTTATTTAGTTGTAACTTTTATATTATTTTAAATGTACCCCTTTATAAAATAATGGAATATTATATACATATATTCTTTCAACAAATAAACTTAAATTTATCTGTCAAAAGATTAAATTTATGAATACGTAGTTTAGAATATAATTTAGCCTTTCAAGAAGGCAAATTAAAATATCCAATTTCTCGAAATCCAAATTGCGAAACATGAATGAACAACGGCTTGAAATTCCAAAGTTATCCAGCATTTAATAAAGAAGGCTTTTATTTTAGCAGAAGCTAGACATTTAAATTGATCTCTTGAGGAAAAATAGCTTTATATTTTAGTCTATTTCGTAATAGAGTGTTGTAAACATTTAAATTGAGAGTTATAACTCTAATTTATAGTTTGAAAAGGAGTTTTCATATTTTATGCTTCCATAGTAAAACCCTCGAATAGTAATATGATCCGTTGGTAGAAATTTCTGCCAAATATAAATTTACCAGTCATAAGGGTTGCGACGCTATCTGAATTTATATACATAACTTAAAAAAAGAAGAAAATTTCATAAACATTCTTTATTCATTTACGCTCCCCTTATATCTTTCCGATATATTAACTTTCATAAACAATAATCTATACTTCCATCAAAAAACTCATTCTGAGTAATTTATAATTAATTAACCCATTAACGCCCAGCGACAGTCAAAAAATTGATTGTAGAGTTTTTGTTTTCTTGAAACGATTCTTCCTTTTGAATAGAAATAGATATTAATCTTATGAATAATCTCCCAAGTTTTCAAATAGGATCTTATCTACAATTTTGCCATTTCTATCGGCATTTTATGATTTTCAAGCTTAGAATAGGAACGTATTATGACCGGTATTCTGAACGTATACCGGTCAAAATCGTGGCGAATAGCCATATCTGTAATAAGTCATCACTTTTCAGTACTTTTCTCATATATGATAGCAAATAAATCTCTTATCACGAAGTTTTCTGTTTTTTTAAAGACATCTTATTATGTTTTAAAATGACACGTCCTCACTAATGATAACTTGATGTTCTATTTAAAGGTGTTTAAATTTCATATTTTGTTTTACTTCCAGGTATCTATAACAGCTTCTATGTTAGGTATTTACTAATATATAGTCATCAGAAATATCCGGGCGTTAATGGGTTAATTACTTAATTGGTTAATCTTTATACACTCTTAGACGAAAAAAAAAAGGCTAACAATAATAGACGAACAATAGACGAACAAAAGACAATATTTTATATGCATACACGTTTCAACGAAAATTGCAAAGGTTTACCCTTTGAAGGCTAACCCACGATATCTTAGTGGGCAAAGGCAGCATTCTCTTAACTGAAAGGTTGCGGGTTCGGGGCTGGAGCCGCCTAAGATCCGCCGTGTTTGCTAAAGATGACTGGGGCAAGTAAAATAGGTTCGTAGTTACAAAGTCCTCCAAGTTCTCAAAAGATACCTCTGGAAGGGTCTTCTGCTTGGTCCCTGCTTCTAAATTATAAGGACCCAGCGGGTGTAATGTTACTCTCTGCCGTAGCATATCTTAAGCTACACGTACTACCCGGGTGGTGCTAAATGAGTAACAGAATCGCAGTATTGTTAATGAATTAGGATGATGTCTGTACCTCCTGCTGCGTTGGAAAAGAAAGTTAGGAGGCCAATGACCGAACGTATGTCGCTGTAGCGCATGATATCTGCGCAACTGGCAGGATATTTTAGAGATGAAATTTCGATTCTAGGTCAACTTTCTTCGAATCCAGGATATAGCAGCTTTGATTTCTAGGAAATTTCTAAGAAATAGTTTTAGATGGGAATCGAAAATAAATTTATCGGTTGAGCACAATACGGTAAATGCTATATCGTTTTGGTAGCTAATATAATTACTTATAACCTTACACGTAAAAAATACTCTTCTTAAAATAAAAACATATTTAAAGTATTACTACTTGAATCAAGTTTACACACTGTTGTGAGAAAAGTCTAACCGTTAAGATTTTAGATTCAAAACATTATCTAAATTTTAAGTCTATAGCGTAATACAGTTGACTTCTCTTAATGTGATCAGTTTGGGACACCATGATTTTGATAACAATAAACGATTGATAACAATAAACGATATGGAAAATTAGATAAATGTACCTCCCCCCTTTAATTCACACGTACTAAATTTCAAAACAAAATGAAAAAACACACCTTATATTTATGTACTGTATATTATCCTTTAAAATATAAGAATTGTATACATAATTAAAATAATTGATCCACTGTTGACTGCCTACAATTCTTTCTAAGAAACTCATTGATAAATTGTTCGTAATGGTAGTCAACCTGTCATAACGATTTGAAATTTCGATCTTTTGTTTTAACGTTAAATCATTTAGCTTTCTGGCTTGCATATCGACAAGCTGCATGTACGCGACAAGGCATAAAATGTGAATATGCTCCTTCTCAGTTCCGATAAGTATGTGTTGCCATCTCCTTATCTGACAACCATTGACCACAGGCAGGATGTGCGTATTTCTGAAAAATTCCAGGAACGTGTAACACCCCACTCCCTTTGTTCATTCCCAATTTCCCTAGAGGGACGAGGGAGAATTCTCTGAAATTCAAACAACAGAGAATGTAAAGAAAAGAATGAGTTTCTACTGAAGACACTGTGAATATTCCTTTGCCAGTTAAAATGAGGTTCGATAAACTGATAACATTAATCGATATAACAATCAGATAAAGCGATAATTTTAATACAAATATACGAATGAATCGGCACCAAGTGATTTCAATAACAATAAGCGATTGATAACATTAACTGCGATCGCATTAAGTGAAGTCCACTGTACTATTTTTTTCCAATGCAGAACACTTGCCTTTTATTAATAACATAATTATATTTTCTTAATTTTTGTTGCTTTTTATCACTATGGGAGCATCGTATAGATAGAGCAACTCTTCTTTATATTAATATATATATCTACAAGTTTCACTTGGGAATCAAACTGAAACCCATCCGGTAAGAGAACGATAAGCTAACTATTATATAATCAGGGCGGATAACATGATATTATGTAACTATACATATAAAAATATTAATATCAAGATAAAAACACATTTCAAGAATCACTAATAGAATCAAATTCATATACCACCACAAGAAAAATTTAACCCAAAAGTCACAGTTTTAAGTAATGAAAGATAAAAAATGGAATGCTATTTTAGAAATTGATTAACTGAAAATGAAAAATTCAAAACTCTAGAGAAAGGTAAAAGGTGTTGTCAAGTTCTATTATGAGACTCAAATATTTTTTCAGGCTCTATTATATCTCATTCTTTTTTATGTCAAATTACATTTGAGTTTTATTTATACCTCCAGGCAAGAGTTAGGTATTATTATCTGTTATCCTTTACCAATAAAATCTCTGAAAACAAGATACGAAAACTCCGATGCCTTGTATAACAATTTAATTAATTTCTATGCCAAATTTAACTTTATTTTATTTAAATATGTTAAGTAATTTATTAGAAACCAATTAAACCATACATAGGTCTTTAAAACAATATTTTTAATTTGACAGATCTAATTAAAAATTCAAAATGTTATTTCTAATATATGTAATAAAAATTGTTAGAATTTCTTGAAATTACGAAAAATGATTATTTTTTTAGTTACTAAAAACTTTGAACCCGGCCTTTTTCTCTGTAATATATTTTTCTAAATTAAGATTATATTAATCTGAAAGTTAGGTTTTAGAATAAATTTACCTAACATCTAAGCAGTATAACATAACAATATAAAATATTAAAAAAATTCATGTGTTATCATAAAACAACACATTCATTAACCCTCTGACTGCTCATCTCACGATTTTCGTGGGCATGTGTTTTCCTTTCTTTATTAAGAAGCACAATCCACCTTTTAACCATTTAATCATTGGAATAAATTATATACAGTATTAGACATTTAATTAGGTAATAAATAGAATTATATGACTAGAACTATATATTAGATAATATAATTATAGATAGTATGTTATAAAGAGAAATTAAATGTATTTCAATTGAAATTTATTAAAAAAAAAATTTTTTTTGTGATAAAAGTTGAAATTAGTTTTTCTGAAAGTTTAGTTTCTCATGATAAAAGTCAATATAAAAAATAGTTTCTAGAAAAAATATTAGTATTTGAATTCTCCATATATATATATATATATATATATATATATATATATATATATATATATCACTTTTTTATAGGAGCTGCAATTGTAAAGCTGCAAGTTTGTAATTTAAGAAAAAATGAAACAATGCAGATTAAATGTAGACTGTTTTAAGTATAACATATAAGGATAACATGTTTTGAAGTAAAATATTTTATCTTCTATTTTCATAAAGGTGGCTAAAGAATGAAGGAAATATGTTATGTAGACTAGCATGTCGGTTATTAAATATTACAAATATATATAAAAAATAGAATTAAAAGCATGTTCTTTTTAAGTTTTCCTTATTTTCATCTCCATAGATAAAGTAAGATTTCAATTACCTTTAATATTATCTATAAAGATCTATAAAAATATATATCCTAAAGACGTTAGCATGAATGGGCTTAAAAGGGACTTAATATTTTTCAGATATTTTTGAGAAATTCTATTAAAATAGTTAATCTGCTTTTTTTCTGTCTCTTCTTTGAATTTTTGTCGTAAACACTTCTAGGAAAATTGTCTGTGTATTTCTATTTACAATGTTAGTGTAAAGTTAAAAATTCTATTTTCGTCCCATTTGGAAACAAAAGTAGTTATATTAATCTATAATACTTAATATTTTGCATTTTTAAGAATATGTTTTGAAACCCCTTCATCCCTTTTTTATTCGATAAAGACGGTAATATATAACGTATTTGAATTAATCTCATTCATAAACAAAGATTAATCTTTAGATTTAAATTTCTTCATTAGATATTTATTCTATTTAAAAATAATAAAAGGCACTACTTTAAACTATTGCTTGCAAAGCCTAACTGTTCATAGTGTTAATGCAATTTTTTAAAAAAGCATAAGGATTATAGTAGTATTTTGTATTATATGTACTCTAATATAAATTTTAGACTCATAAATTTATTGTACTCAAGGTGTATTTAATGTCGAATGGTACATGATATCAAAAATTTATTTTGTGTGTTCTTTATTATCTTTTGTGAGTCTTACTTGATATCAAATGATGTTTGATTGATTGACACCAATTGATGGTAAAAGGATATACGACACAAAGATTAATTAGATTGGTTTGATTTTTTTTGTTTTAACTCTATAGTTTACTGTTTTACTACTCGAGGGTTAATGAGACCATTATTTAGCTGGGTACCTAGTACTTAAGCCTTAATTTGGCTAAGTCTGGCAGCTACAAAGGACATGTATATTTATAACTGCTATATAACATAATTGTCAGTGTTCGCCACAGCGGACATTAATTATCTAAAAAATGGAAAATGATATATTTTTTTGTTTATTTTATAGAGATTCTAATGTCTATACAGACATGGGAAAATAACATAAATTAAAAAAAAAATATTTGAAAAAACATCTTGTCAAATTAAGGGTTAATCAGACCATTATTTAGCTTGGTACATAGTACTTAATGCCGATACTTAATTGCTATGAATATTAATGATAATAATAAGATTGTGCTCCGTATAAACTAGTACCAAACGCCGGATTTGTAAAAGTATGAGTATTATTTTGTCTTCCAAGATCATTAATTGTTATTCGCATAAAAATAAATTACATATCCTGTCCTAGAATATGATATTACCCTTTTTTTTTTAACTACATTCATATACTCACACAGATGTACTTGACTAGAATATGGAAATACCGAATACATTGTTCAGAATTTTATTATTGCAATATATCTTTTACTACAATTATGACATTGTAAGACTGTATTGCGTATGTAAAATATTTAGAAATAAATTTTTAATTTGAGATTACGCAATATTTTTATATTATGGAAATAAAAATATGTTTGTTCGGTACATATCGACGTTCCCCCCACCCCTTAAGCGCAATGGTTGTGTCCAGCGCGTCCCTTTCCTCTTTTTTGTATTGTAACGAGAGTGAGCGTTCGGACCCCGTCTAGGAAGGTCGAACCGTTGTCCGCGTCTTCCCTGAGATTGCTTCTTTAGAGCCCCTGATATAGCCTCTTATATATCCCCTGATATATATTTTTATTGTCAGAGCCCATGCTCTTGTATGACCCTGTCATATTTTTGTTAATTAAAGTTTTGTTGTTTTTAAATACAGTCCACTTTATTTTCGTCCTCAACAATATTTATTTATAATTTCTAAACCTTCAAGCACTTAAGTTTTTTTTTTCAAATTTTAATTCCATTTTGTTATGAAAATAAAAACCTATATTTAAAATAGTAATTTTTTCGACTTTCCAGCAGTACAATGTTGATTTTTTTTTTAAATCAATTTCTAATCTTACAGGATCCGAACTGCTTAATTCAGATTCTGAGCTTTATTTTTAATCATCGAGTCTAGTAACCATATATTGTACACATCTTTTAATAACACGCTATAAGATTAAAAATTAATTAATTTATTTCATGTGTTAATTCATTTGATTCGCTTATTTCTAAAGTTTTTACTAATTATCATTTATCATTTTTTCTTACATTTAAATGCGCCATTTTTCTTCAGTAAATCTTATTATTAGCAAAATTAAAAATATTTCATGTTTTATATACGCTATGGGCTTAAAACCAGTCTAACCAGAATTTATTAGAGCATATTTTCCGAAGGAAGTCCACATCGACCGCTGTGGGCGTTGAAGAATACCAAGGAGGTGGTAACAGGTTCAGAAACAAATATGTATGGGGAGATTTACGACTGCTTAACTATTTAAGAAATGTTTTGAAATTATCTGCTGTTTTCATGAGTAAACATTACCTAGCAATCTAATATTTTTATCTTGTCTTTATCGATTAAATATAAACGTTGGGTTTTACATACTTTCTCCTAACGAAGTGATGATACAGAAGAATCATGAAATTTAGAAGAGAAGATCTTAGAATTGATAGCTAACGAGGAATTAAAAGTAAAATTCATAAAGTGAATACCAACAATTTTGCCTTAAATTTCAAAACAAGCTCTATCATCAAGTATTTGGCTCAGCTTGGGTTTAATAAACTAGCTTATTTACTGTATCAGAAAAGAAGTACTTCACGAAAGATTTGCAAATGAACCTCATTGAAGATTTTAGATTTACGAACGATGTTAAATAAATCGGAATCCAACATTCACAATATGTTTCAACTCCATTTTCCTCAAATATCTTTTTTTTTATTTCTCATCGATTTTATGCTTATTTTAAGTTTTTAGTAAACAATTTTTTACTATATTTGATGGCCGTTTTAATTAATTTCTATTTTACGGTTCTTAGATAGATAGACATATGCAATATAGATAGATAGGTAATATGCAATATTATTGTATAATTTATATATTGGAACCAAATATTATGGTAAAAGGAAGGCGTTGGAATTGTTTTCTCTAAGAGAGGGTAGTGGACCACTATTAGTGATTATTTAATTAGAAATTATTTACATTCCAAATATAACAAATTCCAATTATATCTAACAGCATTTTAGAATCGGAATTGGTAGATTTTTATTTACTGGCACTCCTTAAATCTTACAAGAAACGTGTTTACGTTTCATTTTTTCCCATGCAGGAATAAATAGCAATGTATGGTTTTTCAACTTTATGTGTTATTCTCTTGTAAAACAGATTTTATTTATTTTTCGAAATACTGTATGTTACTACAACATTACATTATAAAATATTCAAGGCAATTACATGACAGATTAAAATGTTTTAAATATCAATTAAAATAAACAATAAAGAAAAAAGTTTAAATTCTACACATGTCCTGTACATTACATATAATACAAACATCTTATGCATCACATGGGGCATACCATGATATAAAATATATATAACGTGTATGTAAAATATAGTCCATTGTGTATCAGATGGGATATACAAGAGTATAAAGCATAAAATGTGCATATTATATGTGATGGACAGAACAAGAAAAGGGTTAAATATGTGTTCTCTATGATATGAAAAGGAGTTACAATGGCTTAACTTGTCTCAACAAACATGTCAACAAACCTCTAATGGCATACAATATCATTTGTAAAACCACATTTAAATTTCTAAACCACCCATTATTATTGAAATTCATTTTTATTATGCTTGTTTATATGAAAAATATTGGATACTAATTTATGCTTCGTAAATTATTTATTACAAATAATAAACTTTACTGGGATTGCATAAAAGAGCGTAGGATACTGGCATTTGTGATTGAGGTAACTCTTTGCCTGTTCTGTAAATCACATGTTATATACCCATTTAATGGTTTATACGCGTCTGTGTAATATATGATATACAATCATGTAAAATATAAAATATATAGGAAAATTGTGTAATATATAGTTCATTGTGTATCACACGTCAACACAAAAATTTAGAGAATTGGATGTTTACATCATATGCGATGCGCAGTACAGTCAAAAGGTTAAATTTGATTTTGGTAATTTTGTAAATCACATTTGCCATATTATTTTATTTAGTAATGTTGGATCTAATTATGGACGAAAAGTAAACAGTATTTAATATTTCAGTAAGATAGAAACACATTTTCTTATCCAAATTTGTCTGAAGGTATCCGGACACCTTAAAGACAAATTTTAATATTACACATCAATGTAAAGAGAACCATTTAGTTAAAAATAACTAATTTCAAAATGCTATGAGGCCTAGAAACTCTCTCGACATTAATAATATTTCCCGACATAAAAGAAATCTCTTTAGCAATTCATTAATTTTTTTTCGCGTAAAGCCATGTTACTTTTTATTGATAACAACTTTCCGTAAGGTGGCTTATATCCAACAATGAATTAATACTTATCCTACCATTGTTACATTTCTTGAAGTATGTTCTCGAGTGAAAAACAGAAAAGGCTTTTTCAGAACGTCTGCCACGGAATGAAAAATTACCAAGAAGGAAGTAAAAACATTAAAATTGGTAAAATAATTTCTCTGAGCATTTTTACATTTTTTTGGGGTTAAATTTATCATTTCGTCCCCCCTCTAATACTTAGGGAAAATATTTTTTCATCAGTTTTTAGTTGAAATGCGTATCATTAGTAAACTTTCTATATGCCTCGGTGCCTCGCACTTCATCTCATTTGTCCTTTTCAAAGCTTTTCTAAATATCCCCTTTTAAGGAACAGAACTCTCTCAGCGATGAACAATAAGTCAAAAAGTCCCTTTTTTTCGTATTTCTTCTGTTCAAAAGCCTCATTCAATTAGTCATAACCTCTACAGATAACCATTAGGTGGTACTTTATCCTTAGAGACTGAAATAAATTTGCTTTTTCCACGTTTATTATTTTCGTCTTTTCATCGAGGAGAGGAGATTAAAGATTTCCTTGTTTGTACAGAAATGTAAATAAAACAAAACATGAAAGCAGCAATCATTTTACTATAAATAAGTTTTTTTTTAAATGCCTAGTATAAATTGTATTTAAATGCCAGTTTTTTTATTACATTTCGATAAGTATTTCACTTTCACAAAATGTTGTTTAATTTTTATTTGTTGTAAATCAGCAATAATTTTGAAACATTATTACCTGAAAAAATTCATAAAACTTTAAGAGCCTCATCCAACTAATCATTTTTTTTTTAAATTTCCCATTGTTTTATTTTAATAAACAAATTTTTAATAAACAATTTTTACTACATTGGTAGTCGTTCTAGTTAATTTTTACTTTGAAATTATTAATAGATAGACAGATAAAGTGTCTATAGATAATACGAATCAATATTTTAATATTGGGTACATCTAACTATTAAAGGAGATGAGGCATTCGAATATTCTTTTGTAAAGGGAATAGTGATTAAAGAAAAGTTAAGATACTCTTGTTTATAAAACATCAAATTTTTTAAGCAAGTAGAGTTATTTTAATCCATTTGTGTTATGTTGTGTGATTTTTATTTTTAAATTTTTATCACAACATAACATAATAGACCTAGAACATTTTTATAGCTAGAATTCCATTAAAAGTTTATAAAAGTTTATTCTAAAAGGAGAACATGAATCGAAAAGAGAGGTTGTGATAAAGATGGATTTAAATCTTGAAAGCTACTATGCCTCCCTAACCAAAATATTCTTTTAGGTTTCGTACATGATTAAAACAATTCATTATGCACAAAAAGTTCTAAAATACCCGAAATTGTCATTGACTTAAACATCAATGACTTAATTTTAAAAAGGGAATACAATCTAAACATTTATAACTCAAACTATGAATTTTTTATCTGACGAAAACATGGAACATATTAAATAATGCTAGAAATTGCTTAAATTTTGCACTAACATGTAATAGTTTATCTCATATTAGAACTTCTACTGAACATAACAATTTTCTACATAAGTAGCTGTTTTAAACACACATAAAATCTATTTACGATATTTTTAAATACTTGGTAATACTGGAAATATTTTATTACTGAAAAATATTTTCTTTCGTTCTGGATAAGTTTAATACATACTACGTATTTTTAAAAGAATAAACTCCTTAGGGTAATTAAAAAAATATTATTTGTTAATTAATTATTGCTTTAGTTTTGTTTAACTAGCAGAGCCACCTATGCTATAATTTGACTTAACCCTTTAAAGGTCACCAAAATAAATTCATGGGAATTTTATGCAATTTGTTTATAAATGTTATCTATAAGCTTTGTATATGTAAAATATATAAATTTTCATTACATTCCTTAGAAGGGTTTGCCTTAGAGAATACCAATTTAGGGTTTGAGAAGTGATTTAACTGAGTAACCCCTACCTTTGTACAACTTGAACATTATGCCTTTTTTAAAGTTGAACTATACTGGAAGAACAATAAATTATAATCCTTAAACTGCTATAATATATAAACAGCTTAACAACTTGTTTGTATAGATACTTTTATTTGAGGTCATAAGTAAGATAAATTGAATCTGACTTCTCAAGTACAGATAGTTTAAATACATATATTTCAATAGAAAAAAGAAATAAATAAGTTAAGCTTAGAACTATCATCTGTTATATATTTAAAATATCAAAAATATAATATGTAGAAAATGTATAAAATATGTAAAATATATAAAATATATAATGTATTTTTAATATATAAAATGTATAATCTGTATATAAAAATATATATATATGTCACCAAAATATGTATAATATATATATATATATATATATATATATATATATATATATATATATACATATATATATACATATACATATATATACATATACACATATACATATACATATATATACACACACACACACACACACACACACACACATATATATATATATATATATATATATATATATATATATATACATATATAATATATATATATATATATATATATATATATATATATATATATATATATATACATATGTATATACATATACATATATACATATATATATATACATATATATATATATACATATATATATACACATGCATATACATACATATACATATACACACACATACACACACACACACAATATATATATATATATATATATTATATATATATAGTAAAAAACTCATCCATGTCTCCAAAAAGTCTTTTTTTATTGCAAAAGCTCTTGATTCTACATCATTGGCTTTCATATATCACAGATGTATGAGATTGGAGCTGTAAATAATTATAAAAATATAAAGTAAAGTAATCCAAAAAGTAAAGTTGTAAAAAAAAGATGTTTAATAGGTGGTTTTGTTACGAAACCACTGTCCGTTAAAGAGTTAAGACCTCTTAATACATTTGTAGTGTTTATTTATAATTTATTATACAAACCTACACACGACTTTCAGTTTACTCTATCAGCAACTATATCTGACAACAGAATACGACTTTAAATAGTACAACAATTTGAATAAATGATTAATTTTTCTCTAATTTCCCGATCTATACAGAAGACAACCCCTTTCATCTTTAAAAATATTCACGGCTAAATTCTGAGAAAACTTTCTTATTTTGCTGCTAAGAAAGCCAGACAAAAAGAAAGATTTGAAGTCTTTTACGCTTCACAAAAGCGCCTATTTATACAATTACATGAAAAATGGAAAAATCCCTCCACGACGCAGAAAATCCCTACTTCACAGCAGTTTTTAGTGTGTACTGAATGCTTTTCAGTCATTACGCTGCACGTTTCAGGGACAGATGTTTTATCCCTCTCATTACAAAAGGACCTCTGATTTTGAAAGATACATGCTCTGATTAATTAATATGTTTCAAAAGGAAGAAAATCTAGAGGAAGACTGTGAATACAATTGTGTAAATATCTCTCTCTATTATTTTTAAATATCTTTGAAATAATAGTGAAAAGGGAATGTTTTTAAATTGGAAATATTCCCTAAAATGATTTTATTCAAAATATTACATAAATGTTTGTCTATTCCACGTAAAGCCGATAGAATCGGAACGGTTACTCTACATAGAAATCCAAATTTCAAAAATGCTTTCGTTAATGAGATAATTTCTTTGCACTGATAGAAAAGTTTTAATAGACAAAATATTCTAAGGCGTGACTTTTAAGCTTTCATAAAAGGATTCCATAGAATGAAGTGAGAAAACTTTATAAACAGAGGGAATTCGGCATAAGCTTGTCTTGTAATATGTATTCATATACAAAATATAGGTGTAAAAATTAAAAGTAATTAACTACATCGCTTTGTGAGTGCTAATTAAAAATCAAAGATTGAAAGGAAAATTTAATGAAATATTAGAAGTTATTTTAACACTCATAATGTCGATATGAATGTATACATATATTGCATTTAGGTACGTGGTGTTCTCATTAAATTATTTATCTGAAATAAGCTAAATAATTGAATCTAATTTATTTTTTATCTTTAACGAGAAGTCAGTCTTCTCATTTTCTTTCATGCCAGAGTGCAAGGCCATAATCATTACACACGGCAGTGTACATTGCAAGGCATTTGAGTAAGTCATGGAAATAAGCTGAATAACGAAACTAATTCATTTTTATATTTAACGAGAAGTCAGTCCTCTCATTTTCTTTCCTGCCACAGTCAGTAGACACAACAGTTCACATTGTAAGGTAATTGAATACGTCATGGAAATAAGGTAAATAACCGAAACTAATTTATTTATCTTTAACAAGAAATCAGTAATATCATTTTCTTTCAGGCAACAGTGCGAGGCCATAGTCAGTACACAGGACAGTGTACATTGCAAGGCAATTGATTAAGTCATGGAAATAAGCAAAATAACTGAAATTAATTCATTTTTGTCTTTAACGAGAAGTTAGTCCTTTCATTTTCTTTCACACTACAGTACGAGGCCATAGTCAGTACACATGACAGTGTAGATTTTAAGGCAATTTAATCAGTCATGGAAATAAGCTAAATAACCGAAACTAATTCATTTTTGTCTTTAACGAGAAGTCAGTCCTCTCATTTTCTTTCACATCACAGTGCCAGGCCATAGTCAGTACACACGACATTGTACATCGCAAGGAATAAGTTATGGAAATAAGCTAAATAACCGAAACTAATTCATTTTTGTCTTTAACGAGAATTCAGTCCTCTCCTTTTGTTAAGGGCGAACTACATAAATATGTTTGTTTGATTTAAAATGAGTTTTCATATACAATTTATCATATTTTTAACATCATATTTCCAACATTTATCATATTTATCATATTGAAAAAATCTAGTTTTCTCATTTTAGAAAGTATAAATTTTAAAAATATTAGAAAATATATATCAAAGTAAAAAAATAAAACTCTTAAAACAGCCACATAACTTTAGAAATATGCATAATAGAAACAAATTTTTGCGTCAAATGAAGTATTTTTATTATGTAAATAAAACTTTTAAAGCTATCTGACAATTTGAAATTAAATAAATTAAAACTTAAGATATTAAAACTGTAAATAATAGCATTTTTATGTGGTTAAATAAATTATTTATCATAAACATGTCATTGAGGTACCCAAAAGAAAAATTATAAATTTTTTCAATTTGATACCAAAAAATTAATTCTATTAATAAATTACAAAAAACTTTTTTTGTGGGTAAGAGATTTATAAATTTTCAACTTGTGTACACAATTATATGGTTTTTAAATAAACAAATTTTATAGTTAATTAGAACCTTAGAAATATTTTCTAGAAATTCTAAAAAATTCTAGATAAAAAAGTATCCTAAACAGAGAAGAATTCTCTATTTCATATTGAAGTAAAAATAGATTTTACTAAAGAAAATATTTTTCTCATAAAGTACTATACCCAATTAAAATATTCTTTATATTATTTTAAATTCAACTACTATACTGATAGATATAACGCAAAAAATTAAAATAAGATTCATATTTATATGCTAGACCTCCAACATATTTAGGGATCTTTTATATCGTGATATAAAACAATTTTTTCTTCGAATTTCTTAAGTTATCATATTTTAATTCAGGACAAACCCTCAACTGATGTTTATTACGCCTAACATGTTCTTTACATCTCAATATTTTAGGATAATTTGTCAATATTAGGTATTTCCTAAAACGTATAAAATCTAAATAATCTGGTCATTTTTAATAATATAGGGTGCTAATAATGTATAAAAGGAATACAACACATTTAACTTTGGTTAATGCAGAGTGAATTTCAATTATGCATAAAATGGGTTTAAAAAACAGTTGAAAGTATGTCTCTTGCATTTATTAAAACAGAAATATTTAGATATATTATTCCTATACGATGCCAATTGTTTATATGTAGATGAAAATACTTTTATTTATACCTTAGTGATTAGTACATTAAGTAAGTATTTTGCTTATCACATTTTCCCCTCAGTTGGACTTAGTTTCGATTTCCGAGTAAAGTTAGCACTCATTTCAGCTGTCTATAACGAAAAAATATAAAGTTCAGTCGGTTTCTCTCTGAAGTAAATGGTCTATAATCTCAGTATCAAAAGAATGTTGGTGAAGACGAATTATCACTGCATTAGGGAAGAACATCAAACATATATGAAGATAGTAAAAAGTACTATCTTCGTATATAATACATAGAACGTTCTTAGTACATACAATTTATACATAATATGTGCTTGTATTTTCCTGCAATTGAATTTATTTCTAATTGCACAAAATATGCATTTGCGAATGTATGTATGCATCTACACGCGTTTAGATGTTTGTGCACGATTGGACCTATATTCTTGATAAGCAGAAATATAATGTGTCTTTATCAGATGTGTTAACATATATGTAAATACGTAAACACATGTATGCATACACATGTACAAGTGTGCACACACACACGCACACACACACACACACACATATACATATATATATATGTATATGTGTATATGTATATATATATATATATATACATATATATACATATGTAT
>CM063511.1:19436671-19449171 GCA_032207245.1 Pardosa pseudoannulata
ACCTATTGTTGGAAAGGATTATCGATAAAAAAATATCGATAAAAATTATTTCGGTCGTAACCGCATTTCCTACTATGTAAATATGTTGAGTTAGCCGTGATATAAATTGACATCCCGGGTTGGCTCTTGGCCTTGCTTTGTCTCTTACTCTGTTTGGTGTTGCTAAAAATGTTGGTACGTATATCCACCACATTCTACTGCTATGAAATTTGAACCAACACCTATTAAATTACTATAGATAAGACAATGATTATCAAGCCATCAATGAATGAATGAATCTGTTCAAGTATGAGATCATTGAACAATGTAAATGAATTTTTCCATTGATTAAACTTGTATAAAAATTCAATAACATAGCGTTGACACATACACACAGCTACATATGTAATAATTATTTCCTCTAGTCTCAATAATTATGTATCCCCTATTGTTTTTACTTGCCCGGGATACTGGGCAAGAAAAAGCCTAAACAGCTTACAGTAATAAAAATGCAGTCGGCCGACATTGAAGAGAACGGCACAAGTTGAATTAAAAAACTTTATTTCAGAGCTGCTAAAACGGATATATTTACTACTCAACGACAAATAAGAGAAATACACAAAAATCCCTCTTCTTGAACAGAGGTGCACCTAAGACCGAAGACAGAAAGAATTTTCCCCCTTACTCAGCGAATTTAAGATTAAGATCAGGAAAAAAAGCAGAAACATTTACTTGCGAAACGTGTTGAATAGACAGAAAATTGACATCTGTAGAATAAAAAGCTTTAGGAAATGGATCGAAAGAATTTTAAGTCGAGAACGCTCCTTTGGTTAAGACATTTAGAGGCTGAGAAAAAAGATTTTAAGGAATTAGGATGGGAGAGAAGACGTTTTAAAGGAAATATTAACGTTAAATAATTATGATATATATATATATATATATATATATATATATATATATATATATATATATATATATATATATATATATATATATATACATATAAATGTAAAATTACAATAAAATAACTGTGTATACATATCATGTATAAACTTCTATTTGAAATGTATACACATGTACATTTTATACATATTAAAAGTTTCATTAGTTATACATATATTAATTCTAGTGCTTATTATACATTTTTAATCCTATTGTGATCATACATACACATATACACACCCGCAAAAATATTTCGCACCAATTACACTGATAAGGGTGTGACAGTGTGCTTCAAATAGAACTCAATTTATGCCATCTGGTGAAGAAAAGTGTCCTTATTAACAATTATTTTGTAATTTCTTATTATGCAGAGTGCAGATTTGAATGAGTAAGAAAGGTACACAATTAAACTTTACAAAAGTCTAGTTTAAGATTAAATACTCTATAGCTAATTGATAATTTTTCCGAGAAACATGCCTGCAGATGTTAAGCATAAACTAATCAAAATAGATTTAGGGATGACCAAAAGGGATATTTTTTGCTTTAAATTTAATATTACATTCTACATAAAAATGTATCATTGAAATAGTAAAAGAAATTAGTAGTTGTCAAAATGAGCAAGTTTCGGAAATATAATCGACGAAATTTTTCGATTGCAAAATTTCTTATCTTTAACAAGAAAGTAAGAATATTTATTTAGACAACATTTTAGCAAATACGTTTTTACGCTTACACCTTCAATAAGTTGTAAACTAATTTGCATTTTTAAATCAATTTTAGTAGAACATTCAAGTAAGTCAGTGTAAACATTTTAGAGCAACATACAAGAAAAAATGCCAATAGAAATTTTGAATCAGAGATATAATGAAAATTTACTAGAAGAAAAAAGGATATTTGTTTAATAAGTTATTATCAAAAGGGAAAAAAAGAGCAATAAACATTCTCTTACAATATTTTAGTCTAAAAATTAAAACAAATAAATAAAAGAATAAATTTAAAAAATAAATTGAATTTTCTTCATTTCATAGCACCTATGTTTGCTTGAATATTATTTTAATATCCCGGTTGTTCTCTTCTGATAATAGTTATCTCTCAGTAGTTTTTGTTCCTTTAAAATGCCAATGGGCTAACAGGAAACTGGATATTAAGATCCTTAGCAAAATACAAACTTGGGCATAAATATATTTGTAAATATTTTGAAAGAAATACATTCCGATGAATAGATGATTTAGGAAATATTAATTTTTAAAAAATCTATTTGAACAGAATATTAAAAAGAAATCAATAAAATAACAGCTATTTGTATATTATATGTTTATTAATTTCTTTTTTACTTAATAATCTTTAATTACATTTTTATCTATTGTTTAAAATGAAATTAACAGAAACTGGATGACATCAAACATGAAAATAAAAGATTTCAATATAAATAACAGTGACTACTTTTAATTTAGTCTATTTATAATCTATATCTGCAACGTGTAATCCTCTTAAGTTAAAGCCAATGTCTAAACATGCAATGGATTCAACAGAACACTGTACAAGGCCACATTAACCAATTCGATGTTAAACACATACGGAAGACCCAAAGTGGCATTTTTCAGGAGAAAAATATGATCTTTCCGATGAATATGTTCACGGGGAACACATATTAAATTAAGTAAAGCACAAAAATATTGAAAGCAAGTTTGATGACATCATTAGCTAATAATTGCTAAAATAACGGGATTTAAATATATTTTTAATATTTTGAAAAGTAATATATTCCATTGAAATAGATATTGTAGAAATACTATGATTAAAAAGATACATTAAAACAGAATATTAAGATATTTCAATATAAATTAATAACAGTGCTACTTTTAATTTACTCTGTTTTCTCAATATTTTTATCTATTCGTAAATCTTAATATTTTTTTTTCTCAGTATTTTTTTCCTTTAAAATGCCAATGGGCACTAACAGGAAACTGATACTTATAAGATCCGACTGAGCAACACGATTACAACTTGGTCGTTAACTTTATAAGGTTGTTGCGACACGATACAAAGACCCAAAGTGGCATTTTATCCGGAGAAAGATATGATCTTTCCGATGAATATGTTCACGGGGGAACAGATATTAAATTAATAAAGCACAAAAATCTATTGATGGCAAGTTTGATGACAACGTCCGATAAGAGAAAGACTCAAAAATCACTGTCCTTTAACAGAGGTGCACCCAAGAGAGAATACAGAAATAATTTTCCCACTTACTCAGTGAATTTAAGTGCAATATCAGGAAAAACGGCTATCAATTTGCCTTCGACAGCAAAACGTGTAGAATAGACAGAAAATTGACATCGATAGGATAGAAAGCTTTGGGAAATGGATCACAAGAATTTTAAGTCGAGGATGCTCCTTTGATTAAGACATTTAGAGGCTGGGAAAAAAAATTAAGGAATTAGAATGGGAGAGAGGAGATTTTTAACGAAGTATGAAATTAAAATAATTTTGATATATTACATATATATAATATAAAATTACAATAAAATAACTGTGTATACATATCATGTATAAACTTATATTTGAAATGTGTACACATGTACATTTTATACATATTAATAGTTTCATTAGTTATACATATATTAATTCTAGTGCTTATATATATATATATATATATATATATATATATATATATATATATATATATATATATATATATTATATATATATTATCCTATTGTGGTCATATACACATATACCCATCGGCAAATGTATTTCGCACCGATTACACTGATAAATGTGTGACATTGTGTTTCAAATAGAACTCAAGTTATGCCATCTGGTGAAGAAAAGTGTCCTTATTAACAATTATTTTGTAATTTCTTATTATGCAGAGTGCAGATTTGAATGAGTAAGAAAGGTACACAATTAAACTTTACAAAAGTCTAGTTTAAGATTAAATACTCTATAGCTAATTGATAATTTTTCCGAGAAACATGCCTGCAGATGTTAAGCATAAACTAATCAAAATAGATTTAGGGATGACCAAAAGGGATATTTTTTACTTTAAATTTAATATTACATTCTACATAAGCAGACATGTATATTGAAAATAATAAAAGATATTTAGTAGTTGTCAAAATAAGCAAGACCCCGGAAATATAACCCCGAAATTTTTCTCGATTGCAAAATTTCCTTATCTTGTACAGAGAAGTAAGAATATTGATTTAGAATATTACAACATTTTAGCAAATACGTTGTTTTACGATTTTACACCTTCGATAAGTTGTAAAACTAATTTTGCATTTTAAAATCAATTTTAGTACAAACATTCAGGCATGTCAGTGTATGAACATTTTAGAGCAACACACACAAGAAAAATGCCAACAGAATATTTTGAATCAGCGATATAATGAAAATTTGACTAGAAGGAAAAAAATGATTTATTTAGTTTATTAAGTGATTAATGATTTTTAATGATTAATTATTATTAATGATTTTTTTAGTTTAATAGTTTTAAAGATATATACAAAAGGGAAGAAAGGAAAAACATAAACATTCTCTCACAAAAATTTTAGTCTAAAAAATTTAAAAAATAAAGCGTGATTTTGTTTGAATTCTCTCCTTTCATAGCACCTATGTTTGCTTGAATATTATTTTAATATCCCGGTTGTTCTCTTCTGATAATAGTTATCTCTCAGTAGTTTTTGTTCCTTTAAAATGCCAATGGGCTAACAGGAAACTGGATACTTATCAAGATCCGTTTGAGCAACACGATTACAACTTGGTCGTTAACTTTATAAGGTTGTTGCGACACGATACGGAAGACCCAAAGTGGCATTTTATCCGGAGAAAGATATGATCTTTCCGATGAATATGTTCACGGGGGAACGCGTATTAAATTAAGTAAAGCACAAAATCTATTTGACGGCAAGGTTGATGATACATCATTAGCTAATAATAGCTAAAATAACGGAACCTATATATATATATATATATATATATATATATATATATATATACTGTAGTATTTTGAAAACGTAATACATTCCATTGGAAATAGATGATTGTAGGAAATACTATGATTAAGATGATACATCAAACATTGAATATTAAAAGATATTTCAATATAAACAACAGTGACTACTTTTAATTTAGTCTGTTTACCTCTAATATTTTTATCTATGTGTAGATCCTCGTAAGTTAATTTTTTTTCTTTCAGTAGTTTTTGTTCCTTTACAATGCCAATGAGCTAACAGGAAACTGGATACTTATCAAGATTCAACTGAGCAACACGATTACAACTTAGTCGTTAACTTTATGAGGTTGTTGTAACACAATACGGAAGAACCAAAGTGGCATTTTATCTGGAGAAAGATATGATCATTCCGATGAATATGTTCACGGGTGAACAGATATTAAATTAAGTAAAGCACAAAATCTATTGGATGGCAAGTTTGATGATACAACATTAGCTAATAATTGATAAAATAACGGGACCTATATATATTTTGTAATATTTTGTAAAAGTAATACATTCCATTGGATATAGATAATTTTAGGAAATACTATGATTAAAACGCTAGATTAAACAGGGAATATTGAAGAATATTTCAATATACAATAATAACAGCGGCTACTTTTAATTTAGTCTGTATATCTTTAATATTTTTATTTATGTGTAGATACTCTTAAGTTAAATTTTTTTCTCTCAGTAGCTTTTGTTCCTTTAAAATGCCAATGGGCTAACAGGAAACTGGATACTTATTAAGATCCGACTGAGCAACACGATTACAACTTGGTCGTTAACTTTATAAGGTTGTCGCGACACGATACGGAAGACCCAAAGTGGCATTTTATCCGGAGAAAGATATGATCTTTCCGATGAATATGTTCACGGGGGAACAGATATTAAATTAAGTAAAGCACAAAATCTATTTGATTTCAAGTTTGATGATACATCATTAGCTAATAATAGCTAAAATATCGGGACCAATATATCTGGTAATATTTTGAAAACGTAATACATTCCATTGGAAATAGAGGATTGTAGGAAATACTATGATTAAAAAGCTACATTAAATAGGGAATATTAAAAGATATTTGAATATAAATTAATAACAGTGGCTACTTTTAATTTACTCTGTTTATCTCTAATATTTTTATCTATTCGTAAATCCGCTTAATTTTTTTTCTCTCAGTAATTTTGTTCCTTTAAAATGCCAATGGGCTAACAGGAAACTGAATACTTATTAAGATCCGACTGAGCAACACGATTACAACTTGGTCGTTATCTTTATAAGGTTGTTGCGACACGATACGAAAGACTCAACCTGGCATTTTATCCGGAGAAAGATATGATCTTTCCGATAAATATGTTCACGGGGGAACAGATATTAAATTAAATAAAGCACAAAATATATTGGATGGCAAGTTTGATGATACATCATTAGCTAATAATAGCGAAAATAACGGGATCTATATATATTTTGTAATATTTTGAAAACTTAATACAGTGGACACAGTTTAATGTGATCAGTTTGGGACACCGTGATTTTGATAACAATAAACGATATGCATAATTAGATAAATTTATCCCCCACTTTAATTCACACCTTATATTTATGTACCGTATATTATCGTTTAACACATAAGAATTTTATACATAATTAAAAAATGATCATTTGTTGACTGTCTACAATTATTTATAAAAACTCATTGATAAATTGTCCGTAATCATAAAGTTTTTTAAAGTCATCGGAGCGGTGTTGTAATTCACGTTTCAACACTTTCAATGCATTTCTTATTTCAACACTTATAGGAGGTGTATAAGTGATTATTCATCTGTCTCATCAGTTCCATCATTCATCTATTTTACTATGAAAATCTGACAGACTTCAGATTCTGTTAATGTGGAAGCTACTGGAATGTGTCTTCATATTTTCATTTTGTTTATTTCTTCTAATAAGATCATCACGAGTTTTCAAAATTTTGCACAATAGAGGCTGAGAAATGTTGCGCTGACTCATTTTTGGTAACTTGTCATAACGACATTAAAATATAGATCTTTTGTTTTAATGTTAAATCATTTCGCTTACTGGCTTCCATATAGACAAGCTGCATGGAAGCGAGCAAAATTCTGGGAACGTGTAATTTCCCACTCTTTTGTTCACTTCCCATTTCCCTAGGTGGAAGAGGGAGAATTCTCGGAAATTCAAACAATAGCGAAAGGAAAGCTAAGAATGGGTTCCTTCTGAATACATTGTGAATATTTCTTTGCCAGTTAGTTCGGAAACTGATAACATTAACTGATGTAACTGTCACATAAAGCGATAATTTTAACATGCAAATGAATAGAGAAAATCGGGACTAAGTGATTACGATAACAATAAGCGATTGTCAACATTAACCGCGATCCCATTAACCCTCCGAGCGAAACACATCGAGGAAAAGAAAGTCTCCAAAAATACACTAAAGGTTTACTGTGTCAGTGGCCAAAGCGTTCTATGATTCTTTACTTCACCCTAGTCGACTAGAATGGAATACGGGAAACCCACCTCGTCATTGTTCCTTTACTTCCGGTTATAAATAGATATATAAATAGATATTATAGATTTTAATTTTTAATACACATAAAGCTCGTCAAGTCTCGAAGATCATTCCATAAGAAATAATATAATTCTAAAAGTACAAATAAAAATATTCTTTGAGAGACTTGTTTATATTTTTTACGCAGGTCATCCAAGATATTTAAGTGGTGCAATTAGAAATACATCTGTCACTGCTCACGAAATACTTCGAAATATATATTTACCAAGCCATGAAAAGCTATCAGCGTCTTTGTGCCTCGGGGGTAGAGGTTCATCCTCAATAAATGTTAGTCAAAGAGGGGTGCAATTCCTAAACAATCGACCTGACTCTCCTACGCAAAACTCCATGTGGGAAACCACTGGCAGAAATGCACACTACATCCATTTTCGGAGCGTTTTTGGAGGTCGAAATTATACGTGACAACCGCTTTGTAGACATCATCGGTTTGGGAGAAGTGTACGTGCGAACTGCTTAGAGTGTTAAGTGGAGTCCACTATACACTGCATTGTAAATAGATGATTCTAGGAAATACTATGATTAAAAAGGTACATTGAACAGAGAGTATTAAAAGATATTTCAATATGAATTAATAAGAGTGGCTACTTTTAATTTAGTCTCTTTATCTCTAATATCTTTATCTAAGCGTACACCCTCTTAAGTCAAAATTTTTAGTCTTCATATGGAGCAACACATTTCATATAGTTTGTACTACATTCTATAAATATTGTTATTCACGCAAAATTGATAATGAAGGATACTAATTATAATAATCAGTATCAATTGATACTAACTGATACTGATAAGGTAAAATGAAATATGACACCAAGAGAAAGATTTCATTTTTATCTAAAAGTATAGTAAAACAAAATTCCATAAATTAAAATAAGCTTTTTACTATTATATATATTTACTTTTATAGCGTTAAACAAGATTTGTTTTTAGGACATAAAAATGGATGTTGTGTATTAGATCGAATTCCGTCATTTTATAGCACTTTTGTTTCCTTGAATGAAATTATGTGTCAGAACTGTGGTTGTCCCTTGTTGATAGTAATTTTCTCTCCCTTTAAAATCCTTTAAATACGCCGTTAAGCTAACGGGAAACTGGACACTTACAAAAATCATATCGACTATTAAAAATATCTATTGGTCATGAACTTTATAATGAGACTGAAACCCGATACGAAAATTTCAACGTGGTAATTTATTCGGAGAAAAATACCTTTTAGATATATATATTCACTTTTGAGGGAACTAATTTTAAATTAACTAATGGAGCTCGACATAGGAGATACTATGAAATCATTTGTATAAATACTTGGCATTTGATAATGAATACAAATATGTATATCATAAGGAATATTATCATAATTTTATTCATTTTATCTTTAATATTTTAGCAGGAGAAATATATCAGATATAAAAAACATTCTTATTTTCCGATTTAATCCTACATTTAGTAGCATCTTTGATCTCTCAACACATTGGATGCGTGGCACGTACTAGTGCGTTTTCTGACGATTGATACGGTCTCATTAGCCCTCGTGTAGCAAAAAGTAGACCGTAGTGCTCCCAACCAACCAACCATCTGACGATTGATACTGGAGCACGAGACACGTACTAGTACGGGTTAGTGCAACAACCTGGTTTGTTTGTGAATACAAAAATAATGGTATATACAGGAACACGAAGGTGAGAGTTCTTGTCTACTACATAGATTCTGGAAAAATTTAGACAAATAAAAACTAGTTTTACCATTTTTAGTTTCATGATTGCTATTTCCATTTTTTTATAATGTAAAAATGTTTATATATAACATAATTCGAAAAAATTAAAAAATACACTACTATTTCTATTTGATTTTTGATATTTAAGATACTATTATAAATTTATCCACTAAAAAAATATATTATTTGTTTACAAAATTCTTATGGTTGTTATTTGCATATTTCAATTTATATATTTGTTTATATATTTCAATATAAAATACGAAAAGTTGGTTAAAAAATTAAATAACTTTCGATCTATTTTGATTTAACTGAATAACTAAATTTACGCGCAAAACGCCAGCTGCGAAATGGGTCCGCACACAATGTGTTAAATGGAATAAAGCTCTAATACTCCAAATGCTTCTTACTGATAACAATTTTCTACCCCTTTACATTCTTTTAAAATAATATTCCACAAACGGGAAAACTAGATACTTATAAATATCCAACTAAGCCCTATCAGTACTATTTAGCAGTTAACTTTATAATGTTTTTTCCAATTCATCTAGCAGTGCAGGCACATATACCTTTATGTCAATACAAAGCTATGAAGCTGTTAACCATTTAGCCCCACCCGAGGGGCAAGTTTAGATTTATGAATTTTTCGGACTGCAGTAATATACCCCAGTTTAGATCCTCGTAATTTAGCAGCATGGACCAATCAGAAGATCCGCAGGCTTGGCCTGCCAACCCCTGATTGGTTTGGTTTAGAGTGCTACGATTTGCAACACGAGGGTTAATGAGACCGGGACCTACAGCTTAAAGCCGATATCGAACGGCTACAAACATCCATATCACTGTGGGATTTAAACCCACGAACTCCGGTACGAAGGCCAGCACCCTAACCATTCGGCCATCGTTTGGCTGCCACCCCCCGAGGTATCACTTGAGAACTTGGAAGACATTCTGACTAAGAACATATTTTACGTGCCCCAGTCACCTTTAACGAACAAGGTGGATTTTAGGACCGGCTCGATTCCCGAACCCACAACCTTTCATTTACGAGATCGCTGCCTATGCCAACTGAGCTACCGCAGCTCCTAATTTTGTAATATTAAAGTTACACGATGCGGAATAACCAGATTTGGAACTTACAGCATCTTTCCGAAGATTAAATTCACTTTCGGAGAGATATGTTAAATCACCTAAAGCTCACAATTTAATTTATGACATGTTTTATAATACATCATTAATCAATAATAGCCTTAATGTCGGAGCTTATATACTCAGTAATATTTTGAAGATATAATGCATTCGGATTGAAATACGTGATCTTAAGAAATCATTTGTTACAAAAATGTATTCCATATGGAGTATTAGCATTGACAGCAATTGAATTTTTCTATTTTAAATCAAATATTTTTTTATTAGAAAAATATTAAAGACGAAATAATTTTGTGTTATTGATTGAATTTTGTCATTTTATATAATTTTTTTGTATTTGATAGAAATCAAACTTTAATATCCCGATTGTTTCTTACTAATAATAATTCTCTCACATCTCATTCCATTAAAATGCCTTTGGGCTAACGGTTAACCGGGTACTCATGAAGATCCGAATAACACCACGAATGCTCCTTGGTAGTTAACTTTATAAGGTTCATGTGACATCATACGAAAGACCGAAATTTGGCACTTTATCCGGATAAGGTTATCTTTCCGATGAATATATTCACATTCAGGGGAACATATGTTACATTAACTAACTGAAGCACAAAATCCATTAGATGGCATCTGTGGTCTAATCATTACCTAATAACAGCCACTGAATCTTATGAACATGGTAATATTTTGAGGAGGAGATATTTGCTGATATTAATTCACCTATTTAGCTCGAAATAAATATTTGATCCTAGAAACCATTTATTTCGATAAGCTGTATTGGACAAGAATATACAAAAATATTTTTAACTGAATTAATAGCATTGACTGCATATAGTTTTATCTATTTTATCTTAAAAATTCTTTCACTTTCTCGTGTGCATAACAAAGGGAAATTATCGTAACTGTACAATAATTCCATCTTGAGATTTTAATTAAATATCATATTTTAGACCTATTTCATAACGAAGTTACCCTTTTCGAAATTATGTATAGGTGTATGCGTTTGTATTTGTACTTTCTTTTCTTCCCATTATCCGAAAGTCCTGGTACAAGATGCTTCAACAAAATTAATATTCTTAACACCGCTAGTAGTTGGCGCTGTTATGTAATTTCTTGGTGACCGCTAGAGGGCTTTTCACACCAAAAAAACTATAAAAGGTACTGCACCTACAAGGGAGGGCGGATGGGAACTCACTTCTTTCTATTATCTGAAACTCACGTTTTAGGACACTTAAAAAATGAATTTTAACACCGCTAGATGGCACTGTTATGGAATTTCTTAGTGACCGCTAGAGGGCTTGTGACAAAGAAAATCTATAAAGTATCTGAAAAGTAACTACACCTAGAAGTGAGGGCGGTTGAGTATGCAACTCTGTAGCGAGTTCCTCCAGCTTACTATGTTACACGGGCTCTTTCTCACTATTCTACATATTTCATCCATACTTTAATCTCTAGAGGGTGCTAGAACTGTTTTCAGAAAAAAATATACTTACATTATAGCAAAATATTGCTATCTATCTTCTTTTAAGTTTATACTGCAACAAATATCGCAGATATTTTATATTCTGCTACTATTTGTCATATGTAATTTTACTTACATTGTACCACGAAATGATTATAACGGGCCAAAAGGATCACAACATCCTTGCCATTAAGAATTATCATCAATCACATAAATTATGAAGACATGGCTGTCCAAATTATGACTTAACCACCACTATCATTTACTTTCTCACCAAGCAGTCTACAGACGTTAGCTCGATCGGAAGTTCGAAAGAGTGTGAAACAAAACTTATGCATCGAAATTTTGTCTTTTTTGTTAATTTTTTTTAGGTTTTATGCCTTTTGCACGAGGTTTTCCTGTTACATGCACTTGCATGACTTATGCACTGAATTGCCATTATCCTAAAATTCCCTGTTTTTAAGAACTTCATTAGTATTTTTTAATGCTGTCGAGGTTTCAGAACGACATTAGGTTCAGCAATGAATTTTTGCAGCTGTTGTCCTGTTATTTTTCGTCACAATCATCTTCAATGACCTATCTTACAGCACACATTTTACTCTACATTGTGACCTAGCAGATATTTTCCCGCTTTTCCTGTATGAGGTATAAATCTTCGATGTTGTGCCTTTT
>CM063511.1:19454171-19461671 GCA_032207245.1 Pardosa pseudoannulata
GAGCAGGGACAGGACGCATTGTCCACAGGACAATAGAACAACGAACGCATCAGCACAGGATAATGGAAAAACTCTAGGGTTGCTGGAGTAGTTCAGAAAGTAGGAAAAGAAGGGACTTTGGCAATTTTTTCTTTCAGGTGTAGCACGTGGAGTGCTTATTTTAATTTTTAATTTTTTATATATTTTTTAGCATATTTCCTTGTCTTTTGTTCTATATATGAATATTGTAATATAGATCAGTGGCATTTTACAATAATTAAAGACGATATAAAGCAAACTTGGGTTATTCGTGTCTTTGAAATAACAACAGCAATGTACTGCACTACAGCATTCCCATCATAAACATAATTTATTAACGGTTTGGTTTCGAGCGCTACTGTCTACTGCTTTGAGCTAATGAGACCGGGACCTATTGCTTAAAGGCGATTCCTAACGGCTACGAACATCCATGCCATAGTGGGATTCGAACCCACAAACTCCGGAACAGAGGATCAGCGCCCTAACCAATCGGGCAGCGTTCGGTCATCTATTAACGGACTGGTCGCTATAGGGATATCCGGTTGCCGACAATAATTTCGGTAATGCAGTAAAAACATAGGTGGCCTGTAAATTTGACTGATACTTAAGTTATCATCCATATTTTTTACATTTCTATCAAGAATAGGCAGGACCGTAACTAGGTCCTTTAGCTCCCGTAGCAGAAAAAGGTCTGCGCCCCTGCTTCAAAATATCGTGAGAAAATATTTTTTTCTTTATCATATTATCGTTCTTTATAGTTTTTCTTTATCATATATTCAGAATGATTTCACAAAATATTTTCTTAACTCTGAAAATGTTCCTTGTACATTACTTTTTTAATTTTTTCTTTTATTTTCACCGTATAAATACTTTAAATATTTTTTAACATTCTGGGGGTATTATTTTCCTGATATATGAATGGTTTATTTCAGGGGAGTATCTTTTAAGTAGACGTTGAAATTTCATAAAAAAAATTGGCAAATTTTTAAATTTAAATTTATTTTTATCAACATTGATATATTTAAGATTTAAATCGAAAACCCTGATTTATATAAAAGCATATTACTACTGTTTCGTAAACATTGTGTAAAAATCTATAATAAGTTTAGTCTCTAGAAGCATTTTCAATAATAATTTACAAAAATATAATTTTTAGACATATTGGATTTTATAATACACAAATTGTTTTTCAACTTTTTCGTATTTGTACTCGAGGCGAATCGTCTTCTTTCAGATCTTATTTTACTCACTGTGTGGTGTCCCTATGACTGATGAGAATGTGGCAAATGCCACCTTTGCTACTCTCTAGTTACGGCCCAGAGAGCAGGTTTAATCACAAAAAGCTATTGTGTCATAGTCAATAAAGTCAAGATAAGCCAAAGAAAACAGGGTAATTATTCATAACTACCATACAGCCTGTAAAATGCTTTCTTGCTATACCTCAATAAATAATAAGATACATGCTTATTTGTCCTTGACTTTATCTGCCTCGAATTTATCATAAAAGTTTAGAAATATCTCGCAAAGTTTTCGACATGGTAAAATACAAAATTAACATTTAAGATAAAAACTTTACTGACCGCATGTTGGTTGCGAACTGTAATTGATATTGTCATATTACGTGATAGGATGGACAGCAGACATTATAATATTGACAGTGATTATTTGGAGGTATATATAAATGATGTCTAAAATTTGGCGAGTAGATTGCAAACCGTGTGGTTATGTAAAAAATCAAACACACAAATGAACAAACTTCTTAACTTTCAGAAACCTATAACTTAAACGCTAGATATTTATTAGTCCGTGAAATTGACTTCTACACTTTTATGAAAGAATTTGTTGTTAATACGGCGATAAAATTTGTAAATGCAGCAAAAAATAATCGATGATTCAATTTAAAAATATCACATATATACCTAATCTATTATTGAAGCCAAATATAAAAGAAAATTATCTACATAATATCTAAGTTCAGTGAAAAAACGTATGAGATAAATGTAGACTATATTGAAATAATTTAAAATAAGAAAGGATTAAATGAGATGGTTAAAGGAATGACGTCATAATGTTAGAAAAAAATGTTATTTTTACCTATTTATTATGCGATAAATTGATAAGTTTAATCGCCTGTTCTTAACTGGGAAAAAAAGGCTTCAAATAATGGCATTAAACGCTCGAAAAGGGGAAAGAGGTGATTTTCGAAAGTTTTAAAGACAACAGTATTTATCTCAGAGATATAAAGCTTATTTATACCAATTTATTTTATAATTTGATTGATAGTTTTCGAGAAGATAAACTTTACTCGCTTTGAATTTTATTAAACCTCACTCATCATGAATCCTATATGGATGTCTCTATCCATTCCAGGTCCAACCGCTGTATAAATTTGAGAGCAGACAGATATAACTTTGGCCATTATCATATAGGGGATCATTACATATCTTCATTACTGTTCATCTAACTATATATTACATACAATTCATATTTAATCTTTTGGGGACGGGTGGTCGAAATTTCGAACAAGCCGTGACAGGTCTTGTTCTAAATTTCGTTCGAAAACGGGGCTTTCCTGTTTCCGTAAGGTTATTTTAGCATACCACTCTGAAAACACAGTTTATTTCCTTACTACTGCTTTTTGTTGTATTAAGAGCCAATATGAATTGCTTAAAAGAGAAAGCCATTAATCTAACAATCCCTTTGTTACCTTCACAAATACAGAGAAACATCCCGTCACAAAAAGTTAATTTCGAGAATTACAACATTGTATTTTGACGATTTCAAACATATAATTTTGCAATTTGCTGACGGCTGCTAAATACTTTCATAAAGTCTTTACAATCTTTAACTTTCTTATACCAAAAAGAAAAGGCGTCGATTCGAGTGATATTTACCTACTCGTTTTAGAGATATTAGCGTGTAATGAATATTTACTACGTGCAGTTAAAATATTTAGTTGCAGTTATTTGGAGCTCGGTTTGGATTTGCATTTATTAAAACTTCGTTAGGTTAGGTTGACAAGGAATGTGGGACTAATGATGTCCGGGAACATACTATGATAGTTACCTTGACGCAGCAATTATGACGAGTTCTCAGACCCCAGATTAACAATTTATCCGGAGATATAAATGTTCTACTCTATGAATATACAACACAAGGGGGCATATAGTAAATTAAACAAGCATCTATAAAATGCAATACACGTATTTTATAACAAGTCTTTAGATAATGCTTTCCCAATTTTTGCGATTTATTTAAAGCGAAATATTTGGAATAGGTGTTATAATCCGTTTTGACAGGAGTTGGGAGGAATTGACACTGGGTAGAAATTCTATTTCCAAAACAATGTATTTTCGAGCTTGTTTATTTATGAAAATCGCTTTCCAATCCCATCGTATCCCCTACATAATAATAGTCTAAGTCACCTGTCCGTCTGTCCTCGAATTTATGAAACGGTTAGACCTGGAATGTATAGACATCCATATTGGATTCTTCATGAGTTAAAGTTAGCAAAATTCCCAACCAGTTCAAAACGTTCGAAATCCACCCCTTTTCGTTAGGTTAATGCCATTATTACAAACCCTTTTTTCCCCGTTTAAGTGCAGGCGATGATTAAATTCATCAATTTATCACATAAGTCGATGAAAATAACATTTTTTTCTAGCATTATGACGTCATTCCTTTAACCTTCTCATATAATCATCGCTTATTTTAAATTATTTAAATATTGTCTGCATTATTTTCATATTTTTTATCACTGAACTTAGATAGTACTTAAATAATTTTCTTTTATATTTGGCTTAAATAATTAGTTACATATGTGATAATTTTGAATTTAATCATCGATTATTTTTCGTTGCAATGAGAATTTTAATAAATTCTTTATATAAAATCTAGGATCCTATTTCACGGGTTATTAAATATCTAGTGTTATACATTTTTGCAAATTAAGAAGTTTATTCGTTTGAGTGTTTGTTATACATAACCACACGATTTGCAATCGATTCGCTAAATTTTGGACTAATAAAACACAAAAAACAAACCATTTTTTTACATGTCTCATAGGGTACTTTACAATTCTGGAAAATTAAATATTTAAATGATCTTGTTATATGACGGATTATATGATAGTATAATATAGTATTTTGCTTTCCACACAAAACTCTCCAGGTTTTATTCCCATGCGATAGGTGTTCATTCGTTCACATTCGTTTGTGTGTTTGTTATACATCACTACACGATTTGCAATCGATTCGCAAAATTTTGGACTAATAAAACTCAAAAAACAAACCATTTTTTTACAGACCTCATAGGGTACTTTACAATTCTGGAAAATTAAACATTTTTATGATCCCGTTATATGAAGGGCTATATGCTAGTATAATATAGTATTTTCCTTCCCACACAAAACTTCCCAGGTTTTATTCCCATGCGATAGGTGAAAACCACATTAGTAAAATCTTAATTTGCCATCTAATGATTCAATTTTAAAGTTTTTTTTTTAAATTACCCAATATTTCTTTTCCCAACATAACAGAAATTGAACAGAATGTAAATTTTATCATGCTTTAGTACAATGTCTGCTCACTTTCGATAAACGTTCTTTCTCGCTTTATATTCGTTAAAATGCCATCGAGCTAATAGGAGACAGGAGACTCGTGAAGCACCCTTCGATCGTTAACTCGATAAGGTTATTATGACACGATTCAAAGAGCCAAGATTGACACTTTATTCAGGGAAGGAATTCCTCTTCTCGATGAATGTACACCCTCGGGGGAGACATGTTATATTAATGCTAAGTATATGAAGTCCCATTTGTATGCACGTTGCTAGATAATGGCCAAGCTATTGGGGTTATATATCTGGAAGTATTTGGATCATAAGAATTTTAAACTGGCATTGCAGCAATATTATTTTTAAAATAAATCTATTTGAATCACATTTAACAACATGGAAATATTATATATTATAGCGTCAAAAGGTTTTTTTAACATTTGTAGTGCAGGTATACTTCACCGCCAACTTACGCTCGCAGCCGGCGTTTTTTTCGTGAATCGCGAGAAAGTTTAGCAGTAAATCGAAAACAACTTTGTTTTTATGAACGAAACTTTTTTTTTATTTTACACTTTAATATGTACTGTATGATTATTTAATAAACAAACAAACAAAAAAAAAACAATATTTTTACGAAATCACAAAAATAAACGATTTTTAAAATTAAAGTCCGATAATCTATGAGCGCCTATTTCTTCATCACTATCTTTGTCACAACTACTTATGTTATCAATTTTGTATTCAACAATAAAAAAACCTAGCTTTAAATTGACAAAAGAAGACTTGTACGTTCTGGAGCTAGGAATTCGATTGAAGACGAAATAACGCAACAAAAGTCCGAGTAACTCGACAATCCTAACTTGTGGAAAGAAAGAATGCAAAGCTTTGCATAACAACGCAAAAAACACGCATATAATGTCACACATACATATAATTATATGTATTTAGTAGATTTGTGGTGGTTAGCGGGTATCTACCTCAGATCTACTAAATACGTATTTTTACTTAACCCGCGCTCTAGTGAGAGACTGTAAAAAACGTAAAATAACGTTGCCCGCACGCGAAGTGTTAAAGTTTATTTAGCCTCAAAAAATTACTTGAAATATTAAAGTAATTTATCAATTAATTAATTTTAATTTTGAAATATTAAAGTAACAAAACAAGATTTGTTTAGCGGGCAGGTAATTCAGTTTTAAATTTTCATTTTATTTTCACTAAAATTTAAAAAAGAGCATACACGTACATAAATTTGACTCTAACAAGAGAGACAAAGCAGTTTTCCAAATTAAATTACACAGTTCAGCGTAACTGTGACCAGTTAGACAATAAAAATTGCAAAGCCATTCCTCAGGCTAAGAATTTTGTGAAAATGGTGAAGTAATATACGAAAAGAGACAAAGAAGTAAATTTAATAAGGACTAAAATTAATATTTGTTTCTTTCGATTATATTTCTTACATTCTTGATGAAAACTAAATTTTAATGAATACGTTATTCCTTTTATGATAATGAGGTGTTTTAATTTCAAAAATGCTTATACTGTTCTTCTTCAACAGCGCTACAGCCTGGTGCACTTTGTCTGCTTCCTACAGACGGCACGACCGTATACCGTTTATTCTGTTAGAGTAGAAAAATCTGAAAACTAATTCTAATTTTGAAATAAATGTAATTTTCATTTAGGAACCCCAAATACTCAGGCAGGAGGGTGGGGGTAAGTGGATAATACTATGTAAATGCTGCAGAATATTTGCAGGACGAATACTCGTCATCCGTAACTTAGTCATAAAAAAAGGGCACATCTCAGCCGTTAATGCACACAAATAAGGCGATTTCATGCAGCAGGGTACATCACAACTTATAACAATTCTGACTCTTGTTTAAAACGGAAGGATAACATATTGTTTGCCTATTGGCTGTCGTAAAAATGAAATGAATGTGAAGGGCATTTAAGTAGTCCGTGACGTTGCATGAAATTGCTCTGCTGATTTAAGACATTTTTGCATATGGGATATTGTAGCTGATGTATGAATAGAATGCTAAAAGAATAGATTTTTATGAAAATTACATTTATTTTATATATAGATGTACATTGTTTTAACATTTTTTCCAATGAAGGGACACTTGCCTTTATTATCATGGCAGCTACAATGCAGCAGATATTGTTGGAGATTTTAATATAGGAACACCATATAGGCAGCTGAAACAACTCCGTATGACACACACATATATATCCTAATCTTGAAAATAGAAGAAAAGTCCATTGGGCGACAACAAAATGCGCTAATTACTATGCAATCCGGTAGAAAGTTATAAATGAAAAATAAGTTTTAAATTTAATATATTTTTTTTTTCATTTGGTTAATGAATGAGACTCATCCATTTCATCTTTGGCAAAATATGTATATGACGCATACCAGCTGTCAAATCTACCTCAGAGGTTATTAGTGGTCTTTTGTTTGCTGCGTTATGATCTTATAATGAAATGAAGGATTTTTCTTTAGTCAATAACTGCATACATTTTCACTACTGAGATTTCATTGTTTAATCATTTAAGTTACGCACACACATCGTTATATCATTACCGTGGAGAGATATATATATATATATATATATATATATATATATATATATATATATATATATATATATATAATTTAATAGTATTTAGGGGTAATGAAAGAAACTGCAAAAGTCGTATGACACGTTAATATGCCTGTTTCGAAAAAGCCTCAGGTTTAAATTAGGATTATTTTTTTCCGATCAGGAGTACGTGGATTTTCCATGTCATAGCAAAATCTGTTTTACACGATTAAAGACCTTATCACAAATCAACATGAACTAAAATAAATCTTTCTGAACATTTTCGCTGTAACATAAGAAAGCCGCACATTCTTAAATAGTAAAAGAAACCATAATCTAAGTAGATTGC
>CM063511.1:19469171-19484171 GCA_032207245.1 Pardosa pseudoannulata
TTAAATTATATATTGCCTCGATTTATGTACATGTAAACAGAAACAAACTTATATATACGCGATTTACTTTTTATCATTTTATGTAAATGTATTTAGTAGTAACCTAAGAAAATTATTGATTAAGCATTATATTGCAATATGCTAAAAAAGATATTGAAAGAAAGGGTGCTTGAGCATATGTAGGTAATTTCATATGCATTTAATAAGTTAAGTATGTTTGATAATACGTCAATACCTAATAAATAATGGATCAAATGTTGCTGATTATATAGAAAGACTGCTAGAAGAGAGAATATAACATATTTTTATTTGACAATGCAGACCGATATTACAATTGTGTAGGAAGTTTGTTTACGAAGTAGAAAATTTAATTATTTTCTGTTTAAAAAAATTACAAAATATATATTTTTCAAATAAAAAAATTAAATTATATTAATCATATGGTCATATCAATATTATACACGAATAGTATAAAATACTTGTTACTTATCTTTAAATTATATATTGTCTCGATTTATGTACATATAAACAGAAACAAACTTATATATACGCGATATACTTTTTATCATTTTATGTAATTTTATTTTTAGTAGTAATTTAAGAAAAATATTGACTAAGCCTTATTTTGCTATATGCTAGAAAACGATATTGAAAGCAGGGTGTTGGAGCATATGTAGGTAATTTTATATGAATTTAATAAGTTAAGTACGTTTGATAATACGTCGATACCTAATAGATAATGGATCAAATATTGCTGATTATATAGAAGAACTTGCTGAAGAGAGAATAATATATATTTATTTGACAATACAGACCGATATTACAATTGTGTGGGAAGTTTGTTTACGAAATATGAAATTTAATTTTTATCTGTTTAAAAAATTGACATAAAATGTAATTTTTAAACAGGAAAAATTAGATTATTTTAATCATATGAAACAATGAGAATGAATATGATTTTTGTGTCTTTCTTTTGTCTATCGTGGAGTAGTAAAGATGTCCGTTTTAGCAGTTCTAAAGTAAAGTTTTAATTAAACTTGTGCTATTCTCTTCAATTTGGCCAGACTGCATTTTTATTACTGCTAGCTGATTAGTATTTACCTTGTCCAGCAGTTGTATAATTTTGTATTACACACACACACACACGCATATATATATATATATATATATATATATATATATATATATATATATATATATATATATATATATATATACACATATACATATATATATATATATATATAACACACACACACACACACACATATATATATATATATATATATATATATATATATATATATATATATATATATATACCGGGGAGCAGAGTTAAGGCGAATGGAAAACAGTCTTTTATTAAAATTCTTATTAAACTTGTGCCGTTCTCTTCTATGTGGATAGACTGCATCGTTCGTTATTACTGCTAGCTGATTAGGCTTCTCCTTCACCAGTAGCACGGTCAAGTAAAAAGAATAGGTCCTACATAATTATTTTTACTAAAGGAAATAATTTATTACATATATATACTACGCAATGCACTGTAACATCGACTGTGTATGAAATAATACTTTAATACTTGTGTCTCCCGATAACATTTCTTTCCCGCTTCATATTCATTAAAACTTCATTGAGCTAATAGCAGACGAAAGACTCACTAAGAATAGACTAAGCGCCTTTTGATCGTTAACTTGATGAGGTTATTATAGCACGAGTGAAAAGAATCGAGGCCGATTTTATGCAGACAAGCGACTACACTTTCCAGACATACAAGCTCCAGGGAGACGTTGGATTAATTCAGCGTCTATTATGCGCAAATATAGCATCTTTTGATAATACGTCGATACCTAATAAATAATAGATCAAATATTGATTCTATAGAAGAACTTCTTGAAGAGAGAATATAATATATTTTTACTTGACAATAGAGACCGATATTACAATTGTGTAGGAAATTTGTTTAGGAAGTAAGAAATATAATTTTTTCTGTTAAAAAACTAGAAATAAAAAATATCTATTTTATAAACAAGAAAAATTAAAATAAATTAATTATATATATATATTATGCATGAACAGTATAAAATAATTGTTACTTATCTTTAAATTATATATTGCCTCAAAAATGTAAGAACATGCGGATAGAAACAAACATATACACGCGATATATTTTTTGCCATTTTACGTAAATTTATTTAGTAGTAATTTAAGAAAATAAATAAGCATTATATTTCAATATGCTAAAAATAGTTATTGAATTAGGGTGTTTGAGCATATGTTTGTAATTTTATATGCATTTAATAAGTTAAGTACGTTTGATAATACGTTGATATCTAATAAATAATGGATCAAATGTTGATAATTATATAGAAGAACTTCTTGAAGAGAGAATATAAGATATTTTTACTTCACAATATAGACCGATATTACAATTGTGTAGGAAGTTTGTTTACGAAGTAAACAAACTTCGAAGTAGTCTACTTTACTTAAGAAGTAAAGTAGAATAAATTTATTTTAAAATTTTATAATTTCAAGTACGCATGGAAACTATAGCTAGTAATATTACGTTACTAATATTAGCCTCGAAAAAGGCAATGGAATAACTTTAGTGCTTAGCAAAAAATATTTTGTTTACGTTTTTATTTAAAACAATATAATACTCTTTGGTAAACGACAAGGCCTGATTATCGCACGGGCACTTGGGGCACGTGCCGTGAGCACGAAAATTTTAGGGGGCACGAAAATTTAGTCGAGTGCTTGAAACATATATCAAGTTTGGAAAAATTGAAAACATACGCTACCATTGTTAAGTTTTAATAAATAATTGTACGAGGTAATTGTGTTTGTGGTGAACTCTATTGTTTCCTATTTATTTTAATTTTACTGTTATTTACGTGATAATTAATTCCCTCAACGAACCTGGTGCTTTTTTTTATCCTATGGGTTATTGCATATTTATAAGACAGATTATTAGCAATATACCACTATAAACCCTTAAATCATCTCATCAATTTAAATTAATTTTAATTCTAGTATTATTTATTTTTTGCACCACAGACCTTGTGAGTGTGACAAGGTAAAAATAAAAAAGTGGGTCCCTCAAGTTGTTTAAAAGTCATTAATTTTTAGCATGGCTAAACAGAGGTAATAATGATTAAGTAAAATGAAAATTTAGTGTTTTTGATTTCGAATATTACTTTAATGCCTGTTTGCTAATTCAAAGTTATAATTTCTAGATAACTGTAATTATGGATATTTGACTCTATAAATTTGCATGGGGGTGGAGGGCACAAAAATTGGATTGGCCCTGGGCACAAAAGTATCTTAGTCGGGCCCTGGTAAACGATTAATCAGTAATACAGTTTCTTATTGACATATAAATGTACATTTATCCCCTGAATGGAATATAGACTATAAATGAAATCATGCATCCATCCTTCGGTTGTTCCCTTCCTATATCATTCCTCTCTCACTTTGTGTTCATTAAAGGGATGTTAGATAATAGAGAAGAGGAGAATCATAATGTTCTATCTAAGCACCTTTTGTTATTAACTTGATGAGAATATTACGGCACGATTAAAAGGAGACAAAATAGATGCTTTTACGGTATGGTAATGGAAGTAGCTATCGAAACGACTGCAATTTTCGCCAAGATTTTCCACATCGAGGATGGGATGTAATAAAGCGTCTATAGAACAAGGATGGCCCATTTGATCTTACGTCATTAGCTAATAATATCACAAATATTGGGTAAATTTATATTTAAAGTGCATCCATGTTCTTGGTGAACTAGCATATAGCCCGTCATATGACGGGATCAGTAAAATTTTTAATTTTGTAGAATTGTAAAGTACCCTATAAAGCAGTTAAAAGATGGTTTGTTTTTTGGCTGAGATTTATCTGGTACACTCTCAATAATTTGTTTATCTTTACTGACCATATGTTAGTTGCCAACTCTAATTTATCTTGGGATATTACGTGATAGGATGGAGAGCAGAGGTTTTAATATTGACAGTGGTTAATGGGCACTGTCAATATTAAAACAGAATAAAATTAGTTAGTTATTATCATCAAAATATTATTGCGTTGTTATTAAGTTGAATAAATCAAAATCGTTTAATTATTGTCATCAAAATGTTATTGTGTTTTTATTTAGGTTGAATAAATCTAAAATTGGCTAATTATTATCATCAAAATGTTATTGCGTTGTTATTTAGGTTGAATAAATACAAAGTTGACTAAATAATATTATAAAAATGTTGCGTTTTCATTTAGGTTGAATACATCCAAAATTGGCTAATTATTATTATCAAACTGTTATTGGGTTGCTATTTAGGTTGAATACATCCAAAATTGGCGCTTTTGGTTTGCTTGAACTAAGTTCGGGCGTCACAGGTAAAGGGTTAATAAAATAATAATTTCTGATCCTTTTAGAATGATTTTTTACAAGTTATTTTAAATAGTTAGACTATAGATAGCTACAAAGCATCCGTTTGTTACTTTTTAAATTAATTTTTGGCCTTAACAACGTACCTTTTTTAATATTTTTAATTATTCATACAGTATATCTGGATATATTAGAACAAATGGCAATATTGATAAGTAATTATTTCATTGCAAATACTAAACTTGAGGAAAGTAAAATAGATATCATTGATATATTGAAAAAGAAAAAAATTAAAAAATGACAAACACCATTATTTTTACCACATCTTATTTTAATATTTAATAAGCAATTTTCTCTATCTAGGAAAACAAAGAGTTTTCGAAAAGTTAAAATAAACTTCCTAAGAAAACAGAATTTCCGTCCCATTTTGTGTTTCCAGGGAAAACCAAAATATACGAATGAATAAAAACTAAGAACAAAAGAATTATTTTTTTTTCTTCAAATGGTCCAGACGTTTTAATATTGCGTATTAGATTATTCGAAATTCACATTTCTTACTGGAAAATAAATGTTCAAGAAATATTTAATTTACCTTATTATACTGAAGAATCGAATATAGAATAAATAAATTTAGAAACAAAAAGCAATTTTTAGGCAGTCTGAGTAGACGTATAAAATTTAAACTTTTGATTGTTTAATTCTACAGTTTAATATTAAAATATTAACAAATTAGTAATTTTATATATACTTTGTAAAAAAAAATCTGAGTATTCAAGATTGAAATGAAAAACTTTATATTCATCAAAAAACTTCTCGAGGATAGATAATCTTCAATTATATAGTAGTGTGTACATATTTATTTCTGAAGCATATAGTAATTGAATACGATCTTTCATAATTTTTAAAAGATAATTTGATTTTAGCAATTTTATAAGCTATATAGATATTTTAATTTGTATATTCTTTTTTATGTTAGATGTGCATATCATCCTTTGTATAGAAGTTAACTATAATATGAAACTGTCACAAAAAATATAAATATAAAACATGATCATCCTTTAAAGAATGAAGTTCTTATATTTATATCTCTAACGTATTTCATAACCTGCGATTATGTTACAGATATAAAACAAAAATAAAACTTGTCTAGACATAATTAGGCTTTTTGTCTCTATCAAAAAATATTTTTAATCTCTAGTGTAAAGTTTTTATTATTGAAAAATGGTTTGAAACGACATTTTCAGAAATAAAATTTTATCCTTCATTAAAATATTTATAATTAAGGTAATTGTAGCTTATTTTTAAATTGGTCGATATATTATCTGGTACATTTGTTGTAATTATATATCTAAAAAGCTCTATTCTCAGCTAATCGTGGTGAAATACTTTAGAGGCTTTCAAGTTTTTATAACTCAAGAAGAACCCTGTAGGAAGGAAATTCATTACAGTCGAAGATGATCGAAATCTTTCTTGAAAAGTAAATTTTTATTTAATAACTGTTTTCTTTAACAAGGTGGGAACATAGTGGACTGGGGCCACAGAGTAAAATATTGCAGCCGTCGGTAAAATGTAAGAAATTAAAAATCGAAACAAATATAGCATTTATTCTTATTGACTATTATGTAATTTTATTCACATTTCATAATTTTCAACTGTTCTCTAGTTGGTTAATTGGTTCGATCGTTTAGAGTGCTGTGGACTACTTTTTCGTACACTAGGGCAAATAAGACCATTGTTCTCTGAATAAGCAATGAAAAATAATTTAATGTACCATTTTCAGTTACCCCATCAACTATAAACATATCGCAAATATTCAAGTACAGACCGCCGGTATAAGGTGAAATTATCACATCTTTTTAGGTTATCAGGCCTGTTCTATAGAAATAAACCACAGCACTATTAATAACCCCCAAAATATGAACTTATTACCCCAAAATTTACGAGATACATATTAGCTTATCAATAACGTATTTTTCTTAATCAGTAATGACTATTAGCAACAATAAGCAATAATAATGATTTCTTGTCGCCAATAAAGTCTACTTGGCGAGATTTGCTTTGCGAGAATAGGTTTTAAGCAGTAGGTTCCCGTTTAATTAACAATCGTAGTGCAAAAATATAGACCGTAGCGCTCCAAACCAAATAAAACCATAGCGAGAATGTTGACACATCCTGTGGAAATCCCATGACTCGGTTTGCTTGGAAAATAACCACCGTTACCTCTTATTGTTTGGACAGTAACGATCAGCAAGTTTCCACTGATATTTAGAACAGTAGCATGGCCTAACTAAAGACTGAGTTTCTTTAAAGAAGTTACACAAAAATATAAAAACATCAAAGTTTATTTTTTTCTTTCTCAAAACAACGTAAATATAAAACAGGTAAACGGAACATCCAAAACAGTTGGCTGATAATACAAAATTAAGTTGCAAATTAAACATTCTTGCAAGTGACTAATTTATGTAACTTATCAATGGGGATAAAACTATATCGACGAAGCAAAAACACGAAGAGCAACAGGCAACAACAGGCAAAAGCTGAAAGTAAAGTGCCCCGCTTTTATACTCCTTCTTGATTTCGTAAACTTTACAATTATTCACATGTTGAAAAAAAAATACCACGGAGTATACAAAAAGGATTTCTAAATTACTAACTAAACTGCTCTCACATGGGCTTCAGACATGAAAAATAAAACTAGATTAAGTAACCAAGATTAAAAACAGAGTTAAATTCCAGTGATTTATGTTAACCTTCATCACATTGAAATTTAATAGAAACCAACTTAACCCACTTAACTTAAGCAGACTTGCTTAGTGTTAAAAAGATTAAATTAGGATTAAAAGTCTAACGAATTACAAGGAATGGGATCCGTGTACTTGGGAACACTTATTAATTTAGGGGGGGGTGAAAAATCCAATTAAATTTAAACAATAATAAAAAAGGAGGTGCAGGGTGTAGTATAAAAAATTGAGCTTTGGCTTCCCAGAGTTTTAAGCCCTTTGGCAAGGCTGCCGTGGTTACACCCAAAGATCTTTGCTTCTATCTCAGTAGACACTATTTGAACCAAAGATTATTACATTATTTAAAGACAAAATCCGTAAATCTTGTTATAAATAATAATAACATGCTAAAAATTATAACTATTTTACCATGTGTAACAATAAGTTACATTCGGTTCAGCTTCTTCAAAGCCTTCATCAAAGACATACAGTACAGGACCGGTTTGAACTAGAAGAAACTCAAGACTTCTCCCAACCAATAGAAGGGCCCGTTGGTTTTGCGCGATTCTGACCTTTTGGTTCTGAGTGGATCACTGTTTTTTTTCTCCACGGGGGCAGTCGGATATTTTTAGAGGACAAGGTTGTTACCAGAGGAGAGAAGAGGGTGAACGCTGTTGGTATCCGCTGCTTTCGGGATAGACATTTTTTTAAAGCGACACGAGAAAAGAGAAAATCAACGCCATTTTTTAGGGCTACGCCGAGTGGAGAGAAGTATTCGATATCTACAAATAATAAGTTTTGAGGCGCCTAGGAAGAAGATACCCGGACTTATTCAGCCTTTGAAGAAGCTGCGGGCGTATAGTAATTACATTCTGCCATCAGCGGCGACACGTGCCTCTATGATGTCGGCCTCCCTATTTAGGTCCACCGTAGCTGTTATTGAGCAAGCAGTTCCAGCCAGCCTACCCAGCAACGCCCGCTCCCAGCAACGGCCTAGCTTTGCTTCCCGGCAGCGTCCTCATTGTGCTTCGTGCAGGACTCAGCTGAATGCTGTTTACTTTTGTTCAGCCTGCAGGCTGATTGTTTTTTCATTAAGATTTTTCTGGTGACTATCTCACTTTATTTCTAAAATCTTAGTAAATGCCTTTTAAGTTTTTCTGGTAACTATATTTTTTTACGCTAGTCACACCTTCGAAGAAACTTTATGTATTCCTTAGGCATTTAATTGTATAAAATTATTTAATCAAGACATATTTGTCAAGGTGTTTATTTAATGGGTTTAAATTTCTTCTTTCTCAAACACTAGGTCGACGTATCATTATTTTTACACCATGTTATTGTAAAATTTAGTATATCGGTAAATGTATAATCCTGAATCATACCAATGCCATTATTAATTATTACATTAGATGATTTTTAATTATAAATTAATGACCTGTATTAAATGGTTATATAGTGTTTTAGGATAGTCTGTAATTCAAATTATGCATAATGGGCCTGTAGTACACTTACAATGTAAATAAAAATAAAATTTAAAAAAAATTAAAAATATATATATTTGATTTTAGAAAGAAAACACTAATAAAGTGAAATAGTATCGTTAAAATATTATTTGTAAAAAAGATCACTACTAGTCAAACCATTTTTTTAAAATATTTTCCTAATTAAAAAAAATACATGCACTTTTACATTGATCACCGGTTTATTTCCAGTTTTTAAGATAATTTCGTAAGAAAATTTTACTTAATCTTTACATTTTTCACTCGGAGCGTATTCTTACTTTGAAAAAAAGCAAAACAAACATTTAGAATATTGCCTAACTTATTTATACTATTATAAGTTAAGAAGGTTTCATAATACCGAGAACAGTACGCAAAATAATTAAAAAAGAACATTTGAATAAAATGAGTGAACCGAGAAAACAATAAACAGATCAAAATAATTTTATACCCCAAGCGCTGCGAATACATTTTTTCAGGCAAATATCATATATTTGTAACATAGTATTGCACGGTTTTTGCATAATATTTTGGCAACTTTTTCTCATGCAGAACACATAATTTTTAAATTTCTTCTTTATCTTTTAATAGCGAAGGACACAACTTAAATTATTTAAAATATAAAGTTTTTCAAAAGTGCTAATATATGCAAATTAATAAAATTTTATCTATACTCTTGAATATGTGTGTGCATATGCATAATGCATGAGTACACGTCGACATGTGTTGATGTGCAATTAGGTGAAAAATTTTCACCAGAAAAAATTTTCTCTCATGTTTGGAGGGAAAAATACCAGCATTTAAATTTGAAATATTTTTTATTCGAAAATGTACTGTAGGATACAAAATAAAATATTTCATTAGAGTTTAATGTATCCGGTCATTTTCTACATTACCTTATGTTTACTACATATTATTTGGAAAAGAAATTTCACAGTATGTATTATTTTTCTCTGTAGCTTATATGTAAATTCAGGCAGATGATTTTTATAGAAATATCTGTGTGTATTTTGTAACTACATACATTCAAGAGCCAAAACATTATGACCACCCCTACATTTTGCAATGAACTCGCCGGGATGACGTGGAAGTCACGTGATCAGATGGAAGTGGTATTTAACTGATGCTGGAGAGTCTGAAGATTCTTTCTTTCACTAACTTCTGTATGGGATGGGAAAGGCTGCGGATCTAAGCGATTTTGATAGAGGGCAGATTGTAATGGTTCGAAGGTCGGAACAAGTATTTCCGAAACAGTACGACTCCTGGGTATTCCGAGATCTACAGTTGTTGGTACTTATGCAAAGTGGATGAATGACGGTGAAACCAGCACTAGACGACGTGGTGTTGGACGTCCACACGCTATCAAAGAAACAGATCGTCGGAGACTGTCTCGCATGTTGAAGCAAAACCGGAGCTGAAGAATTGTGTATATACACAATTATTTTCTTCAACTCCCATTTTTAATCAGTATATATCATCAGTATTAAAATATACTGAACAGAATGTTTATCAGCGTTTCAACAAATATTTTACCTCTTTAACAGAATGAAAAATGTTTAGATGTTTGTCAGCGTTACAAGTGTATTTTTTTGCAAACCGAAAGTTTTTTACTATGGTAGAAAGTTTAAAAATATCATTATAAGATATAAATTAGATTTTATAGAGATATTTTATTTTAAGAACATGACAGTGACATAATAAAATAATCGTACATCGAAGTGTTTTTATATAACTGTTTCAAAGTTTAGATGATAGTTTAGCTGAAATTTAATGCTAAACAATAATTAGAGTTATAGATCTATAATAATTCTAAATTTGAAATGGCTTTATATTAGTATATATTAAAGTGTAAAATAAAAAAGTTTCGTTCATAAAAACAAAGTAGTTTTCGATTGACTGCGATTTTTCTGAATAACTAAACTTTTGCGCGATCCATGAAAAAACACCTGCTGCACGCGTAAGTGGGCAATGAATTATACCCGCATTCCAAATGTTAAGAACATGACAGTGACATAATACAATACTAGTACACAGAAGTGTTTTTATACAACTGTTTCAGAGTTCAGATGATAGTTTATTTAAAATTTAATGCTAAACAATAATTAGAGTTATAGATCTATAATAATTCTAAATATGAACTGGTTTTAAATTTTTCGTACTAGACATATTCAAATAATTTCTGAGTTTTCCTAATCTACTGTGTAACAGAAAGTTTTATCATTTCCTTTAGAACACATTTTGTGTGTTTTGTTCCACAGAGAGGATTAGTAAAATGACTAACTATTCGAGATGATAATCATATTATATATATATATATATATATATATATATATATATATATATATATATATATATATATAAAACTTAGGTGGTCAACTTATGGAATTTTTTAAGAAATATTTACTATAATACAATATTAGAAAAAAATTAGTAAGCTTTTTTTTTAGTATTTTTTACGGAAAAATTTAGGAAAAAACTAACACTTACTCATTTTTATTTTTACTGAAGGTACAGCACATTTTTACAAATTTTGAAATAATGATTCAATTTTTGTTTGAGTCCTCTTTTTGTTCATTTGGTAACTGCAAAAAGCAATTTCACAGTTTACAAGTCCTTTAAGCATGCTTAGGCATTTTTCTGCAGCGATATCTTTAAGTTCCATCATGCGCTTTATATCGTCTTCCTTCAGAGTTATGTAGTTTTCAGTTTCATCGTCACTTGGATCATCATCCTCTTCGCCGCCCGTTTCTCGTACCTTAGAGTCCTCGCTGTGATTAGTCCCAGAGAGTATCTCACTGAAGATTGCCTCTGGGTCTGATTCAACATATGATACTAACTTATCGTCCATGGTAACATAATCTTCAAAATTAACTCCATCAAAATCTGGCAAAGGAGATAGCGGAAGCTCATCCTCTTGCACCGATGTTGTAGCTGTAACAAATCCAGATTTCTTGTAGCAGATCATAATATTGGCTTGCGTAACTTTATTCCAAGCAGAATTAATCCAATGGACAGCTCTCAAAGCGTTTACCGACGCAACTGTCGATGATGCCAACGCAGAAGAACCACAGGTTTGGGCTTTGATGATCACCCATTCCAGAAGTTGAGCTCTGTAGTGCACTTTGAAGGACTAAATAATGCCTTGATCTAAAGGTTGGGTTCTCGAAGTTGTATTTAGAGGCAAAAAGTTTAGCTTCACATTTGTGAGATTATTCACTTTTAGGTGGCAGGGGCAGTTATCCACGGTAAGTAGAATAGACCGCTTCTTTTTCCTCATTTCTGCTTCAATTCCTCTAACGCACTCTTCGAATAAAGCACTGGTCTTCCAAGCGCATTTTTTCGCTTTCCAAAAAACAGGAAGTTCATCAGGTTTTACATTTTTTATTTGCGGTTTTGCCGATCACCATAGGTTTCAATTTTTCTCCAGTCATACTAGCACATAGAAGAACAGTAAAAAGCTGTTTTGAAAGTTTTCCTCTTTTGCAAGAGTTACCCTTCATTACTAAACTTTTATCAGGCTTTGCTTTAAAGAAGAGACCGCATTCATCCGCATTAAAGATGTCCTCATCTTTAAAACCTTTAACAAACTCTGGGAATTCTTCAATAAACGTCTCCACCACTTCAGCTGAAACCTCATTCGATTCCCCACACAAAACTTTTTGAGAAATCTCGTATCGTAGTTTGAGTTTTTCAAGCCAACCTGTTAACGCTTGGAAGTTCTCAATTTCGAATTCTTTTGCAATTTTTTTTTGCTACGTCCTGAAGCATAGGCCCCCGATATTCTTGCATTAATTGATCTCATCTCTGTAAACCAATAAAATGTGGTTTTATTCACAGCGTCGAGACACATTTTTTCCCTTTTCTTTGAAGTTCCCCGTTTTCCGAAGAATATATCTCCTTCCAGATATTCTTCCTTGCGTTTTAAAATGTAGCTAACAGCTGTCTTACTCACACCAAATTTTTCTGCTAGAATATCTTTTCTCCTTAACAATAGGCTGGGTAATCTCTGGTATTTTCCTCCCATAGTACTATACTGGAAGTGAACAATGAAAGGAGCACCCAAGAGGGGGAATCGAGAGTGTTGCTCAGATAATCCGATTGACAGATAGAGAAATTCCTGGAAACCAGGTGGAAAACGGAGAGGGAAAATCTAATTCAAGAAAATATTAGTGGTCAAATTACAGAGAGTAAAAATTGGTCAACATACAACTTACTGAGGTGGTCAACATAGAGAGGTAAATCGCCATTGAAAATGCGTTTTGACCATTCAAACTAATAAATTTTGGTCAACATATAGAGATGGTCAACTTTGGAGGTTTTCCTGTATATATATATATATATATATATATATATATATATATATATATATTTTGGTCAACATATAGAGATGGTCAACTTTGGAGGTTTTCCTGTATATATATATATATATATATATATATATATATATATATATATATATATATATATATATATATATATATATATATATATATATATATATATATATATATATATATATATATTGTAGCGCACTGGGACAAGTGAACCTGAAAAAGGATAGCGGAGGCCTACGTACAGACTAATGATATTTATTTAGAAACACAATGTAGAAGTTATGAAAAATACAGATGAAACGATGAATATCTACAAATGAAAACGATGATCGTTGCAGGAATCAGATTCCTAAGAGAAAAAAAAGGGAAAGGACACTCACAGTCGCTCCCTCGATGTTCTGGGCTGATGAGTTCACAGGAGACTCGATCGGTCAAAAATCCTCTGTGGGATTAGAATCTGGCCTTTTTATCTCGTCGTCTCCGCAAAATGTCCATCTCAGCTGATCGGGCAGCTGGTTCTTGACGTGGCGGGGAAACCGCTTGTAGACTTGCTCTCGCCAGACAGGTGCAAAATCAGTTTGCCGTAATCGGGAGCAATCTCGCAGATCATTAATCGATGTCCATGAACAAACATTTGGAGAACAAAATAGGAAGTATTGCTGCTTCCCTTACAATACAGAGGATTTCTGTCGTATGAAATTCTTTCTTCGGGATGCCATTGAAACTAACACTTGAAACACTTCGCCAGCATCCTAATGAATTTCTCCGACAGAATGATTGAGATGGTCCTCGGTGTTAAGAATCCTCTATTCAGCATCCTATTCTAGTAAGATGAATAGGTATTATGTATAGATTGTTAGGCCGGTTTTTCTCACGGTCGTAGATCAGTATGTATCTATAAATTTAATGTAACGCGAATACGTTACAATATACGTTATATATATATATATATATATATATATATATATATATATATATATATATATATATATATATATATATATATATATATGCGCATAAATGTATCGAACAAGATAGCTCTGGTTAATAATTTTGTTTCACTCTCACATAAAAATATCCAGAAAATATCCAGTGAAATAAAATATAATATATATATATATATATATATATATATATATATATATATGTATATTTATATATTATATATATATATTTGTATTTATATACATATTTGTTTATATATTTCAATATAAATTACGTAGAGTTGGTTAAAAAATGACATCATTTTCGATCTATTGAGATTTAACTGAATAACTAAATTAAAGCCAAACCTCCGGCTCCCGGTACAATTCCGCTAAGAAATGTACCCGCACACAATGTGTTAAATAAATAATAGATATAATAATCCAACATTGTTCCTCGTAAAGACGTACGATATGCACGAGATACAATATTTAGTATTTAAAAAAATAAGCTTAAAAATAAAACAGTGATGGGCATTTATATGGTAAGCTTTGTAGAAAACATTACGACTTACAAAAATAATTTCTCGACACTTCTGAAAGTAATCCAGATCATTTGGAAGAACAAAATAAATAGACATGAAATTTACAATATTTAAATATTGTTTTAACAAACGACAGAAACATTTTTGCGATAGTTAAATAGATTCTTTTGCTGCATGTTTGGATTTACTTCATTTTAAAAAGATTTCAAATATTAATATTATCTGTACTTAAATCAAAAGGATTAGTTACAAAGAAATAAATATAGTTACAGAAGTAGAATGATAAAAATCCTTGCCTCTAGAGAGTTAGTTTTATTTTCTCATACAGAATTAAATTTCTTTTTAAAAAGAAAGTCAATATATTAATTTAAATTAAATTTTATCATAGGTAAAAATTATTAAAATATATCAACATTAATACTTTCTATATAATACTTTCGTGCATATTTTAGAAAATAAATACCTAAATTTATATTTAATGTATAAATAATATCCTGACATACCATAAATTATAGATTATCCTTCTATAAACATTAATTATATTAATTCTTCTAATTTAAAATATATTTTTGAAAAATATGTATTTGAATTT
>CM063511.1:19489171-19519171 GCA_032207245.1 Pardosa pseudoannulata
CGTGACCCGTACTCAAGTGTCAATCGTCAGAAAACGTACTAGTACGTGTCCCGCATACAATGTTCTAATAATGATTAATTATATATTTAGCTGTAATTTAATAAAATTTTACATTTCATTTTACTGCATTTTTTTCACGACATAATTAGACATCTTGTTGTATGGATATTTGAATGCTTAGTTTTACATACAAAATATAACACATGTTCATGAATTCTAAATGCATACACAGATTGATCAACCAAATCTGAAATGCTCAATTTGAAACATTAAATCTAACTAAAACTAAACTCCTTGACGCAATAGCCCCTAGGGGTACAGGGCCTACGGTGCCAATCTCCGTTTAAGCGACTAAGGGTCTTTGGGGTGTGAAGCATATATTCCGGTTAGGTGGTCAATCTTACGCGGAACCCCCAGTGTTTAGTTCCCAAGTCCGCTTGGTCCTCCGTGTTGTCAAATGAAACACTTTGGTTTGTTCACTCATACACAAAATACTAGTCAAAAGTATGCGTCTTAATCTAACCTTTGGCCAGGCCGACTTCTCAACTCCATAAAATAGACAGCTTCTAATTGGGTAAGGGAAATTTATCGCAATGAATTTAATAATACAAGTTCTTACTTAAGCGGTTCATTTTCACTTGTTTGTTGCTTGAGAAGTCGATCTGCGTAATGAGGGGTGCAAAACAACTTCGCTTTATGAGGTTCTGCTCGTGCCTGGTTCTGGGTTAGCCTAAGTTTTAGTAAGGTCAAATGTATTCATTTTTGTAATCGTTTTCCAATGTTTTTCTTTTACTAGTAGTAATATTGTTTAACAGTTTAAGTTACCAGTTTAAAGGATTCTATACCATGTTTATTTGCCTTAAACCTTTTCTTTGTATGTTTTAAGTAAATTAAACGTTAGTTTTATTTTTAAAAGTTTGTTTATGTTCATTTACATTTAAAACACATTGCTGATACTCTGCAACGATAACTTTAACAATTCCATTTTTTTTTACAATTTAAGACTGTTTAAGAAGTCTGTTTAATTTTTAGATTGACTAAATTAGATTGACTATCACTCCGTTCATCTACCCACTGAAGGGATGAAAGGCTGAGTCAACCTTACTCAGCCCGGGGATTGAATCTCGGACCTTTGTCATGGGAGAGCTACCTCCACGCCACTGCGCTTCACATTAAATCTAAAGTGTTTTGTAATAAGGATGCGTTGATTTTTAGATAACATAAATTTTATTCTTATGGATACGACACGTTTACGACATGTTTGTAGCCCATTTCAATGGTGATGTATTAAAAACCAGTGACGATGTAACATGTGACCCTCATTCAGGCACTGACTGAAAGATTCTTTTTAAATAAATTCCTTGTAAAAGTTTAGATAGTGAATTTTAATAAAATAAAAAATAGACAACTAAATGCTGGTAATTTCGATATTATTACATATTACCACTTTCCTCAGTCATGTCAATGATTTAGTAACCACAGACTACTGTAAAAAAATTAATGAAAAAATTGTACCCTTTTTCACTGATACGTATGTTACATGGCCGAATGATTACCACCAGTAACAATAAAATTGTTTTGTAGTCTTATTTATTTTACTTGCTCGGGCTACTGGGCAAGAAGAAGTCTAAGCGATTAACTTATAATGAAGTCGTGGCCTCACTGAATGAAAACACGCAATTCTGAGAATAACTTAAATCTTTATTGAGGAGCTGCTAAAAAGATATATTTTCCAGTAAACGGTAGACGAGAACATGTACAACGAAACATGTCCATAATAGGGCTAGACCCCAGAGTGAGACGGGGATGAAATATCTCCCATAGAAAATAATCTTAGTTGGCGTTATTAATAAGAAAGGAGAACGATCATATATGAAAAACCAAGCTATTTGCCAGTGACAGCTAGAAAATGTGGCGAGTGGACAAAACAAAGTACATCTCTTGGTAAATGTGTTGGAAGAATTTTTGGTCTGGAACACTTCTTTAATTTAGACATTTTGTGGTTGGAAAAATAGATCTGAAGGAATTAGAATGAAAGAGAGAAGCTTTTGAAAAAGATAGTTCAAGTATAATAATTTTGATATATTACATATATGTATATATATATATATATATATATATAATTCATCATTAAAGATAGAGTGTATACGTTACATCTTATGATGCAACTGGCAAAAGTATTTTGCAGAAAATTTAATACTATTAATCGAATACTATTTACTACCTATGTAGTGAAACGTAACACTCAGAATTTCATATCCCAAACACTACAATAGTTTCCATTCAATAATGCAATAGAATACTTTCAATGCTATATTAAACGCGATTAATCGTGATCTTCTAGACCTATGTGATTAGATAAGCAAACCCTTTTATAGTTGTTGCCATTGTATAATATGTTGAGATTTGTGTATTTATTATTATAATATATCCAGTGTTTAGGAAAGGCCATTTTTTTACCAGGATACCAGTCGAGTTCCAATTTTAGGATGATAGGGATCACGTATCAGTCAATTTGCAGCCAATAATAGTTGTTAGAAAACAGCGAAAGAAAATTTTTAATTTAGTTACTTTTTTAATTAAAGTATTATAATACAATGTTCTAATACACATACTTAATACTTTCTTTTTAAAAAATATCTCGGAGTATCTATTCCTAAACCATTAGTTCAATCACCCGAAAGAATTCTCACGGGTTTTAAATGGTTATGGAGAAAGTACGAAATCCCAACAAAACTACCCACGATTCAGTGTTCCCCAACTTTTTAGTCAAACTTTCCAGTAATTTCTCATTTATAAAATATAGATCTTCTTAGGCGTATATAAAGAAATATACCCAAGCAAAGAAGTTGGTCCAGTTAAATCTTTCTATTCGGGGTAATCACTTCAGTAAACGGTAAAACATAAAGCACATGCATGACCCTATAAAACAAACTTTTAGTAATTTTAGAGATTTGGGGCATTTGTGAGATATCTTTAACTTTGTTACTTAAATACCATACGCGCCATATCTATTAGTTTGCTGAAGAAGTGATATCTTTAAAGAGGGTCACAAACTTCAGATCAATTTGTCTGAATCTGTTGCGCCTCACCCCCTACATGACTGGGTAGCTCTTCTATCTTCCACAGTCTCCCTTTCGCTTTTCTTTCTCAACTACAATCCTATCACTCCCCCATGCTACTCCTACTTTTTCTACTCTTACTCTTTTGCTCTCCAATCTTTTTTCGCTTTATCCCTTACCCACAAACACAGACATAATGTTTCGTTTGCTTTGGAGTGCTACGGTCTACTTCTTGCAACACAAGGACTAATGACACGGGGGCCTAGAGCTTAAAGGCGATTCCGAACGGCTACGAACATCTATGCCACTGTTAGATTCGAACACACACTCCGGTACCGAATGACAGCACCCTTACCAATCGGCAATCGTTCGGCCACAAACGGAGGGGCAACATCCTCCTGTGTAGGCAAGATAGATAGCGCCTAAATTTAATTAAAGGTATGAGAATCCACATATTCATCTTTTCACCTAATAAACTTCTAACCTATTTAAACCACCAATAGTCTTTTGATAAGTATGCAGCAAATATAAAAAATAACAAAATGAAAAGCCTAATCTGTTGAAATCCCCGAAAGTCATTAGATTAGTATACATAAAATATAAAAGATGCTAAATATTTGTGAATAAGTCAGACCCAAGATGTTTCTTTTACTATCTCAAAGATATTACATAGACGTAATGGAATGTTTACCTCTCCCGTGCGTGTTCGACACACAGAATGTAGGGGACAAATTAGTAATGCATCAATATTAATCGGAAAACCCTACTTCCAAACATACATTATCTTGATTTCAGATTCCAAATTAATATTTGTATATTGACGTATTACAACCTATAATGAGCAATCTTCCTAACCACAACTTGCAGAATATAGCTACATGTTCATATGAAATGTTTCCAACTAAGAGATTCGATTTTGCAGTATTAAACACTTTATTAATCTCCCAGCCTATCCCGGTATGAATTCAATATTTTAGTAATGCAAATTGGCATCAGAGTTTGAATTGAGGAGACTTCATACGTAAGTGAGCAATTAAAAGCATCATAATGCTTTGAATTTAATAACGGGTTGAAATACGGACGGAAATTACGTGTAAATTTAAATAAACTTATGTCAGTGAATTTGGAAAGAGTAAAATGCCATTGCAAAGCAAGTGAAAACACGTTCGTGCGTAACTAATTATCCTAACTCCAATTTATTTGCATGATTGTTAAAATATGCTTCATCAAGTAAACATTTCAGAAGCCTTTTCCCAATTTATCTGTGACAGCAATTATAAATTTAGATTACTATCACGCTGCTCTTAGTTTGTATTGATTATTCGGGAATTTCAAATATTATTTTAATCCTTAATTTCAATTACTTGTCCAAATCATTTAAATTGTTCCCTCAATTGAATAAATAATCCCTTTCAAAACTGGAAGAGATACATGTGTATGTATGAATGCCGGCCCATTTTAAGTAATTTACAATGATTAAGGAATGAATTATTCCATAAACTGTTCTTTTTGTTGTATGTAATAGACGGTTCTGTCAAAACTGAATACCGCAGTTATTAATTTACTAAATGTATAGATCTCAAATATCAAGTACTGTTTTCAGATTAAACTTCATTTCACTTTCATACAGAATGAATTACTTGCATTTAGTTTAACCCAGCGATCCACGCTTCAGAAAAACGAATGAATAGTTAAACGAATGAATGGTTATTAATATGTCATATCTGTTCTTTTTTTTCTTATTTCTAACATAAAATTAATACACTGAAAAAGAAAAAGTATGCTATGAAGCAAAATACGTTAAACAAAAACATAAAAATGCTATTTACCTATAATACACATTCCCTGCAAATAATTGACATGTTCTCTATACATATTTTTCTGTAATACTTTTCAGAATGAAATACATTTCTTTTCCTTTGGGGTTCGCTACATCTTTTACATATAATTTACAATATTTTGCATTTATCATAATATTGTAATTCAATCGGGGGAAAATGTTACTTTTATAAAGAATGTTTCTTTTAAGAACATATCAGTAGATTCCAAGATTCGGAATAAGAAGTAACGATTACATTTCAAGAAAATGTATTTTCCAGGAATCCCCACTTTAAAATTTAATATTTGTTTCATTTTGTCATATTTCTCCGTCATAAAATTGATCCTTTTCATTAGAATGTCATTACTTCTTCCATCAGATTCCTCATCATAAATATGATATAGAGTCTTAATAAAATAATTCGAAAAAGGTAACAGCAACACTTGCGAAATTTATGACTACCGATAATACGCATCAAAGATTAAAATCTTGAATTCAGGTACATGCGGAATCATCGATTTTGGAAAAGAGATTTGGAAAAATCGTATATATGACATGCCTAGGACAAGATAATGTCTTGATGAAGCCAATGATGTCTTCATAATGTCTTTATTCATGACTATTGTACAGCTTAACAGTCAACCGTCAAACATGGCTGCGAGGGGCTATCATCCACACTCAAACAAAGAAGCTAAATTTGGTCAAGGTTCATGCAGCAACACTTTCTGAAGACGCTCTCTTTTAATTATTACGCGTCAAGCGCATTTATATGCAGTTATTATTGATTCATGCCCCTGCAATAAAGTGTGCTCTGCATTTTCTGCTTTTAAACTCCTAATTTATTAATTTTAAGTTTTCAAACCTACCTGTCTATCTCTCTCTCTAAAAATGAGTGATCTGCTACATGCTTCTAATAATAATACAAATTTTGCAATTAAATAACACTCGATAGTTTTTGGAACTGAAACTCTCGATAGTTTATGGTATTTATTGATATAGGACAGGAACTAGCAGTAGTACAGTGCGTGTATGCATGCAGCAGGACAAGATTATAGGGTAACCGATAGAATATCTACAAGGTATACGTATTGATACGGGATAGCTAAATTCTTTATTACATGCAGGGACAGGAGGTTGCCATACACTTCCTTGCACTCAGACGGCAAACAGCCCAGTACCTGCCCTGCATATAAATATACACACACATGCATACATGTTATATTTTTACTCTAAAAATAACCAACGTAATTAAGCATATCTTAAAATAATTTCTGCTGATTATGAACTTTTCTGGTACGTCACGAACGTTTCATCGTGACTGATGATTAAGAAACCTGATTGGCTGGCCCATACAAGTATAAATTGAGATGTAAGAGTTTTTCGCGACAGAAGTCCATTAGAGAAAATGCTATAATACACTGCGTTCCTCTTCATTCGAATATTCTTTGTCTTTTCATATCGGCTACTTTTTTATTACGCTTAATTCTTTCAAAGATGGATACTCTTTACTTTGTGATGGAACAAATTACCTATTGCTTATGCATATATGCATGTATACATATACACAAATTAACAGAAAAGTATATGTGGTATTCATATATATATAGATATATATATATATATATATATATGGTTAAGGCATGGGAGACACATTTGGTTATATAAAAACTTCTTTATTGTAATCTTTCTGTCCACTTCTATGCCAAGTAAAAATCCTTTGTTCTCATAATTTGTCACGACAAGCGTGGAGGATGTTATCAGCCCGAGTTCCCGCTCAGAACTGACTCTTTTGAGTTGCTACCTCAGCAATAATCGTACGTCTATATCCGAGTCAGATCTTTTACTATGTATAATTCCGCTCGAGGGTGTGTATTTCTCTTATTACGTTGTTGTTAATGAGTTCTAACTATTTTTACTTATAAGTCGCTTAATTCTTAAGCTCCATTTTTAAACCTGACATATGTATGTATATATATGTATCTATATGTATTTGTGTGTGTGTATCTATACATACATACATATACAGGTTTATAGATATAAATACATATACAGACACACACATATAATATATAAATACGGAATCTGGCGAATTTATTCTCGCCGCTTATACAAGAAACTTTACCCTTTATTATTTTTAAATGTTCAAGTTTATTGAACAAGAGAACCTAAGTGATTTGAAGCAGTCATGACTGTATTAAATAGAAGCAAAGTGAAATCTAACCTCGTGGAACTTAAATATATAGAGACTAAAAATGAACGTCTTTAGAAGACAAAAACTGAGCATCGAATGCACATGAACACACTTGTCTTGCGTCTATGTGTATATATGTATATAGCTATGAATAAATTTTTATACAAATGTGTAAATGTAAAGAAATATTACAAAATATTTAAAAACTGGTTTTGAGAAATTTAGCTAAAAGTGAAAAAAAATGCTATATAAGCTATACATTTTCTTTCGAAGTTAGAATTAATCTTGGAATGGCATTTCATACTTGACGTGACACAACCTTGAGAACTGTTATTACCGGAAAACATGATTATGCAATTAAGTCCCATTTGTACGACTACACAGTAAAGGAGTCAATGTGTGATAGTTACTGAGTATAAATTGATAATATTAAACTAACGAAAAATGTATGATCACAAACGAGCTTTTAACAGTAATATGAATTTAGCAATTAAATAACACTTGATATTTTTTTTGGTATTGGAATCTTCATAAGTAAACCCAGAAAAAAAGCTAATATTCGTTCATATCCCATTATTTCTTAAATCAACGGACCGGATATTTTTCGGTAATTAAAGGTTGATTATTTCTGATTGTATTCTCACTAATTTCATTTTTTTTCCTAATAATGTTGACTTTGTTTCTTCTTTTAAACAGAAGAAATTTATTATGTCAGATGTTATTATCTTTAGTTAACAAATTTTAATCATAAAAAATAAATAGTGATCAAAACTAACACCATTGTTCTACATATAATACTAGTAAGAGACAAAATTCATATTAATTTTAAAAAAATTAACATTTCCGCAATATAAAACATATTTTGTTTAATAATTATATCTTTTTAAATTAAATATTCTTTTCATTTTATTATTTGATTTAGGATGATTTATATCAGTGTATCATCCTTTCAGTGGTTATAGAAACTGAGATGCTTGGGAACTAAACACTGCAGGTTCTGCGTAAGGTTGACTAATGAACCGTAACATACGCTTCGTACCCCAGGGCTCTTGGTCTCGGAAATAGAGATTGCTGCGTAGACCTTGGCCCCCTAAGGATGTTGTATCGAGGAGAATGTTCATATAAGTATAAACATATATGCATTTACATATATGTATACACAAATATATATATATATAAATGTACACACACATATGACATGTACGAGTGATTAAGGCATGGAAGACACATTTGTTTTATATAAAAGAACTTCTTTGTTGTAATCCTTCTGTCTATGTCTATGCCATTTAGATATCCTTTGTTCTCGTAATTTCCCACAACAAGCTTGGAGGATGTTATCAGCCTGAGTTTCCCTTCAGAACCGACTATTTTTGCGTTGCTATCTAAGCAAAAATCCTACGTCTATTCCACGTCAGCTTTTATAATCTATATAGTTCCAGTCGAGGGTGTGTCTTTCTCTTATTACGTTGTCGTTTATAAGTTCTAGCTATTTTTAATTATAACTCGCGTAATTCGTGACCCCCATTTTTAAACTTGACATATATGTATGTATATATATATATATATATATATATATATATGTATATATATATATATATATATATATATATATATATATGTATGTGTATGTATATATATAAATATACACATATATATATATATATATATATATACATATTTATAAATATAAATACATGTACAGACATACACATCTAATATATAAATATGAAACTGGGCGAATCTATTCACTCCGGTTATACAAGAAGCTTTATCCTCTATTATTTTTGAATTCACGAGTTTATTGAACAATAAGAGAACCTAAGTGATCTGAAGTAGTCATGACTTTATTAAATAGAAGCGAAGTCCAACCTCGTGAACTTAACTATATAGAGACTAAAAAAGTTATCGTCTTTACAAACACAATAACTCAGGGCCGATTGCTTTTGCGCACACTTCTCTTGCGTCTGTGTGTATATATATATGTATATATCTATGAATAAATTTATATATAATTGTGTAAATGTAAGCAAATATTACAAAATATTTAAAAACTTCTACAAAACTGAAAATTTGTTTTGAGAAATTTAGCTAAAATTGAATATAAATGCTATATATGATACATTTTCTTTCGAAGAAAGTATTAAATCACGGAATGGCAACTCATACTTGACGTGACACAACCTTGAGAACTGTTATTACCGGAAAACATGATTATGCAATTAAGTCCCATTTGTACAACTACATAGTAAAGGAGTCAATGTGTGATAGTTACACACTATAAATTGATATTATTAAACTATTGAAAAATGTATGATCACAAACGAGCTTTTAACAGTAATATGAATTTAGCAATTAAATAACATTTGATATTTTTTTTGGTATTGGAATCTTCATAAGTAAACCCATAAAAAAAGCTAATATTCGTTCATATCCCATTATTTTTAAATCAACGGACCGGATATTTTTCGGTAATTAAAGGTTGATTATTTCTGATTGTATTTAAACGGAACATGTAGGATGAATCATTTTCTAATCTCACTAATTTCATTTTTTTTCCTAATAATGTTGACTTTTGTTTCTTCTTTTAAACAGAAGAAATTTATTATGTCAGATTGTTATTATCTTTAGTTAACAAATTTTATTCATAAAAAATAAATAGTGATCAAAACTAACACACCATTGTTCTACATATAATACTAGTAAGAGACAAAATTCATATTAATTTTAAAAAATTAACATTTCCGCAATATAAAAACATATTTTGTTTAATAATTATATCTTTTTAAATTAAATATTCTTTTCATTTTAATTATTTGATTTAGGATGATTTATATCAGTGTATCATCCTTTCAGTGGTTATAGAAACTGAGATGCTTGGGAACTAAACACTGCAGGTTCTGCGTAAGGTTGACTAATGAACCGTAACATACGCTTCGTACCCCAGGGCTCTTGGTCTCGGAAATAGAGATTGCTGCGTAGACCTTGGCCCCCTAAGGATGTTGTATCGAGGAGAATGTTCATATAAGTATAAACATATATGCATTTACATATATGTATACATAAATATATATATATATATATAAATGTACACACACATATGACATGTACGAGTGATTAAGGCATGGAAGACACATTTGTTTTATATAAAAGAACTTCTTTGTTGTAATCCTTCTGTCTATGTCTATGCCATTTAGATATCCTTTGTTCTCGTAATTTCCCACAACAAGCTTGGAGGATGTTATCAGCCTGAGTTTCCCTTCAGAACCGACTATTTTTGCGTTGCTATCTAAGCAAAAATCCTACGTCTATTCCACGTCAGCTCTTTTAATCTATATAGTTCCAGTCGAGGGTGTGTCTTTCTCTTATTACGTTGTCGTTTATGAGTTCTAGCTATTTTTAATTATAACTCGCGTAATTCGTGACCCCCATTTTTAAACCTGACATATATGTATGTATATATATATATATATATATATACATATATATATATATATATATATATATATATATATATATATGTATATATATATATATATATATATATATATATATATATATATATATATATATATATATATATATATATATATATATATGTGTATGTATGTATACATATAAATATACACATATATATATACATATTTATAAATATAAATACATGTACAGACATACACATCTAATATATAAATATGAAACTGGGCGAATCTATTCACTCCGGTTATACAAGAAGCTTTATCCTCTATTATTTTTGAATTCACGAGTTTATTGAACAATAAGAGAACCTAAGTGATCTGAAGTAGTCATGACTTTATTAAATAGAAGCGAAGTCCAACCTCGTGAACTTAACTATATAGAGACTAAAAAAGTTATCGTCTTTACAAACACAATAACTCAGGGCCGATTGCTTTTGCGCACACTTCTCTTGCGTCTGTGTGTATATATATGTATATATCTATGAATAAATTTATATATAATTGTGTAAATGTAAGCAAATATTACAAAATATTTAAAAACTTCTACAAAACTGAAAATTTGTTTTGAGAAATTTAGTTAAAAGTGAATATAAATGCTATATAAACTATACATTTTCTGTCGAAGAAAGTATTAAATCTCGGAATGGCAATTCATACTTGACGTGACACAACCTTGAGAACTGTTATTACCGGAAAACATGATTATGCAATTAATTTGTACGACTACATAGTAAAGAGTCAATGTGCGATAGTTACTGAGTATAAATTGATATTATTAAACTTATGAAAAATGCATGATCACAAACGAGCTTTTAACAGTAATATGAATTTAGCAATTAAATAACACTTCATATTTTTTTTTTGGTATTGGAATCTTCACAAGTAAACCCAGAAAAAAAAGCTAATATTCGTTCATATCCCATTATTTCTTAAATCAACGGACCGGATATTTTTCGGTAATTAACGGCTGATTATTTCTCCTTGCATTTAAACGGAACATTTAGGATCAATCATTTTCTAATCTCACTCATTTCGTTTTTTTTTTTTAGCTAATACTAATTGTTGACTTGTTTCTTCTTTTAAACAGGAGAAATTTATGTCAGATGGTATTATCTTTAGTTTACAAATTTTAGTCATAAAAATAAATAGTTATCAAAACTAATTCCATTGTACTACATTACTACTAAAAGGGAAAATTCAATTAATTTAAATTTTTTCACATATTTCCGTAATATATAAAAAAAAGTTCGATTAATATTACTTATATCTTTTTTAACTCCATATTCCTTTTATTTTATTATATTTAGAATGATTTATATCAGTATATCAGCATTTTATCCTTTCAGTGTTATGAGAACCTGAGATGCTTGGGAACTAAACACTGGTGATTCTGCATAAAGTTGACCACCTAGCCGGAACATATACTTCACACTCCAGGTCCCTTGTCCTCGGAAATAGAGATTCGAGCAGTAGGTCCTTGCTCCCTAGGGCTGTTGCACCGAGGAGAAAGTTTATATATGTGTATACATATATGCATTTACATATATATATATATATATATATATATATATATATATATATGCGTGTTTATGTGCATTTATATAAATGTATATAACATGGACGAGTAGTTAAGGCATGGAAGATACATTTAATTCATATATAAAAATTTCTTTATTGTAACCCTTCTGTCCATAACTATGCCATTTAGATATCATTTGTTCTCATAATTTGACACGACAGGCGGGGAGGATGTTATCAGCCCGAGTTCCCGGTCAGAACTGTCTTTTTTGGCATTGCTACCTAAGCAAGTGTCCCATGTCTATTTTTATGTCAGCTTTTTTAATCTGCAATTAAGAAATATACACCCTTGAGCTAAAATTAGCTCAAGGGTGTGTCTTTATTCTATAATGTTATGACTTCTAAATATTTTTAATTATAACCTGCTTAATTCTTAACCACTAGCCGAACGATGGCTGATTGTTTAGGGTGCTGGCCATCAGAACCTGAGTTCGTGGGTTCGAATCCCATTGAGGCATGGATATTCGTAGCCGTTCGGAATCGGCTTTAAGCTGTAGGTCCCGGTGTCATTATTCCTCGTGTTGCAAAATTTAGACCGTAACACACCAAACTTAACCACCATTTTTAAACTAGACATTATATATATATAATATATATATATATATATATATATATATATATATATATATATATTTTATATATATATATGTATTATAAATGAGTGATGTGATACAGGCTTTTAATAATAATATGGATTTTTCAATTAAATAACACTCAACAGTTTTTGGAACTAACATCTTCGATAGTTTATGGTATTGATTGATTTGGTATCTTTAGTAACCTCTAGAAAATTTTAATATTTTTTCGTTTTCCATTATTTCTTAAACATTTCACCTTTGATAATTTTCTTTAATCAAGCGCTGATTATTCCTCCTTTCATTTAAAAGAAACATTTGGGTTCATTCAATTGCCAATATCGTAATTGCATTTTTAAAAAAAAAAAAATGTTTTTGATGACTTTTAGTATAAAAATAAGTTTTAATCAAAATTTATATCATTTTGCTGTATTTATACCTTTGAGGGGAAATTTGCTTTATTCATAACTTCATGTTAATGCCAAGTAATTTTGCTACATTTCCGTAATATTAAAAGACAGTTTTGTTTAAAATTTTTATTTTAATATTGTTTTTAATATTTCGTATCCGTTTTACATTTTTCATTTGATTTTGATAATGAAGATATCTTTATCCCTGTCACGTCACAGCTCTAAAATAGGTAACTTTGGTAGCGTTATGGTCAAGCAGGTGTTCTCTAAAGACCTCATGAGGATGACATCATGGACCACAAGCGAGATGGAGAAGAAAGAAGGATTTATTCTTATATATATACAATATTGACATCATGAACAATTCTCGGTACGGCTCATTCATGCTCGCCTGCCGGACAACTCCTCTCAGACTCTTCTTCCACATCGAACGACACTTGGACCTCGTGACGTCACTCGCAATTCCCCACACCCCTCTCTCTGACTTTTCTATAGGAGAGGTTAGGGTGGGGATAATGATGGCATGGGAATCTCCCAGATAGTAAAGAACACGTTCGACTCACGTCAGAGCGAGCCGTAATATAAAATCAAGTATAAATTAGCGTATTTACGCGAATCTAATGCTCATCGTTTTTGACCAAATGTAGTATTCAAAATTAGGGTGCGCATTAGATTCGAGTGCGTCAGCAGTTCGCCGATGACTTCAACCAAATTTAAATCGTAACAATGGATTACTGTATTTCTCGACTACATTTACCGTTACATTTATCGTTGACACATTATTGCGTAGAGGATACAAACTGCTGGATCCGAAATGTATGGGAATGCCGTTCCGGTGGGCTCTCCAATCCACCATCAATGCTTTGTCTGGACGCTACTTTATGTATTAGTTATGTACTTTATGTATTAATCCATTGTTGTATAAAATATGATAACTAAACTTAAATAAAATTATCATACCATTGATTGATAGTTTATATACAAATACATTGTTGTATAAAATAAGATTCAATAAATTCCTCATACCATTGATGCGCATTACATTCGCAGACAAACAATTTCTTTATTAAAGTTTTAAAATGAGGATGCGCATTAGATTCGATGGCGCATTAGATTCGCATAAATACGGTATAATAATTGTTCAGTAGTGTGATGCTAAATCCCAAACACAGCTGCGAACCTGTTACTCATGTAGTACCACTCATGAAACACACGTAACTTAAGGAATGCTATTGCCGTGAATAACATTTGCCCCCATTGACCAACATTACTCCTTTTTAAGTACACAAACAAATTGGGATCTTGTAATTTTGAAGCAGGCACCAAGCAGACGACCCCGGTAGACTTCGGCTTTTACTTCCAAAGGTATAGTTTGGGAACTAGAAGAACATTGGAATGTCGGATCTATTTTACTTACTCCAGCCACTATCAATGAAATCATTGGATTATTGGCTTGCTATAGCCTCGAACTCCCAAATCGTCTGGTAATAAAATAGACGCATTTTGCCGACTGACCTATAGTAGACCATTATTTTAACTTAATGTTAACCCTTTCGTGGGCCATTTATTTCTCGCTCCACGTTTCCAAACTTTCGAAACAGAGCTGCTAATTTTATTCAATCGATCGAACAATTGATGACAGCAAAAACTGAAGCAGGAGTCAGTCTTCTCGTCGTTTCAATAGCAAGACCAATATATTATAATGGGTTTTGTGCTTCCCACAGATTCACGCAATTCACGATGTTCAGTATCAATGAGCAGTGACTTTTCCTTTCGGCAATAGTTAGGGACACTCATAAATCAAAGAAAAAAATTTAATTTGTTTATTTAAACATATTTTTTATTATTCGGATTCATTTGTATCTTTACCCTCTACATTTTTAATATAACAAAAGTTTTTTTTATCTAAATTTAATGATCCTACAGGAAACTCACCTAATAATTATTATATACTATTACTAATTTTAAAAAATAATGTAAAGTAAAAGAATTTCTTCTGAGAAAGATTTTATGAAACATATTTTCTCCGACTAAAAAAGTTCTTATGTGCATTGTAAAAGTGCTAAAATATCTTATAAAAAATAAAACATGCTTTCCTCCTATTAGTAATGTAATACATTTTTAGTTAATACTTTATTCAATATTATCAATTTAAAAGAATGCAAGATTTGCAGACAGTCAGTATTACGTGTTTTATTTAAACTGTAGAAGCTATACATTAATGTGTCGTTTTAATGTTACATAACATTTGAATGTTACATAATATTTATATTACTGTAGATATATAACTTCGTAAGCAGAAATGAAGACTTTATAGCGTTATTCAGATAATTAAGTTTAGAGCGATTAGATTAAATCGTTTATTAGGGATTTCTATCAATGTAAAGTAGAGCTGTAATCATGAAAAAAAGGCCTTAAATATTACTGTTAAAAGCTTTTTTGAAGTTATGTATGTTTCAGTTTTTTAATAATTTATACTGTGTAAATATCACAGATGAACTTATATGCTATGAAGTCGTACAGCGTAGACTTAATTGCATAATTATGATTTACATTAATTGCAGCTTGTAAATTTGTGTTGCCTTAAGTACGAATTGTCATGTCGATATTATATATTTTTAGTTATTGTAAATTACCAGACTTTGTATTTATATGATGCATTTTTGATGCAAAATATATTAATATCAAACCTTTATATTAAATTTAAACTAATTATTCCTTAATTATTTTGTCAGTTTTTATAAGTTTTAATATATTTTGTAAAATTAGTTTTATTTTACACATCGTTATATAAAATTCTTATGTCCTTGTGTTTGTAATAGAACTCTTCCTAAACGGCTGGATTGATTTTGTTGAAATCGTGCGTATGTAATTACGTTGATTCGAGAATAGTTTAGATTCTCAATTTGATCCGATATATATTTTTTTTATTAAAAATACTGAATTGCGCGATTATTGAGATAATTATAATGTTGCTCGAAACCCTTCACTGCAAATGTATCAGCGCAACAGGCTTCAATACGAGAAATTCCAGGATCGTATCCCTGTACAGGCAATTTGGGTTTGGTTTGGTTTGGAGTGCTACGGTCTACTTTTTGGCAACACGAGGGCTAATGAGACCGGGACCTACAGCTTAAAAGCCAATTCCGAAAGGCTACGAACATACATGCTACTATGGGATTCGAAACCACGAACTCCAGTACCTGAGGCCAGCATCCTAACCAATCAGCCATTGTTCGGCCAGGAGATTTATGAATTTGAATTTAATGAAATTACGTTTGTGATGACAGCACGCATGGTGGCGTCAAGTATTTTTAAAATATTTTTTCCTTACTTTTCCATCAAAAATTTCCAATTTATAATTTATTTAAAAAACATATTACAATTTTTGGACTTACAGCTTCAAAACAGGACAACATTTTTCGAGTCGTAAGGTGTATAAATAAATTTATTAACAAGAGACATGTATATATGAACACCGGTACACTACGTTCATATAACTGAAAAAAAAAACAATGTTAAAGATTGGATTAAATTGAATGGAATTGATGGTAGCAAATCTGACATCTCACCGAAAAGCAGCGGCCTGATCATGCTGTTATTTACTTTATAATTAATACATTTTAACTAATAAAAATATATTCAGGAAAACATTTCCTAATGGTAAATTTTTCTTTAAAATCATTTATTCGTTATTAAAAGGTTCTCATTATTAACTAAACTTATTAAAGCTGGAATGTGTTTAGATGAATATATAGCTCAATTCTAAATTATTATGGATACATAAAAAAATAAATAAATATGAAATTCCTTAAAATATTTTATTAATATTTATATATATATATATATATATATATATATATATATATATATATATATATATATATATATATATATATATATACATAAATAGTTTAGGTAAATGCCAAACAAGTAAATTTATTTATTAGGCTTCAAAAATTATAATATATTTATTCAAATGACAAAATTATATGAAAATCATTATCTGAAAATTTAAGAGTTTGCTTGTAGCGTTATGTTCTATCACCACAGTGATTGTTCTAAGAAAACAAAAAATACGAGAAATATTTTTAACTGTCTTCAAATAAGAAATCACTGAGCGTTATGTGTTAATTTTCAATTAAATTTATTAGACAAAAATGAGGAAATTTTATTTTGGAAAATAATGAATGAGGAAGCAGAGCTATTAATACTATAATGAGATCATTAATACCCATACATAATCCGGAAAAGATGAGAAAGTTCCATTTAATAAACATTTCCTGGCATTAACGAAAAACAAAGCTTTCCCCAAAAGAAGCTTAATGTTCAAAAATACTTAATGTGTGTATTGGAGTCACCTTGGAGATATTCTATATTTCTGCTTTTTTCCCCTTTAAATATTTCCAGGAAATGAGCCATGCTAATGTTTACGATACAAAGGAGCAAACAAAAAATTCTTTTGTAATGATTTTATTTACCCATGACTTTACCTTTTAATGTGTTTTGAAATGAAGATGTAATTAATTGTACAATATTGTGCCAATAGATCCGGGGGTGGAAATTTTGCTCTTAACTGACAATGGGTTGTAAAGTTAATTCGAACTTAAATTATTATTTAAAGCAATTTTTCCCCCCGGTTCTAATTTAAGATAGAATTCTAAAATCATTTGTTCAATAGTATATAAAAAATGTTTACATAAAACTGTTTTCTAGTGATAGATAAAGTTATAAATTTAATTTAATTTACAGATACAATGATTGTTGAAACATTGTATTATATGTGATTTATATAAATATAAATAGAACATTAAATTTTTAAAAAACTGAATAGTTGGTATTCAAGGTTTATTTTCCCTCTTAGCCTGTTAACTCTCCATTTAGAGCATAAAATTTAGCAAATTTCTAATATTATTTTTAAGGCATGAAGATTATGCAAACAATGAAGGGAAATTTGTAATTTTGTTGTCGGAGATCAAGATAATTACTGTCCTATAAATGCGACGATGATCAATTATAAAAGTTCAGGTCAGATAAAACTTTCTTATACTACTTCCAAAAACTTACTTTTTCTGGTTAAAAAAAGCTGAAAAGAAAATTACTTTTTGTATGTTAAGAAATATTTACTAGGAACCTTTATTTACATGATTGCGTTACTATTAGTAACAATTATACGTCAAAGCATATTCTAATTGGATTTGGTTTGGAGTTCTACGGTCAACATTTTGCAACAAGAGGGCTAATGAGACCGGGACCTACTGCTTAAAGCCAATTCTGAACGACTACAAACATCCATGGCACTGTGCGATTTGAACCCACGAACTCCGGTACCGAAGGCCAGCATCCTAACCAATCGGCCATCGTTCGGTTGAGCAAAGCATATTCTAAATTAAGTTTGCTCTTAGTGACTCATTAAAAATAGAAACTGTTTTAGAAATTTCAATTTCTTTTCCGCAATATAGATAAAAAGTGTTACAATAATCTTTGATTATTTATAATGCGCACATTTTGTAACTAAACCTTGTAAGTTTACATTTGATTTAATTTTTAAAAGAATGGTGTTAATTACAACAAAACAGTATTTCATCAACAGAAACACATTTATCAAAAGTTCTCCAATGTTTAAAATTTAACTTATTTTACTCTATACCTAATTTCTCATGTTCCCCAATGCTTTTGAGAGCTTTTTCCGTTGTTATCAGCAAAATGAATCCTCCTTTTTATATGATAAACTAAACTCCTAGGTGCAACAGCCCCAGTATTTATCTCCCAATCAAGGTTGGTCCTTGGTTCATCCACCCACTGAAGGGAGGAAAGGCTGAGTCAACCTTGTCCGGCCCGGGGATAGAACCTCGGACCTGTGTCGTGGGACAACGAAGCGCTACCCCAACGCCACTGGGCTTCTTTTTATCTTATATGTATCAGTAAAACTGCATTTTCTAACCAGTAATTAGTTCAATAAGAAATTTTACAGTTTCTGACAGTATTTGGTCAAAATAAGTATAAAAATGTATTATAACATTTCTAAAATCTTGAAACATTTCAATCTATTTTTTACGATAAACACTGGTTACTTTCAACTTTTAAATCATATTTTGGTGTTTTATTCTGCTAGTTTGGTTAAAATTTACATTTGTCATTGAATAAAGAGCTACAGATACTACGCTTTCATTTTCAACACATGATGCAGTGATGTTTTTAATGTTCACAGAACTATTTTTCTCTTCTTTTGAGGCCTTTTTTATAAGTAAAGATATTCCTTCTGTTTTTAAAATAACATTGACAGACGGATAACTAGTTTCATTGTTCTAAAAAAGTTGTCTATCAATCAATTTATTGACTTTAAGAGGCAAAAATAAAACACATTTTGGAAAAGACTTCCTTGAAAAATAAATATTTTAAAGACTTCTATCATTTTGAAACATTTTATCCAGAGATTTTTAAGCAACTTTAAGGAGATTTATATAAAGAATTTATTATAAAATTACAGTATTTTATATTTAAGACAATAGTTAGAAAAATAAAATCAGCAACTTTTCCAAAACCTTTTTGAGGCTTGCACACAATTTACGTTTTCGGACATCATAAAAGAAAATCTTTAGTTATTATAAAATTTCGATTTATAGTGATACGTGTACTTGTAATACCAAATAAATCTCTTATCACGAAAATTTCTTATTTTTATAATTACCTGTGATATATAAAAATATAGCTGATAAAATTATGTAATTTCTAACTAATTTTTCATATTTTATATTGAAATATATATTAACAAATATATAAATAGAAATATATAAATAACAACCACAAGATTTTTGTAAAGAACAAAATATTTTTAGTGGATAAATTTATAATAGTATCGTAAGTATGAAAAATCAAATAGAAATAGTAGTATATAGTTTTAATTTTTTCCCGTTCTGTGCTCCCACATCAACTCATGTAAAAACTAGTTTTTATTTGTCTAAAATTTTCCAGAATCTATTTAGTAGACAAGAACATTCGGCTTCGTTTTAATGTATAACCCGTACTAGTACATCACCCACGTTCAAGTATCAATCGTCAGAAAACGTATTAGTATGTGACTCACGCTTAAGTATCACTGGTCAGAAAACGTACTAGTACTTGTCCCGCATATAATGTGTTAAATTCTAACATGCTTAAATGTCACCTTTTTACTCTGTGCAGTTTATAATCGTTTAGGTCTAAGCTATTCAACAATAATATATTTGACGCAAATGAATTGACCAAAAATTATTTTATTATAAATGATGTGAAGTGAGTGATAACGTAATAAAATCATTAGAAGCTATACATTAATTTAAAGCTATTCGAATGTGCCATTTAACAAATATTTCTACACATTAACAAAAAAAACTTACCTTAAAAGAATCTTGACGTTCAAAAGTACTTAATGTGTATTGGGATTCATTACATCTAATGTTATTTATTACATCAATCCTAAATGATTTTTTTCCTTATAATAGTTCCACGAAATGAGCCATACGGAAATTCCCGATTCAAAGAAGCAAAAAAACTTCTTTTGTAATGAATTCCTTGTTTTCCCTGTTTAATCCATTAACGCGTTTTAAATGCAGCTGTAATTAATTAAACAATATTAGATTAAATAGATTTAATTATTAATTAAATAGATTAAGGGTTGAAAAATTTGTTCTTCCTGGAAAGTAAGACATAAAATTAATCCAAACTGAATTTACTGTTAAAATAAACTTCTTTTGTTAAAAAGATAAACACTAAAAAGTTCATAATATTGTATAAAATAAAGTTTATGGAATATTATTTGTGAAACTAAATATTGTTGTACGAAATATATTTTATAAGTCTTATTATAATGAAAATCTATATTTTTGACATTTACTGCCACATATTTTATATTTCTGCATGCTTTAGGCTCATATGAATACAGTTAAAAGATCAATATTTAAAATTTTAATGCCCTTGTCACATCAAAATTTGAATAGTAAACATGTATGTAATTTTACTATACAAAACCCAGGAAATATTTACTTCGTAAAAGAATTAATAATCCAGCAGATTATTCAAAAATATAGTAAAATCATTACAACCTATACATTACCCGGAAAAGGTAAGAAAGTTGCCAATTAACAGGTATTTCCTCGCATTTATGTAAAATTAAGCTTTTTTAAAAGCATGAATGGTCAAAATTACTTTACATGTGTTGTAGTTTTCTAACACCTATTTTTATTTATAACCTGTATTCATATTTACGACTTTTTAACTCATTAAATCTTTCCAGGAAATAAGTCATAATAAAGTTCATGATTTAAAAAAAAGCAAACAAAAATTTAATACTGATTTTTTTTTCTGTTTAACCTTTATTGTGTATTTTAAAGGAAGCTATAATTATTGGACCACATTATGCAAATAAGTCTGAGGTTGGAAAATTTGTTCTTTGTGAAAAATGAATCATAAAATTCACGTACTTCACAAACAAAGTTTTTTTGTGTTCATAAAAATGGTATCAAAAGTAATTTCTAGATATTATTGCAAATTATTATAGGAAATTCTTTGGAGCTTATTAAGCTAAATATTTAATTTACATGTGTTACAATTTTATTCGTGTTAGGAGCACAGGCATTTAAAGAAATAATTTTATTTTATTTTAACCACTTGACTGACAAGTAAAACAAAATCAAATGTGTCCAAAAATATCCTACTTAGGTCTGGCTCATCTGAACAATTTCGTTCGAGTTCAGAAAGAGAATGTTTCATTTTGAAATTTGCATTGCTATGTAATATTTAATGAGGTTTATTTATGATGCTAAAGTACAATAATTTTATAACAGTATAAAATAATGATATAATATTATATGCACGATGTCTGCCGAAGACGGCTATTCACGTCTCGGAGACCTTAAAGTCTACTTCGACACATGAGATGACTGACGTCTTTCTTGTTTTCCTTGTTTAATCCATTAACGTGTTTCAAGTGCAGCAATAATTAATTAAACAATATTATATTAAATAGATTTAATTTTTAATTAAATAGATTAAGGGTTGGTAAATTTGTTCTTCGTGTAGTATAAGGTATAAAATTCATACCCACTGAATTTACTGTTAAAATCAACTTTTTTAGTTAAAAAAAATAAACACTAAATGTTCATGATATTGTAGAAAAGAATGTTTATGGAATATTATTTTTGTAGTAAAATGTGAAACTAAATTTTGTTGACGAAACATATTTTATAAAGTCTTTTTACCATGTAAATCTATATTTTTTGACATTTACTGCCATATCTTTTATATTTCAGCATACTTTATGCTCATACGAATGCAGTTAAAAGATCAATATTTAAAATATTAATGACCTTGTCACTTCTAAATTTGAGTAGTAAACAAATATGTGATTTTACTAAACAAAACTCAGGAAATATTTACTTCGTAAAAGAATTAATAATGAATTGATAATTTTGAATGAAGCAGATCAGTCAAAAATATAGTAAAATCATTTCAACCTATAAATTACCAGGAAGAGGTAGGAAAATCGCCGATTAATAGGTATTTCCTAGCATTTACGTAAAATTAAGTGAAAAAATTTCAGTGAATTGATATTTACTGAAATTTAAGTATAATAAATTAATTAAATATTTCAGTAATAAGTACTGAAATATTTTATACTTTTTACTGAAATATTTAATTAATATATTTAAATTAATAAGTAAAATTAATTAAATATTTCAGTATATTGGTTTTTAGGCTCAAAAGCGATTAGACGTAAAAGTATATGCGCCTTTTCCTTTTTATTGTAATCTGTAAAACGAAAAATCTCAAAATAATGTCTGTTGACTCTACTTATCTACAAAAATTGAACTCAAAATATTCGACGCATAATTAATCAATTGTAATAAATGAATTTAAAGTTATAAAGTTGCTTTTAATGCCATTTTTTTAATAAACAAAATATTTCTTATTGGCAGAGAATAAATCTGAATTTTTACTGCCTTCATTTTTATTTCCTAGTATAAAGTAAAAGATGAATTGTAATCATGTAAAGATTCTGTTTAGAATGAAATATATAAGAAAAAGTGACATTTCAGTCTCATACCAGAATTTAAGTTTTACGTAGACAATAGACCATATAGATGACTTGAGAAACAATTTTAACGTGAGTTGTGCAAAGGATAGTTCTGATAACATATCATAACAATAAAATAGAGATATAATGTAGTAAACGTACAAGGAAGTCATGTTAACCCGCATCAAAAAATATACCTGAACCCATACGGTATGTATAATGCTTTTGTAATTAGGTGTGTTTAAGCTAGTACGTGTTATAAATCCATTGTAATCCCTTATACTGTATCTGAATATCAAAATTCTTATAACTGATATCGGTTTTGGTTTAGTGTGAAGTACTACATTCTACTTTTTTGCAACACGAGGGCTAATGAGACTGGGACCTACAACTTAAAGCCGATTCCAAACGACTATGAACATTCATGCCACAGTGGGATTCGAACCCACGAACTGTGGTACCGAAGGCCAGCTCCCTGACCAATCGGCCATCGTTCGGCATAACTGATACCGGAGAACATTTAGACAAATAAGAGAATTGAAACAGCATGAATAAAATTTAATTAGAACCATTTAGATGTATGTAAAATTTTCTTAAGATTTATCTAATATTTTACTGCTATATAATATAAAAGGTGTACAAGATATAAAAGGTGTACAAGATGTAAAAGATGTATAATATAAAAGGTGCTATGTAATATAAAAGGGTACTGCTATATAATATAAATGACGTAGTGAAAAATTATCACCAATAGGTTTTTCCTTCACCGACACTAATCGAATGTGTAACAGACGAACACACTTAATGTTCCTTTAGTGTGAGTGCTTTAGCTAGTATTGTTATAAATACATTGCCTCTCCTTACAGTAAATCTGAAAATAGAATTAATAAATTTCAAAAAGCAATATTGGAAATCATTTATTATACTAGACAAATCACAAAGGGTTTTAAAGAGTAATATATTTGAATGAAATTTAATTAGTATCGGATTTATGTAATCTTTTGCCTTCAAATATTATCTAAGGTGCAGATATCCGAAGAAGCGATTTAGTGAAAAATTCTTTATCACGACCGGGAACTTTCCATTCTCAGCCCCGAAACAATGCATGCGATAAAGTAATTTAACTTCATTAGAGTTTGATAGGAATGGAATTCAAAAACAATTCAATTCTATTTTAATGGATTTTTTTAGTTCAATTGATAGAATTTTTTTTTCTTCTAAATTCTTTCATCTCTTACTAACTCTTTCAATTAATGGACAAGGTTAAATTGAATTTCTTCGCATTATCCCTTAATTTACTTTACAACGAATAAGATATATTTTCTCTTTTACAGAATCTAATATTTTTTCAGATATAATTTATCTTATCTTCTGAGAACTTATGACTAATTACATTGACTTTTCAATTCAGGAATATGGGTACATGCCAATGCATCTTTCTTTAGATAGGATTAAAATGCCACGTTAGTTGAATTTATAATAACTTTTTCCTTTAGGGAAATGCATAAAATTTATATACACTAGTTAATTTATATCGATCCCCATCTATTTTGTCTAATTTGCTATGGAGATAAACAAAATTTGTTTTTATGCAATTTACCAAAATTCTGCTTTAAAAATCTAGACTTTTCTTCGATAATTGGTTTGGACGTTTTAAAATTATTTTCGGTACTAACTTATTTACCATTAAATATGATTTCAATATTCATTTCAATGCTAAGTATGCATTAATTCTTTATTACAGATCCTGCGGAATTTGAAGTTTAAAAGGGAAGGAAAGCATCTTAAATATTAGAAATCGTTTTAAAAGTTTTTTTAGTTACATACTAATAAATATACATGTATTGCCTTTTAAATAATTAGTTTTAAAATTCTGAAGATAGTGTATGAAATGTCGCAAGTTATTAATGATTTTTATGAGATGTTATTCAAAATAGCTATTATCTTACAAAAATCGAAGTAGTAAAACACTTTTAAATAAATTGAACCACAGATAGTGCAGTAATTTATATTTATGTTAGGTCCACATGTATTTTTTAAAATAAGCATCATAGGTGTTTAAATATTCCCTTATTTTTTTCAACGTTTTATTTATCTATTTCCTTTAAAATCGTCTAAACACTTACATGGTAAAGAATTTAATGTAATATTAAAAAACTGACTGCTATAATTTGTACTTAGTGCATCTGTTGAGCTTTAACAGAAACGAAGTTTTAAGTATAAGTTTGGTCTTAGGCTGCTTGGTAATCCACGCTTATGCTTTAATTGTTTAGTACTGGATCCAAGTATCCATTTAGATTAGTTTCATGTATGTGGAAAATATGTACCAGTGAACAACTTGAAAAATTTTATAAGTAACAAAACTGAAGATTTTCTGCATTACTGTCTTTACATGTTTCCTAAAAATATTTATGCCAAAAGCCTATATTTTCTTTCATAAAGAAATACACTCTGATATTAGTGTGTAGATAATTCAAAATCCAAGATTTAATTCAAAATTGAATGTGCCTTATACAATAGTACATGAGACGTAATTTTTTCGAATATTTACTGCTTAAACTTAAAGTGCAAGTTATGCATGTGATTTACAACTACTTTACTGCTTTGTGTAATCACAACATGCAATATTAAAGGGTTTGGGTTTGGTTTGGAGTGCTACGGTCTACTTTTTGCAACACGAGGGCTAATAAGACCGGGACTACAGCTAAAACCGATTCCGAATGGCTACGAACAACCATGCCACTGTGGGATTTGAACCCACGAACTCTGGTACCGAAGGCCAGCACCCTAACCAATCGGCCATCGTTCGACGCAATATTAAAGGAGAAAATTAAAAAGGTATTTCAATAGATTCATTGTTTAATCTAGGTTTCAAGATCCTGAATTTATGAAAATTCTGCTTACAGACAAAATATTTTCTATAAATTAACTGTTCAGTATATATTATACTAGTGCCCAAAATATATTTTAAATATACTTTTAATTAATAATAGTACAAAATAGAAGAAAAATAAAAATTAGCATTCTAGTAATATTTTAAATACCGAAGTATTTAAAAAAATTCAAATAAAATTATCTGCTATTTGAAAAATTTTTAAATCTGATATTTATTTGTTTTTAATTATAATCATTTTATAAAAATATTTTATTTACTTTCATTTGATTATTTACATATACTAATACACACACACACACACACACACACACACACACACACACACACATATATATATATATATATAAATATATAATTTTATACAATTAAGAATTTTTATAAAGAAATTGCAATACTTGCTTTCCCATAAAGATAATTTTATTTTATAATTCATATGGATAAAGCCTTTTTGATAAATGATAAACTGTTTAATCGAGAAATTGAATCATTGTTCGTTAGTTTAAAATAATAAGTCAATAGTTTTACAATAATTAACATTCCTTTGTCTGTGATCTATTGCTTTCTTTATCTATTATATTCTAAAATAATGAATATCCTAAACAGTACACTATTTGTTAACTATATGTAAAAAATTACATTATTAGCTCACATCTACAGTCAAATATAGAGACTATGTCTGCCAAAGCCAAGATAACTGGGGATGACCCTTGCGGAACCACCAGTGCCATACGCGGGAGAACAAAAGGCGGTGAAATCAGGAAGTGAAGAATACCATGGATTTTATAAAGAGCATCATAAACAAAATTTAACAACCTTGACTTACATTCCTAAATTTCCAAAACCACATAATATAACATCTATCTAAATTCCAAATTTCAGAAAATATTCCTTTTAAATTTGAATGTTTCGATGATAACATTAAAATATATTAATTTTTCAACAAAATGTAATAATTGCATTTTGCAATAAGTTTACACAATATAAAATTACACTATATAATATTACTAACTTTATAATTAAAATGTTGTAAAAAACTGTCGAAATCTGACGTTATTGGATCAAACTTAAAATTTATAGAACCAGCTAAAACGTATAACAAAAAAAAAATGTCTACGCTTAACACTTAACATACTGTAACAGAAACATACTTTCCCCTAACAGCATTTTATCAAAACAAATAAAGCTATTTTCAACAGCCCCCCCCCCACAAAAAAAATAACACTTCCAACATTATTAAATGACAGAAGACTGTGTCATATAACTTTCATTTTTTTCCCTCAGTGTAAGTTACATGACATAGCGGCATAGACGTGATTGAGTATATGAGAATCGACTGATATATCAAAGCATTAAAACACTCGGTTTAACACTGAGAATGTACACTAGCTAAGCTTCCCCTTAGGCGTCTAAGGTGAATTTATCTCACGTCACATAACAATTATCTACACATATATAGGTATAGCCGATGATTTACAGGTGATCAAATGGGGAATTCTAATGCACGATTTACGGAAATTCATCATATCAATAAAAAACTTAAGACACGTGAATATTCTGCTAATTTAGAGTACTTGATTTATTTAATAAATTTATATATTATTAAAATATTTATTAATCTGGGATATTTTGAATTCAATTTAAAAGAATCTTTTAAGCTAACATAAGCATGTAGGATTTGTGATACGAACATTGTATACGTTTCTGTTAGACTGCTACGGTCTACTGTTATGTTACACGAGGATTAATGGTACTGACCTTGTAACAATGAATTAATGCTGGACAGCGCCAGAGCGAACGACTCATCTGCGTTAGCAACCCTTTTTGTCCAATGGGGTCGAAGGGGGAAATGCGATTCCAATCAGCTACGAACATCCTTGCCAGTAGTGGTATTCTAATACAGTAACTCTGATTAGGACAGCAGAACACAAATCCATTCGGTTTTCATGCTGTTACTTTATGTAATAATACATTAATCCCTTAACGTGACCCCTTGAGTTAACTCGAAAGAGCTAAACTGGCTAAGCTGTGCACACTCAAGAAAAATCGAGCGGCGTTGTACTTTATGTTGCTATAATTTATCACACTCGAATGCAATCAAGAACTAAAAATAACAATGTGGAAAAAAAAAACAATCGTCTTCTTGATATTTATTATTTACATGGGATTGAAGACTATTTTCTGCAGTGTTACCAAAATCAAAAATTGCTATAAAATTTTTGATTCTTTTTGTATATTTGTAATTTTCTTGCCAAGACAACGTTTTAAATGTGTTTTTTACATAAAAAAATTTATTTTTTTAGCCGGCCTTTTTCGAAAAAACTGTGCATTAAGGTGTTAAGTACTTTTATTACTTTATTTTAATTTTAAGCCTCGAACGCTATCTTCTTCTTATCAAACTTTACTATTATTACACCTGCAAGACAATTATTTAGAAAATTAATCATGGAAAAGTCGTATAATATATACACTTTTATTAAAAAATATTTATCGTGCAGAAACTTAATTTTAGTTTTCAAAAAAATTATTTTAATTTCAAAACATCTATGAAATGCATTATAAAGTTAAAAGCTTACAATACATAATTTTCTTTAAAATTTGAATTATAATATGTATGTGACTATGAATGAACTGTGTATGTATGTATGTATGTAACTATTTAAGTGAAGCATTTAAGAGAGAAATTTTCCTTTCAACGCAACAGTGTGCAGTGCAACAATGAACTGTGTATGTACGTATATATAGGTAGATGGATGTAATTATTTAAGTGAAACAAATAAGCAAGCAATTTTCCTTTCAACACAAGTGTGTCATGCAGCAATTAAGTGCATTCTAAAGTTTATAGTCAAACATCAGTTAACTAAATACTATAAACAATTAGGATTTGAAGTAAATACGAGAACTGTTCATATCCCCGACCAGTTAAATTAGCTTTTGAGCTACAGCACATTCCGGACCTCAAAATATCATACAGCCAATATGCAATCAATCAATAAAAGTACAGATGTTACTAATTCAAAATAATCATAACTTATAATTTTCTCTTCTTTTGAATTTGTGTTGTATCTGTATTGTAATATGATTTCAATTAGGTCGTATGCAGGCTCTATGTGAGATGTTTCCTACAATGATTAATATTGCTGTAGCGTTATTATATTTGCAGAAAAGCGGGTGTCAAAAATTCTCAAGTCATTTCGGAACATCATATCATAGCCTAGATTCAATGTTCTTTTTGGCTTCATACTGTAATTGTTTACATTTTTTTTAGTTAATTCAATTTTGACTATGCATCGAGGAAGCATAAAATAGATACCAAAAATGTATACACGAAATAATTGTAATATTATAATAAATATATATTCAATTACAACGACGAACATTCACAAATATTATTTTGTAATATACCAGTATATAACCGTTAAAATCATTTTAAAACCATTGAAAAATTTGAATGTCGATAAAAAATATTAATTTTATTTCCAGACCTTATCTTAATTATTGTTTTCTAAAGTCTGACTGCCGAAGGGTGACCGAATGATAGAGCGTTGCCGTTGGGTTTAGGAGTTCGTGTGTTCAAATTCCGCTGTTGGCTAGTAGCCGTTCGGTTTTGAATTTAAGCAGTAGGTCTCATTAACCCTCGTAAAGAAAACGGTAGATTGTTGCTCTCTAAATCAAATAAAATCTCAAGTCAGGCCCTTAATTATACCATATTAATTGAATTTTAATGAACTTAATCATTGTGTAAAGAAATATATACAAAATCTTTCAATAAAAAGAATAGTTACCTTAAAATTATAATAAATTATTAAAAAAATACATAATTTTACTTTCTTAGAAACAACACTATATCAAAAATGCATCAAAATATTAAAGTGTTAATAAAATATTAAAACTTGGGTATATGTGCGTATTTAGAAATAGTAAATATGCATCATTATCTTAAAA
>CM063511.1:19524171-19531671 GCA_032207245.1 Pardosa pseudoannulata
CTCCGAAGCATCGTTCAATTTTAAATACGATTTTTATTTTTATAATGTACTTAAATTCTGATTTTCTAGATGAAAAATTTAGTTTAATTTTTCCTATAGATCTGTTAGTTAATTTGAAGTTATAACTTAGCAAAGTAAAAAACTAATTATTTATCTTGAAATGATTGTATTTTGGACGTATTTGACATTTTTAAATAGCGTTATAAAATAACGTATATTTTCATTAAATTTTTTTTAGGATTTTGATAGCTATGTAAAACTGTAAAGCGTATAGAAATATTTGCATATTTTTAACGCATTTTATTACAAATTAAAGTACATAAAATAATATATAAAGTGTTTTTCGAAGTTATTTCAAACAATTTTCATTTTCAAAATAAAGGGATTCTGAATTTAAACGTAATAACAAATGGATAATAATTCAGCAGTAAATTAAATATATTTTATTTAAAAATGAAACAACTAAGCAAAGAATTGTTTTTCAGATTGTTCTAATAAATTTGAAACAAGAAATAAAATTTACTTAATTTACAAAGATTAATATTAAAAATAAAAATTATATTCTATAAGCTAGAAATGACATATAAAACTATTCAAAAAATATGATTTACTATTCGGATCTTTCAGAATTTTTAGCAAATATAAAAAATGGAAATGACAGAAAAATTTCTATTATTTTGAACAGTAAAACTGAATTTATTTAGGCCTTGAGAAACTGGTATTTTAAAGCAATTATGAAAGTGACTAGTGATTATATACAGTGTTTACTAGCCACTTCGCGGCTTCTATTCTTCGCCAGTTTTTCCCAAATATTCATCAAAAAATAAAAATGACAAAATACAACCATGTCGGCAGCCACATTGCAGAAAGGATCGTTGTTTCATGTTGATGCGCGAGAGAGAAAGATCCCTGAATGTCAAACAAAGAGATGAGTTGACTCAGTGTACATACTAAGGGCTCTTGTGATGACAAAGTCTGCACGTGATAAACAAAATGAAGAGGGAAACATAGAACAAACTGAAAAACGTGGCCTTATCCTGGAGAATCTGCAGCAATTGTGCAACATGGCAAGAATGTGTACGAGATATTGACGGCAATATGGTTCGAGCTTTCGAGTTCAGCAATAGCGTTCACGGGGTTATGTCCTTGTACTGGAGAATTTTGAAAGAAAAGGAAAAACAAAGACAACAACTACTTATTACCATACTTCTCTCCAAAGTAAATCCCCTTGGCTCTACCGTCAGCTCCTCCAGTTAAAGTGTCTCCGAGTGAGCCTAAAACTTCTATGAGTCAAGTGAGAGCCTGCCATCTACCACCAACACAAGACTCTTCGCCTCTCTCAGAAAGCAATGCTGATTAATGTTTATCACTCTATAAGATTTTGTAATTAACCCTAATTCTTAGCACTGACACGTTTAAGTAAATATGTATACTGTTGTAATTTTTGTCTTAAATGTGTAAAGTATAAATAACGTTTACATATTTAAAACATTCGTGTATCCGCATACGCGGAAATTCCTAGGGGCAAATCCTACTTCGGTTTTTCAGCTTTCTCGGAAGGTTCTGGTTCCCATTAACTGCGAAAAACGAGGGATCACTGCACATCTTTTTTAAAGTCATATTTAAGAAATAATAATACCTCTTCGGAGTTGTTGTTGTCTTATGCCACTTGATCAAACCAAGCAGGATTGAGAAGGAGGATACTGGATTTAAGGCAAAGGGGTGTACCTTTCGTTTATAACGAGAACCACAAAGGTGAAAGTACGAATTACACTAAACTGGGTCCTCGTCATTTTGAAGCAGGTACCAAGAAGACCTACATGATTGGCCTGTCACCCCCAGAGGTATTGATTCAGAACTTGGAGTATATTGTGATCACGAACTTATTTTATATGCCCCAGTCACGATTAACAAACACGGTCGACCTTGGGCTCCGAACCTGCAACCGTCCAGTAAAGAGACCGTTGACTATGCCGACTGAGCTACCGCACGCCCCTATTCGAAGTAAACTACATTACTCAATCAAAGCTCTTCGATACAGGTTTAGTTTGATTTTGAGAGCTACGGTCTACTTTTTGCAACAAGGGGGCAAATGAGATCGGGACCTACTACTTAAAGCCGATTCCGAACGGCTACGAACATCCATGCCACTTGGAATTCGAACCCACGAACACCGGTTCCGAAGACCAGCACCCTAACCAATCGGCCATCGTTCGGCCCTCATCGATACAGGAATCCAGCTATCGTATCCCGTAGAAGGCTTTGATGTTTGTAGCCTTTTTGGAAATGCTTTAAGCAGTAGACCTCAATCTCATTAGGCCTTCTGTAGGAACACAGTGGACCCTAGAGTTCCAAACTAAACTAAACCAATGAATGCTGTCTGTGTTAATCATACTTTTTATATACAGGGCGTTTAAAAAATGGCCGGTATATTTGAATAATCAATAAAAACTACACGGTCATTGATAGAAATTCACAGTTTATTTCAATATACTTGGGACAATAATAAATTTTCAGATAGACAAACTTTCACACAGATGGCGCTGCAGTCTGGAAAAATCTAAACTACGATATTTGTGTGTGGGGATTCTTAAAAGAACAGGCGTACCATCACTATCCAGATACAATTGAATAACTAGAACAGTACATCTGTTTTGCATGTGAAGCCAACCCACCTGAGACGTTTACACGGGTTTCTGATAATTTTCTTTTGAGAATACGTCATATTATACTGCGCATGGTGAATATCAGGAAAATATCGTAGTTTTGATTTTCCAGACTGCAGCGTCATCTGTTGTGGAACATTTTAACTCATTTTAAAATTTTGTCTGCCTGAAAATTTACTTTAAAATTTACTTTTTTGCCTAAAAAGTATTTCTATCAGTGTCCGTTTAGTTTTCATTGATTTTTCAAAATATACCGGTCATTTTTGAAATACCCTGTAAATACGAACTTAACATAAAGCTGCGTAATTACTGCCTTTTTTAAAAAGCTGTTTAAAAACAATAGTATTACAACTAATTATTCTTTGCGGTTTTCTGCTTGGTGTATTTTTTAGATTGATACTTGGAAAGTCACTGAAGATATATTTTAATATAATGATCAATTTAAATGTTGGTTTTGAACACTTTATGAGCCAGAAATTAAATTGCAATTTTAGTACTTTTTCTATTTGGTGATTTAATACCACATAATTATTTAGCTGTTAATTTCTGATTAACTTTATTTTAGCTTGGATAATTGTGAGACCTTAACAGTTTGTTATTCTGATCAGTAATAAATTAGTACAACTTACTGGTTGATAATCAGTAAAAAACTATGCTTTTTAGAATATTATAGACATTTTGAAAATAATGTAGATTGTAAAATCTCCTTTGTTGAACAGCAATATTTATATTGTGGGAAAGTACCAAATATCTATGATTCACAAATTACATTTTTAACCCATTAACGCCCAGCGTCCTTATTTGAGGACAATAAAAAAAGTGGCTTGTAGAGTTTTTGTTTTCTTGAAACGATTCATCCTTTTTAATAAAAATAGATATTAATCTTAAGAATAATCTCCTAAGTTTTCAAATATGATCTTATCTATAATTTTGTCATTTCGATCGGCATTTTATGATTTTCAAGCTTAGAATAGGAACGTATTATGACCGATATTCTGAACGTATACCGGTCAAAATCATGGCGAATAGCCATATCTGTAATAAGTCATCTCTTTTCAGCATTTTCTTATATATGATAGAAAATAAATCTCTTATCACGAGTTTTCCTTTTTTTTAAGACCTCCTCACTAATGATGACTTGATGTCCTATTTAAAGGTGTTTAAATTTCATATTTTGTTTTACTTCCAGGTGTCTATAATAGCTTCTATGTTAGGTATTTACTAATATATAGTCATCAGAAATATCCGGGCGTTAATGGGTTAACAGTCTGGAATTTATTTCAACGTGTGGTCTTAGGAAATATTTTACAAAATTTCAAGATATTCATTTTTTTAATTCCGTTTACCTATCCTAAAAATATTTATCATTCAAATTTGAATTTTTACACTTTTAGAGAGCGTGAATGTTTATAACTGTTTAAATATGACCTAAAGTACAATGGATATCAGTCTATTTTAGAAACTTTTGTGTGAAAGGTGACCTTGCAGCTGGAAAGTAACAAAACCAAACAATAGCATGCAAACAATGAATGTAGCGCCTTTGTAAAATACTTCCTTTATGTTTCCTTTAATTATAATTTTCTACTATTTTATTCATTCTAAATAACGAAAAATATAGCACTAATCACTAAATAAAATTACAAATAAAGTTTGTCCACGATGAATTTTTAACAATGAAATATTATCTGTATTTAGCGAAAAAGAAGAGAAGAAATGTCATAAAATGTATAATAAAAATATAAAACATCCAATCTGACATGTTTCTCTTTTTAACACAAATGAATTTAAAATAATAGGCCGCTTAGTAAACTCCCTTATATTCATTTCTCACAAAACTAGCTAAGCATTTCCTCTTTTTCACTATGTCTGGTTTTGTTTTATTTCGGGTTTACGTCACCGTACAAAAACTGTTTCTTATCTGTAACCATAACAAACGGAAACGAGAAAAATGTAAGCAAATACCAAAGTTCTAACCTTTTGTTGTGTTATCGTTTCAATTTTGTCCAGCATTTAGCTGATTTTTTTCCTTATCCTCGTATTTCATGTCCAGAGAATTTAATATGTCTGAATGAAAGAAAGCGTGTTTTCAAAATGTCACTATCTAAATTAAACAAATTCTTTAGGTTTTATCATTAAATTTTAACGCATTGGGCGGAATTTCAGGTTTCGGATCCGATTTTGATGAAAATGTAGATGTTTACTAATAAAAAACGGTGATAATGCTGAATATGGGTACATAAATAGAATGCTTGGTCTTGTAGCTGTGTAGTGTACGCATGCACATAAATGACTAAAATTTTAAGTTGATAGAAAGATTAAAAAGAATTAAAATACACTATCTGAAACCTTTTGTGTAGAGAAAGGCAATATAACTGAAAATATTTATTTCTTTTTCTCACTGTATTTCGTATCTCAGAATAATTGTTGACAAAATTCCAAGCTTGCTGCTTTTAATTCATATCTTTTACATATTTTGCTATTTAAAAAGATACTGTTGTGCTGTAGATTAAGTATCTTTAAAATGAATTTTCATATAAATAATTTTAAGAAATAACAATTAAAAAATTCAAACAGATAGGTAATACCAGGTAAACTATAAGTTATAACATAAAATGCTGACACTAAATTGAAATATTTCAATTTCATAAACTTTAAATAAGTTGTTAAAGTTATTTTAAGGATACCAATTGAATATTAGAAACATTAGCTGTTTTTTTTTACATTTATGTGAATTTTTAATATGTGCTCTATAGAAAATGAGGAAAAAAGTCATTTTTATGATTTTTTATACATTTTTCTATTAATCATAGAAATATAGCTTTTATTTTAAAAAATTGCGTAGTCCTTTTACTACATTTGTTAATTTTTTTGTATCAATATTGATGAAATTTAATTTTAAATAATTTTATTAATATTATGCTCCCTTTTGGGAACAACGGACTGTAAAAGATTAAAATCTACATATTTCTACATATTTGTTTCCTCGTATTTAAAAATAAAATTTAAAATATGTGATGATTTTTTGCGATTTTTTTCAAAAATATTTGTAAGGGTAGCAATTAATGAGCAAACCTTACATCTTATAAAACTATATATTTTTTAATTATATAGCCATAGATTCAGAATATTTCAAAAGAAATTTCAACTAAAACGATTCTTGATTTTTTTAAAAGTTTAAATTAAAAGTTTATTTATGGCGGGATTAAGTATTAAATCCCTATATACATATATCTTTTAGACTTACAGTTGTTTTTCCTAGCATTTTAAAAGTTTTACCTCGAAACTCTGAAACATGATGTTTAAACGTGATTGATAAATTGCTTCTACTATGTTTTCCGAGTTGATTTAAGAGATTGAACAAAAATAAATTTCATCGGAAAACATGGTAAACATACAAAATAGAGTACTATGTATGATGGATGTTTTTTTCTAAATTTCCACCGTACTAAATCATTTTGCTTAAAGTATCTTGAATTCTGATTGAAAGAACTACAAAAAATACAATATATTCTTCTTTGTGAATTAACTCTACAAAACAATTGGTTTGATTTTTAAAGATAAGTATAGATGAATCACATATTTAGTTTTGAATCATTTGAAATTTCTAATTGGAAATTTTTATTTTATTTCTGAATGAAACACGAATAGATGGAAATGAATAAATTATATTTATTTTTCTAGTGTTTTAATTCACTAACTTCAGTTAAAATATTAGGAATTATTACATGTGCATCCATATATGAAGCATGTTACAAATGCATGTGGTATTTTTTCATATTATTTATTTATTTCGAATCAGCTATTAAAATGATAAAGCAATTATTGTCTGCACACTGGTCGAATGAAAAGGATATCATTTAGTACTCGAAGCCGCAAGTTCGAAACTCACTGTTGGTATAGATATTAGACGACTAAATGAACGGGCCTTAAAGATAGGTTCTGGTTACATTAGACCTCATTCTGTAATATTGACCGCATTTCTTTAGATTTTTAAATCCATGTCACAATTATTTGTATAAGACGCATAAATTTGTTTTTCAACATTTTAACCAATACAGTATACAGTCAATGAAAATAAAAGTCTTTCAATAAGCTTTTACTGTTGAATTTAAAATTTTAAATGTGGACAGTTTGATACGCTTTTTGCTGACATAACTAATAAATTAATAATTAATATATAAAAATATATAAAAAGTGCTTTGCTCATTTAGATCAATATGGAAAAAACAGGGTCAAAGTAAAACTCGTACACTACACAAAATTCTTAATGTAGACGCCATACATTACTAGGACAATACAACTAAACAAAGTGTATACATTAAATTTAGAAGCAGGAATCAAGTAAAAACCCTACAGGCATGGCCGGACACCTCCATAGTTATCATATGGGGACTTGGAAGACATTGCGACCACTGACCCAGTTTACGTGTCTCAGCAGCCATTAATAGATACGGCAGATTTTTGACCTGTTCGAGTCTTAAACTGACGACCTTCCGGTTCTGAGAGTGATACTGATTACGGAAGCTAGTTAGCCGAACGATGGCCGAATGGTATAGCACTGCTCTTCGGAACCAGAGTTCGCGGGTTCGAATCCCGCTGATGGCATGGATGTTCGTAGCCGTTCGGAATCGGCTTTAAACAGTAGGTCCCGGTCTCATTAGCCCTCGTGTGCAAAACAGTAGATCGTAGTGCTCCAAACCAAACCAAACCAAACTGAAGCTAGTTACACTATAGCATTTAATTTAGCAATATTCAATAGACTATGGGGACTGTGCTTCAAGTAGAAAGTTTGACATTAAAAGTTGATAAATAACGTTACAGGCAGTAATGTATA
>CM063511.1:19539171-19546671 GCA_032207245.1 Pardosa pseudoannulata
CGAAAGGAATACATGGCCACCAGACGAAGACTGCAAAATGCAGCCTTTTAAATACCAGTTCAACAGCGGCTTATCGTCATTCCATAGCAAGCTTGAATGCATGATACGATATGCGCGACGAACGTTTTAAACATTATGATCTACAACAACAGTATTTGCATATCTTTCCAGACGATAATGTTTAAAACATTCGCCGCGCATAACGTTTCATGCAACCGCGTGTGCGCCATGCAATGACGTCAAGCCGCCGTTGAACTGGTCTTTAAAAGACTTCAACTTGCAGCTACTAGTCTTCGTATGGTGGCCATGTATTCCGTTTGTGACTACTGCGACATGTATTTGATGTACGGCCGATGTAATGGAAATGCCTTACGAACTGTTAGGGAGTATGCCCGTGCATATACTGTTGTTGATATGTCGAATAAAGTGTTTTTTTCTTGCACCGAGAGTGACGTCATACTTTGTTTTACGTATTTTTCTCTTAAACTATGGATCTTACAGGAACGCATCTTCGGGCAGTTTATAATACTCTCAAAGAGGAATCTAGCTATACAGAATTTATTCGGTGGTTTTAGGACACTTTATATATAATGCAATATCTTAGCACTTATAAGCAGAGTTGTAGTTATCAAGAAAGAAAACACATGTAAAATAATCCATAGAAGTTTTTTGTATAAATTTTCCCATAAGAATCATTATTGTACAAGGAAAAAATGAGTTTTTAACATTTAAATTTTTAGGAATGCATATCTTTAAGACAGTTTTAATATGTAATCTAAAATAATATGTAAACTTCTCAGATTTATAAATGCACACTCGCATATAATTATGCGACCGGTAAAAATTATTTTTCCTCATTCATAGAAATCATAGATTATATTTTTTTATTTGCCAGATGTTGCTTGGTGACGTAACATGAATGCAGCAGTGTCATGATATGGAAGAAAACACACTGGAAAACTAAGACCAGTCTAAATGTGTAACATAAATCCTTTATATTCCTGTTAAACACAGAAAACCATAGGACATGTCTCACAGAGACAACTATACATCTGTTGATTTGTTAAAGGTCCGTCTTGGGTTGGATCAAATCACGTGGATACCTTTTTACGCGAAAGAGTTTCTTGTGTGACACAAAAAATGAACGTGGGGGAAAAGAGCATACACCGGTTCATATAGCCATCAGCTTTATCTATTTATTTATTTTTTTAATTATTTTTTTGAATTGACATTTAGTTTGGAAAATTGAAAAACAGAACAGCAAATAGAATTTATTAAATTAGTCTTTAATTTTGAGAAGTGGTTAAGGTATACAATAATTTCAAAGAATGCCGTCTTTTGCCGATTTAACTTGTGTGGCTAAGAATATATATATATATATATATATATATATATATATATATATATATATATATATATATATATATATATATATATATATACATACATATATATATATATATATATATATATGTATATGTGAGTTTGTGTGCGTGTGTGTGTATGTGTGTGTGTAGCACAAAAATATTAACCGCTACGAATATGTAATTGACATAAAGTGCTTGAGAAGTAAATAACAAGAGTCACAAACGAGTATTTTAATTCATGGAAGAACATCACAAAACGCTGAAAGCGCCTTTTAAAAATGTCTTCTAGCAATTTTCAAAAATTTCATAGAGTGACAAAGTACTATCTTACAATTCTAAGGTCTAATGGAATGCGGCCTATGGGTTACAGCCGACTCCGAATGGCAACAAGTATTCTGTGGTTCAGGGGATTCGAGCTTACGAACTCTAGTTTATAAAAAGCAGTACCCTGTAAGCTAAAAACAGCTCTGTAAGCTAGAAAGATTTTGACTTCTTTACGTTGGCAATGTCCCAATCCAGTTGAAATACGTATATGCAATCGAAAAATTATAATTTTTACAAGAAGTATAGGTACAGGGAAAATATTTTACGTCATCTTTAATATCAGTATATATATATATATATATATATATATATATATATATATATATATATATATATATATATATATATATATATATATATATATATATATATATATATATATATATATATATATATATATATATATATATATATATATATATATATATATATATATATATATATATATATATATATATATATATATATATATATATATATATATATATGTATATATATATATATATATATATATATATATATATATATATATATATATATATATATATATATATATATATATATATATATATATATATATATATATATATATATATATATATATATATATATATATATATATATATATATATATATATAAATTGCAAACTTCTTGTTTCTTGGACTTATTTGACTTTGTTTCTACTAAGGTTTGTTCCAAAAAGCTGTCTTGTGTGTTCTTATTGTAAATATATTATTACTTGTTGTATATCATGAACGTCCATATGAAAAACGGCAGGTTTGTATATCAGTGTATATCACACTGCACATACATGAACCGCTTCTCATGAAGTAAATACTATGATTTTCCGTTTATATTTTTCAACCAGGTATTAAACCCCAATAATTATTAAAATTCATTCTATTCCAATATATTAATACTACGTTCGTGTCATTAATTGTATCTTTAGATAAGTGTAAACAACGAAGTCTAAGCAGTCTAGCAGCTGTATTTCTTAATTTTACCAAACCTTAATTCCAATTTCTATTTCAAAATGATTTCAAATATAAATCGGTTATTCGAGCAAGCATACTTATCAATAATATTTCATTTTTATTTTCAAAAGATCATCAAATAATGATTTCTTTCTATGTTTCGGGATTTTAACCACAAATGAAAATGATAACACCTGGTTCAGATTCGTTTAGGAATATTATCGTGTAGAACTCGTTTAATAGTAAATTATTATCTAATACATTTTGTTGTAGTTATATTTTAAATTATTTTCCTTTGGGCCTTACATTAAACAGCTTTCATTAGCACTAAAAAATTAAGTGTTAAAAATGTTTAGAAAATTTAAGTGAATTATTCTTGACGTTATTATTCTTTAAAAAAAATTAACTAATTAATAATAAAAATAACTTTGTTTTCCTTTTTAAAAACAAGACTATTAATAATATATATTTTGTTTTGCCTTCCTAAAAAACAAATTTCAATACTATTAGTTCAGAAAAATTAAATGCTAAGCATTTTATCTTATGTAAAATTGTTATAAGCGTATTTTCAATAGTTTATACTATAAAATCAAATTTTTCTCTGAATAATAATTTGAAAAAGCGCCAGATGGTGCCTTTTTAAACGAGTCTTTTTTTAAGGAATTAAATTCATACATATTCTAACGAAATTGAACATAAATTTTCAACAGGAAATTTAAAAACAACATTTTTAGTTTGAAGCAATATATGTAAATCATTTTCAATTATTTTATTTTATGACGGTATCAGTTACAGAGTAAATCCGTCAGTAAAAAAGGTTATTTTTTGAATGTGAAGTAAACATTTATATCTCTTTGTTTAATTTAAATATAGAAATAATAATAAAAGCATATGAAAATAACCATATTTATTTTATTTAAATTTCACCGTAAATTTTGATTTGGATCCTTATATTCAAGAGGGAATAATTATGAGTGTTAGAAATACAAATAGTGCGTATAAAGTAAAAAAAATGTTTTGTTTAAATCGGGAATCTCAAATCTAGGTGAATTTAGAAAACACATAAGGTCCTACACACAGGGGAAATCATGGTTTTGAAACTTGTTTGGAGAGAGAAATTCTAGTAAAAAAAATGTTGTCATTCAAAGTTTCAGAGGCAAATCCAAGCTTTAAACAAGAAGTGTTTTACAAGGAAAATAAATCGATAGATAAAACTTGTAAGAAACACAATAAAAAAATCATTTATTATCTGAACTCTAATAAGAATATATCTGTATCTCGGAAGTAAAGTGCACTATATCTCAAATTTCAAATTTTATAGGGTATTATAAGATAGCAGAATAAAGATATTTAAAAATTTATTCTAGTTGTACCTCTTTTGGTGAAAAGCTTTACAAAAAGTAGAAAGACGAGGATTTCTGACTAAATTCTTGGGAAGGCGGGGTTACATCGAGACCAGGTTGGTACTTTCTAATTTAATGAATTTCTCATAACTATGAAATGGAGGTAATGAATTTATCTTATAGTAGAGAACGAATACACGAATATGCAAAACTCTCAGCTTAAAGAAATTAAACATAGGGTCATTTACTTCTGGTGTACTTATATATGTAATGATAATAAAAAGAACCTAATAAACTGCTAAAATATTCTTAGTTTTTAATTTCATATTTGATCCTAGTCCAGTGAAATGTATTGGAGTAAAGGGCACATAAGAGAAAAAAAACATAGATTTTGATCATTAATTGCATACACACTAACGCACGCACCCACTCACCCATGGAAATAAAGGAATGAAACTATCCTTTCCAGTACACTCTGCTTGGTAGATAGAATTTGGTGTTTATACCAGGGATTAAAGTTTTATTGCAACAAAATTAATCGATGATTCAATTTAAAATTATCACATATGTACCTAATCTATTATTTAAGCCAAATATAACAAAAATTATTTACGTAATGTTGCGTTTTGTTTTGTAAAAACCGCCAATTTTACGCTTGGCACCGATTCTGGCAGTTTGCTGTAAAACCGCCACATTAAGAATTGTTGTGTTTTTATGTTTGTAATATATAGAATGTGAAAACTGAGAGTGTGTTCGACCCTTCGCTTCGAGAAGGCGTCTGAGTATTCGTCGGAGAATAAAAGTTTTAATTTAAGAGCTACAGTCCATCATTTATTTTGTGATAATCATTACCTAATTAAGAACCAGCGACCAAGCCTCTTCACGTAATATGTAAATTCATTGATAAAACGTATGAAAATAATGCAGATGCTATTTAAATAATTTAAAATAAGAAATGATTCAATGAGATATTTAAAAAAATGACGTCATAATGATAGAAAAAAAAAGGTTATATTTACCTGTTTATTATATGTTTTCTGTTTTTATATATTGATATAACAACATTAAATGCATTTTATTGCTAAACCTAACTCATGAAGAATCCAATATGGATACATCTTTCCATTCCACGTACAAACGCTTCATAAATTAAAGGACAGACGGACAGATAACTTAGGCTAAAATTAGATATGGGATATGCAACGAAGTCGTATAACATGAAGAATCCAATATGGATACATCTTTCCATTCCACGTACAACCGCTTCATAAATTAAAGGACAGACGGACAGATAACTTAGGCTAAAATTAGATATGGGATATGCAACGAAGTCGTATAACATGAAGAATCCAATATGGATACATCTTTCCATTCCACGTACAACCGCTTCATAAATTAAAGGACAGACGGACAGATAACTTAGGCTAAAATTAGATATGGGGTATGCAACGAAGTCGTATAACATGAAGAATCCAATAGGGATACATCTTTCCATTCTAAGTACAACCGCTTCATAAATTAAAGGACAGACGGACAGATAACTTAGGCTAAAATTAGATATGGGATATGCAACGAAGTCGTATAACATGAAGAATCCAATATGGATACATCTTTCCATTCCACGTACAACCGCTTCATAAATTAAAGGACAGACGGACAGATAACTTAGGCTAAAATTAGATATGGGATATGCAACGAAGTCGTATAACATGAAGAATCCAATATGGATACATCTTTCCATTCCACGTACAACCGCTTCATAAATTAAAGGACAGACGGACAGATAACTTAGGCTAAAATTAGATATGGGATATGCAACGAAGTCGTATAACATGAAGAATCCAATATGGATACATCTTTCCATTCCACGTACAACCGCTTCATAAATTAAAGGACAGACGGACAGATAACTTAGGCTAAAATTAGATATGGGATATGCAACGAAGTCGTATAACATGAAGAATCCAATATGGATACATCTTTCCATTCCACGTACAACCGCTTCATAAATTAAAGGACAGACGGACAGATAACTTAGGCTAAAATTAGATATGGGATATGCAACGAAGTCGTATAACATGAAGAATCCAATATGGATACATCTTTCCATTCCACGTACAACCGCTTCATAAATTAAAGGACAGACGGACAGATAACTTAGGCTAAAATTAGATATGGGATATGCAACGAAGTCGTATAACATGAAGAATCCAATATGGATACATCTTTCCATTCCACGTACAACCGCTTCATAAATTAAAGGACAGACGGACAGATAACTTAGGCTAAAATTAGATATGGGATATGCAACGAAGTCGTATAACATGAAGAATCCAATATGGATACATCTTTCCATTCCACGTACAACCGCTTCATAAATTAAAGGACAGACGGACAGATAACTTAGGCTAAAATTAGATATGGGATATGCAACGAAGTCGTATAACAAGTAAGGATAAAAGGAAAATTAACAAGTGTAAAAGTGATAGTTAAACTTAAAAAAATAAATTTAGATATGATTAATATACATCTGCAGTTGCATGTTTTCAAATAGATATATAAAACAAAATAAAGCTAACAGTTAGTTTATATGAAGATAGTAAAAAGGAGTGATTAGAAATGAAATTGGAATTTTTAGACATGTTTATTGCTCTGCATCACAATAAGACTAAATAATATTAGGTATGCAAAACTACGTATAAAGGTATAATACAAAGGCAAATATATTAACATCCTTCCCCCCTTTCTGTAATTAGTTCGAGAGGTCAAAAGAACTTTCTTCCCTGACGGAAACTTCGACTAAGAAATTTTCCGAGATAAGTCTAGTATATTTGCCTCTTGAATTGCAAAGAACTGCGATGTAACGATGCTCTTGAATCACGGGTAAAGTAGAATTGTGACGGCTTCAGGCTTGCAATTAAGAAACTATATACGGATATACTCCAGTCGTAAAGAAAAGAAAGGGAAAGAAGGAAAACATACATTAGATAAAAACTGAGATTTATTTGAGACGTGATTGATAAAATAATTCGATTAAGCTTCCGGTTCGATTAAGAAGATTGTTTCTCTATTCTTTTGGTTTCTTGTAAGTGATACTCCGATCCTCTGAGTAAACAGCATAGAGCCGTTATTAGTCATTTGCGAAACGGTTACAGTCAAAATAAAATGAACAAAAATGGAATGTTACAACTGTATAATACACACAATGTTGTTTAAAGTTACAGTCTCTCAGTAAATATTAAGGGATGCTAAGTAAATTCTAGAGTTAAACATTTCTATGCACTGCAGTATTGTTAAGCAATCGGAGTTGATCTCTTTTGACCTATAATATTAACCCCTTAATGCACAATTTTTTTAATAGGCTGTCGTGTAGCTCTCATTTAAATTTAGGTATTAACTTATGATCAACTGTATAGTGGTATTTATTTTGGTTAGTCACAAAGACTAAGTATTATTTTGGTTGCGTTGTGTAAAATATTTAAGTACTAAAT
>CM063511.1:19559171-19561671 GCA_032207245.1 Pardosa pseudoannulata
CTCGAGCCAGAAAGTAAAAAAAAGTAAAAGTGGAGAAGGGGAGTATGACAAAAAAGTTTCGTACGGACGTGATTGTTAAAATACTTCGACTGAAATTCTAACGCCTTTCTGTTCGGTATCGCATGTCATACAATCGTGATTTTTGTGCCCGTATGGTGGATGTCGCATGCCATACTAAGAAGGGTAATATTATATTGTTAAACTGAAATCGTCATTACCTTAAAGTATCATCATATTAAGAGATTATAATTCGTATTTAAAAAGATAATAAAATATATAAGGTTCTAAAATGAGCAGTATGATTTAAAAAATTGCGAGGAGGCATAGTTTTGAAATTTTCCACAACTATGGAGATACATTGTAGTAAAGTAACTAGTACAGATATTTCTGAATTTTTTTGCCAAAGTAATGTGTCTTGAGAAATTAGATAAAAATAGATCAATAAAAAAGTAATGGGTCAAATGTCGTGTAAAAAATACAAATATCATTACTGATCATTATGATTCTCCAAAATAAGGCATATTGGCATTGGTATGCATCTATTAACGAGTTGTAAATGCTTGGAATGTGATCTGGTAGTATATTTCTGAAGTAAATTTTTAGTGAATCGTTGACGCTTTTAACCCCTTAAAGCACGAGTTTAGTTTAGAAAAAATTATAAAATATGACATATTTTCTTCACAGAAAAGAGATATATAGGTACAATGTAAGTTATTTTTTGCAATTTCAGTTTTGGGGGTGACTAGGGAGCTTGGAAAGAGTAAAAAGTATATAAAAAAATTGTTATACAAACAAAGTGTAAACAATTTTATTACATGCTTAATTTGAATTTCGCCCGTGTCAGACATGGGCAAATGCGTTAAGAGGTTAATGACTCTAATGAGGTCCAAACATAGCGTTCATCGAGGACTGCTTTCACTTAGAAATGTGTGTTCAAGAGAAATAAATTTTAAAGGAATTATAAAAGTTTAGATATGCAATTAGAAGCCAGGAAAATATTAACCTTGAAGCAGGGGAGACAAGGTGCATTACCACGAAGAATCTTCCAATTGGCAGAAATTGCAAATGAGAAAAGTTTGAAAATCGTTTCTCTATGACGGTGTGTACAGTCAGTTTTTTATACGTGATTTGTGTCCTCATTCAAACAATTACTGCCCGGCTGAGTCTGACAGATTATCTTCTTTTTACCAGTTGAAGGATTTTCTGCTCATAGTATATCATAGTCTGCTTACAGTCGTCTTTTGAAACCTTAATTACATTACAATTAGGAGGTTTTGATAGGCTTTCATTCCTCAACAATTGCTTCATCATGGTCAATATTTTTAAAACTGAAATTTTAAGTCCAACGCAGACTTTAATGGTGTACAGTATTCGTCTTCGAACCTTGTTTTCTACTGCAAGTTTCGATTGAATACATGTATCCACGAAAACGACAATATAAAACTCTTAATCCCTTTTTACTGCTGATTATGGATGTAACAATAAGCCTCACTAGTTTTGTATAAACCATGTAAGTGATTTAAACAAAGTTTTAATATTTTCATGATGAAATTGTGTAAAGTTGTTATCTTCCCATACTTACCCAAGCTATCCATAAAGCTTCTTTTCCAGTAAGACTATTTTCTTTAATAATTCACCATATTCTTAATAATTATTTTCAAACAAATATTTATCCTAAGTGCATCAGAACGATAAATTGCATAAATATAGTTTCAGATATTATTTTCTAATTTAGAATATTGCTGCATTTCAAGAAATAGATGGATTTCCTTCTTTTATAGTCCAATCTTCTAGCAACAATTATGAGAGGCTGACATATTATTTTAAAAATTTCGGAACCTAACCATGATTTGGATAAGTTTGGCGACTTTTTAGAGAAATACCACCAAATACGCAACAAAAGTTAGGTGTTCAAAATGATCACCAACTTTAGTATATCGCGTCAAATAAGAGAATTAGCTGATGCCCACTTTGCCTATTCTTCCTTTTCTACAGCATGGCGATCTCAATCACAGGAAAACTATAATCGAAGACGATTAAGATTATTTTGAATCGCATATTATACAAATTTTCTGATAATTGCAGCTGATATCAAAAAAGATGTACAAAATATTTTCAATGGTCCTTTTATGGGAAAATCGTAAGAGTATGTACTTCTAAAGTTGTAATGAATGAAAAATTTCGATGCAGTTCACTATTTTATATACAGTAGAGCTGTCACGGTTTAAAGCTTAGAGTAAAGAAAGCAAAGGGAGGAATGACTTGAGCAGTTACTACAGAAAATGGAAAGGCAAGCGTAAAAATTCAACGAAATTTCTTTGTCTCGGACGTGATTGATAAAATGATTCGATTAAGCTTCCGACTAGATTAAGGAAATTGTTTTTCTAATGCTCTATCCTTGTAGAGAGATTCCGATAATTATTTCCACACTTAAGGAAAGAGTGCGGAAATGTTATTTACATCGTATTAGCAATTCGTGAAATTGTTAAGGAAAATGAAT
>CM063511.1:19576671-19581671 GCA_032207245.1 Pardosa pseudoannulata
GATGACAACAACAGATGACACTGCAGTCTGAAAAAATAAACTACTATATTTAAATACCCATATGTATAAATAATATATATTACACGAAATTATCAGAAACCCTTAAATGTCTCAGGCGGGATGGTTTCACATGCAGAACAGATGTACTCTTCCATTTCTTCAATTGTTTCTGGATAGTGGGGTACACCTGCTTTTAAGAGTTAGACAAATATCGTCGTTAGATTTTCAGACTGCAGCGTATCTGTTGTGGAATATTGAACTAATTTGTCTGCCTTATAAATTTACTATTGTCCCAAGCATATTGCAATAAACTGGATTTCTATCACTGTCCGTTTAGTTTTTATTGATTTTTTAATATACCGCATTTTTAAACACCTGTATATATGTGTGTGTACAAAATTTTAAAAATGAAACCCACTTCAACCTGATTAGAGCAAATTTACTAGCATGTAAAACGTACGCGAATAGCTCATCTTTAATCTTAACTCATCTTTTTTCCAACACTTTTTGAAGTGATATAGTCCACTTGCACATATAATATACGTGGTATTACTTCTTTGACTGGCAAGGAGTCTAAACGAATTTTTGCTGGCGTGAAGCTTGAAATAAAAATGGCTGAGTGCCATACTCGCATGTTTTAATTATTCTGATATTAAAACACCCATTACATGATTACGTGTAGTGTAATATGTTGGAATTTGTTAAAAAGGAACCATAGGTAATAACTAAATCTTTATTAGAAAATATAATCTTATTATGCATAATTTTCTAGTTTACACACGCACATATACATACACATAGAAAGTTTCCCAAGATGTTTCGAACGAAAGTAAATGTCTATAACTTTTTATATTGAAAGCTATATTTTAATAAAGGTACAGAGACGAAATCATCTATAATTAACTAATATAACTAATAGTAACTAATCTATAATTTATGACATCATTATTATGGTTTTATGTTGCATTCAGAATGTCAGATTTTATCTTTTGCACATAAAACCTAAACAAATTTAGTTCAAAAGTTCAGAAAAATTTTCCTTTACTGTGGTTTTTAAGTAATATTTCCATTAATTATAATTACAAAGATTTATGATCCAGTCATAAATTTCCAAGAAGTTTTACATTTAACTATACCTTTCTTGATGCTATATTCCACATCAGGTAAAAATATATCTAAAAAATCACTTTTAAAACTTCACAAACTGCTAATTTAATTCCGCCCCTAAAAACGCAAGTTTGGATTAAAAGGAATATATTTTTTGTGGTTTTTAATTAACCTCTTCGTTAATTATCGACTTCAGAAGATGACGTGCTGTACTCAGTTCCTGAGAGTTTTCCGTATATGTGGCCTAGCAAATAGCCCGTCATATGACGGGATTAGTAAAATTTTTAATTTACCAGAATTGTAAAGTACTCTATAAGGCAGGTAAACAAATGGTTTGTTTATTGGCTGAATATTATCTGGTACACGTTCAATAATGTGTTTATCTTTATTTTCCTCTAAAGTCTCCCTATACTGCGAATGCAGTTTAGAATCACGATGAATTCATTTAGAAAGATAATTCAAAGTTTTCTTAGATACGTCAAAATTATCGTGAAGTTTTTCCCAATTTGTTTTTGCCACAGTAATTAATGGAAGTAAAGGAATGAAAGTATCATATCTAGTACACACTAGAGGTAGATAGAATTTGTTGTTAATACCTGTGGTAAAATTTTCATTGCAACAAAAATAATCCATGATTAAATTTAACATTATCACATACCTAATCTATTATTTAAGCCAAACATAAAAGAAAATTAATTGCGTAATATCTATGTTCAGTGATAAAACGTATTTGACCATATGTTAGTTGCCAACTTTAATTTTATTTTGACATGTTACGTAATAGGATAGATAGTAGAGTTTTTGATATTGACAGTAATTATTTGGTGGTATATCAATGATATCTAAAATTTAGCGAATCGACAGAAAACCGTGTGGTTATGTATTAAAAACGCACACACTCAAACGAATAAACTTCTTGTTTTTCAAAGATATATAACTTAAACGTTAGATATTTAGTAGTCCGTGAAATAGAATCCTAGACATTTATCATAAGAACATGTTGTTAATACCGGTGGTAAAATTTTCATTTAAACAAAAAAATTAATCGATGATTAAATTTAAAATTACCACATTTGTACCTAATCTATTATTTAAGCCAAATCGAAAAGAAAATTATTTACGTCAATCTAAGTTCAGTAATAAAACGTACGAAAATAATGCATATATATATATATATATATATATATATATATATATATATATATATATATATATATATATATATATATATATATATATATATATATATATATATATATATTAATTCATTTTACGTTTTAAACTTGACATATATATATATATATATATATATATATATATATATTATATATATATATATATATATATATATTTTTTTACATTTTTAAACTTATTATATATATATATATATATATATATATATATATAAATATATATATATATATTATATTATATATATATATAGTATAAATATATGTAAGAACACATCTAATACAAGAACACATCTATAATGGTACTTATTAAGAAATTGACTAATAGTTATAGAATAGATAGTTATATAGATGCGTATTGACACTCAGAAAGATATGCTGATTTATAAGAACACTTTATATTAAAAATTTTATTACGAGTTACTTAAACATATCTCCCATTAAATGAATTAATAGTAAGTGATATGTTAAAATGACCTTTTTATTTTAAAATACAGTAACAGAAAAATGATAAATGTCATAAAAAGAAAGTGATATTTAATTCCATTTTATTCCCCTAATACCCAGTATTCCTGAAGGATGCCGCATAAAGGCATCATAAACGCGTTCGCATTAAAGAAAAAAATCTAATTATTTCTGAATCTTGAGCTTTTTTATACCCCGAAACCGAATTTCTTCTTCGGTGAAATTAAAGCTTTTGCGTTTGATGCTAAACCAAGCGTTACGAAAGCTTAATACACCAAAAATTAAAACAACATACTCTTAGTAAAAAATATGGAGAATAAGTTAAGTTTTAAATGCTACTAAAAGTGAAAACAAATTTTTGACGGCGTATAAAGCATTTTATAAAAATTCTGTTAACATAAAAGAATTTATGTGAAACTTTTTGACATGTCATTCGCGGCAATAATTTTAAACGTGTAATAGGAGAAGCATGTAATCTGAAAAAAAAAATAGGAATGCCAATACTTAATAAAGGGCTTATTTAGTTTCATGGAGTATGTATAAAGAGGGTTTTTTAGTATTTGATTGACAGAAAAATTTCAAAAAATGATTATTTTGGAAAGAAATTTTTTGTGCAGCCACACACAAATACACACACGTATTCATTTTACTTTTATGTACGGAGTACAAACTTTTAAATTTTAGATAAAAATTCAATTATATTTTACAACACACAAATGTGTGTGCTATACATGGTATAATTTTTGTGTTATTTAGACATACGTCAGTAAGTAAGATACACCAAAATATTAAGGTTATATATATATATATATATATATATATATATATATATATATATATATGTATGTATGTAGTATGTATATATATACATATATATATATATATATATATATATATATATATATATATGTCACGATTTAAATTGTAGATTAATTTTAAAAGATTTTAATTAGGGATTCTTTTACTGATAGTAACGCGACGTAAGGAGTTAGCCACATAAATACGGCTCACGCGAAGTGATCTGAGCAGAGAGCAGTATGAACACTGCACGGACAGCGCTGTGGCCAACCGATGCAGCTAAGCCTGCCTTTGTTAGAAGTTGGGCGCCAATGTGAGGCGCCATTAAACTTGATTGTCGAGTAGTGTGGTTTGAGATTTAAATAAAGATATGTCAGGATTCTAGTGTCGTTTAGTGAAACGTGTCATATATATATATATATATATATATATATATATATATATATATATATACGTGTGTGTATGTGTAAAAATTTAATACTTTAGTCTCAAAGTAAAATTACTATCTCCTATGTTAAAAAACCACCAAATCCGCGATTTCGTCCTCTTCTTAGTAGCCTCTTCGCGTTAAACTCTTTGTCTTAGAAAATCTCCTTCCTGTTGGCGAAATTAACTAGACAACCTACATTGCGGATTAAGTTCATTCCTTTTCTCAAGCCTATGGCGTACCCAATATTATAAAAGGCCACTCAACCATTTTTTTGTTGGATATTGCTGTTGAAAGTTGCTAAATGAAGATGCTTCTAAAGTCTTTTGATAAATCTTATTTATTTCTCAGACGACTACACCCCTTGAACCACGTTTCATTCCTGAAGCATGGCACGCTACGCCATGTTTCATATATATATAAACACATAGTATATTATATATATATATATATATATATATATATATATATATATATATATATATATATATATATATATATATATATATATATACATGTTATAAGATGGACTTCACGATGGGTTGTTGCAGTCATCGCCATAAAACTGATACCGTTTTAACTAAAGACCTTTATTAGGAGTACGTTGGATGATTAGTTCCCACTTCATCATAGTGACAGGACAAACTATAGAGTCAGCAAGCATGTGCAAGGCTCTTAAAACCTAGGTTGATATCTGTGGGGAAATATCTCAAGAAAAGTCTGTCTCCGATAGCGTATATCTCCTTTTTTTTTCCAAAATTGTCCGCTAGGGTCATGTAGGATTATAATTGGTCCCCTTCTCTGAGGGCGTAAACTGTAGCCCCATTAGTCAATTTAGGTTATGGGTTAAAAAGGGGAATGCAAAATGACGTGGTAGTTTTTAACCCTTGATCCAAGTTTTCAAAGCCCCTGAGAATTTTTCCTTATATATATATATATATATATATATATATATATATATATATATATATATATTTATATATAATATATATATATATATATATATATATATA
>CM063511.1:19594171-19604427 GCA_032207245.1 Pardosa pseudoannulata
CTCTACAACAATGAAAACAGATAGTTGTTAACTTATTGGGATTAGGTTAATAATGCATTTTAAGTAGCTTGAATAATATTTTATATCTATTAATTATAGAATGTAATAGCATAATATTATTAAACATATAAATGTTATAAAATAATACATAATTTTTTTAGAGGATGCTGAAATTACTGTACAATTGAAAGAGAAACAATTTGTATAACATAATAAGCTTACAAGGAAATCATGTGTAGTTTAAATCAGAATGTATAATTTTAACCCTTTGACTTTTTTTTTTCCAGAATTCGGTCAAAAAAATGTCACATTTTTTTATTGCATTTTATTGCTTATTTTACATTTTTAAGTAAAGATCTGTTATTAAAATTAACATTTCTAATATTTTTAAGCATTTATTACAACTTTTTTTCTTTCTAGGAAAGCCTCATAGAACTGAAGTTTGCCTTTAGTCTCATCGATATCCAGGTTAATTTTTGGAATTCCAGTGAAAGCAAATCTAGGATGCGGATCCGAAGGATTATCACAATTAATTTAAAAAATTTGTCTTCCTTGACTGATTCCATCTGTACTACTATCAGAGTCACTACTATCCAGGTCATCTAGTAAACTTTCGATACTATCATTTACAGATAATTCAGTTTCTGATTCCGAGTCACAGTTCGAATCACAAGAAATTAGCTCCATACGCTCTGAATTATCCATTATTTAAAAGTAAAAATATATTATTCAACTCTTACATCAATAAAATTATCAGGCAGTTAGTAAAATATAACCAGAAAGCTATACACTGAAAGATAACAATTCGTCTTCTGATACAAAACATGCGAAAAAACCAGCGCTTTTGAACCAATCAGAGTAGAAAATACAATAAACTGCAAACTATCATTTACTGGACGAATAATTGTTACATCTATAAGAATAATTTGTTACTAAAATTGGAAAAAATACTGCCGAAACAGTGCAAGCGAAAAAAAAATTAGATTGTCTGTACGCCGTACGGGCAAATCAGTAAAGATCCAAAATCTGAGCCCGTACGTCGTACGGGCAAAACAGGGAAGGGGTTTAAACGTGTAAATTAAATATTAATATTCGAGAACTAAACTTAAATCTACAATTCCGAGATCTACATAAATTATATTTAAAAAAAATCTGTTATCGTTTTAAAATGTATAGTATGTTATGGAAGGGGTTAAAGACTTAAATATTTCAGTTATAGTTTCCAGTAAATATTGCCAATTTTTCTTTTAATTTAAATTTTCATTTCACCATTCTATTTCAATAGTATTTTCCTAACTTTGAATTTTTTATAATTTTCAGCATCTTATGAGTTGAAACAATTAAATAACTCAGTTTTTCGTATATATTGCCCAGTTCTTGTTTTCATTTAAATTTTCATTTCATTTCACCATTCCGTCTCCGAAATATTTTCCTAACTTTCTTTATTTTCTATTCACGAAAGTTTGGTCTCTTGTTTACATTCAATTTCCTGGTCGGCATTTTTTATAACTCTAGTTACAATGGGATGTGAAAACATATCCTGTGTGAGTATACCTTGGATTTTCTTTATCTTGTACACGATTGCTTTGGGGTTTCTTAAGGGAACTCGCTTTCTTACGGTTTTAAAATTTGAATAGAATGTCTATACATTATTAAATGATTTTATTTTGTTTATTTTAAATAATAGTAAAATATTTACAAAATCAAAATGAAAATATGATATTATCTGATAATCTGATATAAATCTGGTAAGATTTAAAATTTTTAATGAACATTTATAAAATATAATTTTTTTCTAATTATTAGATTAATTGAAAATCTTTATTTTTATCAGCTTCTTTTTGAAAATAACTACGAGGCTCACACTTTCACGGACATATTTATTGGCAACAAGTACAGCAATGTTCCAGCTATTTTCAACATAGCCATCACCTAAATTGAGACACTTGTCGTATTGTGGGATCAACTTTTGTATACCTCTGTCGTAGAACTCTGCCGCCTGTAAATGGAACCAGTCTTCCTGTCCCAGAACACCGTGCACATCCCTTTCCGTACCGAATTTGAATTTGGTGAAGGATATTCTGTATGAATTTGGTTCTGACCATAGATCCACTATGATGCCAATGCATTGATTGCTGCTTGGTTTCCGGGGTAAAGTGCGAAATCCAAGTCTCATTGCCCGTGACGATCCTGTCGAGGAACTCGTCGCCGTCATCGTGATACCGCAGCAGAAATGTCAGTGCTGCTCCTAAGCGTTGAATTTTGTGTTCGGGTGTCAGTTTCGGCTCATAGACTTGACAGAACTGACGATGAATTTCAATTGGCGCAATGCTTTGTGTATTCAAGATCATCGACCGAACCTTCAGGCGGCGGGAGAAGCAATTAGAGTTTCCATTTTTGACCACTTCTTCTCTGCTACTGGCACGAAACGGGACTTGACCAGCTGGCATATAATTAATTAATACGTCATAGATCTGTTACGCACGCCAATTAATACGGCTAATTACGTATATTTTAAAGGGGAAAACATTGGGAAACTTACTTTCTGGATGTGTCTCGTATTAACGTGGTGAAGGTTTGAACATAAGCATACTAGCTTTAATGTTCGAAGAATAATACAGTATTTTATAAATTACTGATAAGGTCACATTGTATTATTATGTTAAGCATTCAAAGAAGTAGTTTTGTTAAAGGAAAATTAATTTCTCTGTCTATCTTTTACTTTATTTTCAGAGTTATTTGTCAAAATTAATTTAAATTCATGTCGTAAGCACTGAAGCGTAAATTAAATATGCTTCAATATTTTCCAGGCAAGTGTAAATCTGGTAAAATATGAGAACGTAAGATAAAATACAGAATAGTGTTGGAGCAAATATAATTTTTAAGATAGAATGAAATAGGTACAGCTTTGATAATTAGTTTTATGATGTATTTATGTATGCATGCAAAATTATGGATATATGATACAGACTTGTGTATGCGTGTATGTACCTTGTATGTGTATATGTAATGATTTTTTTTTAAGAAATTGAAAGTTCACTGAAGTTTGGTACATAATTTTGTACCCGTAACAAACTAAGCTATTGAATCTATTAACTCAGTTAAATGGGGTGTTTTTGTTTAGCTAATTGATAAAACAAATGTTAACTCACTAAAAATAGTCCTGCAGGTACTAATTCTTCACAGCTTGTTACAATGAATAAAGTAAAACTATAAGATGGAATGCGTATAAGAAACGACATTATATGTGAACAAATATGTTAAACATTTAAACGGCACAAAGAGGGCATAACGTGACACTCTTACATATATATATATATATATATATATATATATATATATATATATATATATATATATATATATATATATATATATATATATATATATATATATATATATATATATGAGTGTGTGTGTAACAAATTATTTCTTCTAGTTACAATAATTATGTAGTCTTTATTATTTTACTTGCCCGGGCTACTAATCAAAGAGATGGCTAATCCAGCTAGCAGTAATAACGAACAATGCAGTTTGGCCACATTGACGACAACGGCACAAGTATTACTAAAACTTTATTTTAGAGCTGCTAAATCGGACATCTTTACTAGTCAACGACACACAAGAAAAAGACACAAAAACCATTCTGCTCGAACACAGGCGCACCGAAGAGCGAAGGCAAAAAGAATTTTCCCACCTACTCACCGAATTTAAGTGTAAGATCAGGAAAAAAGCGGAGCCATTTGCCGGCGACAGCCGCGAAACGTGTTGGATAGACATAAAATTTACATCTATAGGACAGAAAACTTTGGGAAATGAATCGAAAGAATTTTAAGTCTAGGACACTTTTTTGATTAAGACATTTAGAGACTGGAAAAAATATTTTAAGGCATTAGAATGGGAGAGAGAATGTTTTTAAGGAAATATTAAAGTTAAACAATATATATATATATATATATATATATATATATATATATATATATATATATATAAATATACAAAAATGTTTTTAAATAAATTATAAATTGAACCTTTTTAAAGGAAAAGCAAGGAACAAATATTTTAAAAATACTTGACGCCCCCCCCCTCTTACAGTCATCACACACATAATTAGATTACACTAAAATGCCCATATCGGCTGTACGGGAATTTGATCCCTTGAGTTCTCGAACTGAAGCCCGTTAAGCCGACCACTGTGCCATAGATATGTTTGCAGCGAAGGGTTTCTAGCGGTATTATAATAATCTCTTATAATAAGTCGTAATTCTGTATTTTTAATAAAATAACACTTTCTATCGGATTCAACTGTGAGTTAAAACCATTCTTGAATCAACTAAGTACATACATAAAAATTCGTCCACCCGTTTAGGTGGAGTTTTTTTACAAACACACGGATAGAAGAATTTTATATATAAAGATATATACGTAATATACATATTGAATTGAATAGTTTCAATTACCAGACTAATCAGGTAATTCCACATTAACTTGTACGTGTTGAAAAAGTAGGAGATTTATTTTAGTATTCCTTTACGCTTTGAAGAAAATCAAATTTCTATGGTGATAGTGAAAAAGTTTCAGCTATTATAGACTTTATCACATGTCCATCTTTACTTAAATAAATAGATTGTAAGTTTTTTACTGTAACACAACATATATGCCTTCTTTTCGCCAATGTGGAAAAATCTTAATATTTTTATCTAGATGGGGTTTGGTTTGGTTTGCAGTACTACGGCCTACTTTTTGCAACACATTGGTTAATAAGACCGGGACCTACAGCTTATAGCTGATTCCGAACAGCTACGAACATTCATACCACTCTGGGATTCGAACCCACGAACTTAGGTACCGAAGGCCAGCACCCTAAGAAATTGGCCATCGTTCGGGTATCTCGAAGTGGGAATTAATAATGAAGAAAATAATTTTGTCACTTATAAGGGTGACGTTGGATGTATTAAATTCAAACACAGTCACGATACATGGCATACATGATACAGATACGCATACATACATATATAAATACCTAGAAATGTATTTAATATGCCTGTTTGTGTAAATCTACATTTTTTCAGACAAGTTGTTCATATCTTTAAACAAATACATAGTAATTGGGATCTAAATCTACTTTGTCAAATTCATTAGTTTTGGGGTTTAGACATTTACAGACAGACATATTTACCGACATACAAATGTAATTGATTAAGTTGATTAAAAACGTCTCTATGCACGAAAATGTCTAGACTTCTTTTTACTAATTACACTAAGTTGCCAATACTTCAAATTTGCGAAAGAAAGAAGCCTTTGATTTATACAAACACAATAACACAAAACATAAACTGAATCACTTCCCATTTGGCATTTAAACTTCCTTATTTCACGCTCTGTAAATGTTACAGCTTCGTGTAATCAAATGTAAATCAAAAGTAATCAAAGTTTCGTTTCTATTAAACTAAAAGTGGTAAATTCTGACTGTTTTAATAGGATAATTATGTTAAATGTATCGCAAAACATTGGAATGTGGGAAAGAAAACATTGTGGAGTACTTTAATTCTGTGTGTAATATGCAAAACACATCTTCTTTTTCAAAAGGAATATTAAGTGATTCTATTAGAATGTAGCTGTCTTACTCCATCAAGAAGAATTAGATAAATAGCTTTGAAAACATTCTTCTTCACTTAAATCACTCTTTAAATAATAATACTAAATTTAGAAAATGACTACGGAAGTCAGAAATCTTATTTTATTTTATTTTTATTAGATCATTAGTGCGGTAGTTAACTTAATTTGAAATCAGTTTTTTGTGTCCATGGATAGTTTAGTCATATTTATTGTGAATTAGTTTTATACTATTTACTGATCTTGCAAGTTTTATTAATACCATATAAATATAGACGATAATATTTAGCACTGAGCAGTGGTAGCTTAGCCGGTAAAGATGTCAGTTTAATAACAGGAGGGTTAGGAGTTTGAGGCTGTAGTCGGTCAAAGATCCGCTATGTTCGTTAATGGCACCTTTGACACATTGGTTTAGTTCGTGTTCTCAATGACCTAAACGTTCAAACGATACATCGGAAGTTAGAATCAAGTCTGGGGGGTCTTCTGCTTAGTATGTAATCTAAATTACAAGGATCAAGCGGGGGCAATGTTATAGGCATCCATAGCATTCCTTAAACTAGACGTGCTTTACGGGTGGTACTAAATTCTACCTGCTTCGCGACCATGTTTTGTATAAAGATATATCTCTGTATTGCCAGATGCATCAGAAAAAAGTATCTGGAACTACTGGACCGAATTTACTAATACTGGCTACCGTTACATTAATCTTGAATAATATAAGTTATATTCTATTTAGAAATTTTAAAGTATATGAACTATATTCCATTTGTAAAATTTCTGTTTAAAATTAATGTATGTGTAAATCAAGTTGAATGAAAAAGCTGCACTTGGTTTCTTTATTGATGTGCGCTAGCAAAAGTGTTAGATACGAGTGTTGGACCTTTAATAGTGTCAATATTCCTGTGAAAACGCTACGTAACAAAACCAAAATGTACCGATGTACTTTCCCACGATAGTCAGCAGTTGCATACACAGATGTGGAATAAATTTCCAAGAAGAATTTAGGTGCAGGTGTTGACTTCGAGATTTAGTCGGGGCCTCTACGAAGGAGTTATAGCTCACGGAGTGGTACAAGTGTAACGGTCAAGCCAAGACAGGGATGTTGCCGTGAGATATGGGGAAAGGGGCTAAGCACTAATGTCAAATTTCACCAAAGGGGTCATTTTAATGAGCCCAGCTGCACACCCGAAGGGACTGCAGATGTGGGAAAAGGTCACCAACAAGTGATGGAGACAGAGAGAAAAAAGGGGCGTTGAACCGAGGTGTAAATGTGTGGATAGAAAGTTGGGAAAAGACTTGATTGCGGGACTGAAGAGTTGGTGGGCATCGAGATACCCTAAGAAAGCCAGAGAGCCCGGGCCAGCAATCTATTCCCGAATCCGCATGCGTTCGATCGGCACACCTGCATAGACGTCCAGAAAAATAACGGCAGCTACGCCAGTACCGACGTCCTGTACACCTGCACTCGCGCACCGACGTCCAGCCTGTTGACAGCCCCAGCCTGCTTCCTGCAATTACTGGAGATAAATTTAATAATATTCATAATTATTACCTGCTCTCAAACTTTTGATAAGAAATACTATTTCAAGACTATTGATAAACGAAAAAACCAAATATGTTAACAACTAAGAAAAGGATTATTAATTTGTACATAATAAATGTATTAATTTAAATATTAGGTATTTTCGTTTAGTTTCATAGCGTATATTTTACTGCGTTCGCCTTTGAGAACGAAAACTGATGTTTGTATTGTAAGTACATTACAACAAAATAAATATTGCGTATACCACACGTGAGCTACATACTTACCATACCTCTCAGCAAAAATAATCGTACTAAGTCATGCGCATTCGGAGTAACCCAAAGAACTTATCCTTGTATTATCTTGCGGTCTATAGTAAATGTTGTCAAGATGTTTTCAAAACAAGAACAACGAAATTGGATAAAAATTCAATGTGCCAGATGTTGTACAACAGGACAGTGTCATCTAGGGCTTCACCATCCACCTTACTCTCCAAGTCTAAGCCCTTGTGACTTTGTCTTAATTCCTAAGAGGAAGGAACCATCTCGTGGTATTAGCTTCAGAACTTTTAGAGAGATTCTTTTGTCCATAGACCTGTGCATTCGAACTATCAATAGAACAGGCGCTGATACAGGAGTTCTGTGACTTCAGCATCGTTTTGAAAGGGTTATATACAATGCGTGAGACAATATTGAAGGACTGTAAAACACGGTTGAATGGATCACTTTTGTATTCCACGTAAATAAATAGTTGACTCTATTAAAGTTCCAACCCTCGTATATGAGACTAGAAAGAGAAGCAGGTTTATCTCAAGTTATCAATGTGAACTGTACCTGTTTTCTTCTATGTTAACGTAAGGGCATGTTACATTTTTCAAAGTTAAATATTTCCAGAACTTTGAATAATAGTAAATGCCATTATCAACGTTATATGAAATTCAATGGATACAACAGATTATACAGAATGGAGAGTCAATATCAATATTATCTTTGGTGTCGTATATAAGACACTAATTGAGTCCATTCTGAAGTAGATATGTCCTACATAATAATAGCCTAAGTTATCTGTCCACCTGTCCTCGAATTTAAGAAGCGATTAGACCTGGAAAGGATAGAGGAATCCATTTGGATTCTTGAGGAGTTAGAGTTAGCAAAACTCACAGAAAGTACAGTTTATCTTCTCCTAAACTATCAATCCGATTCTAAAATAAATGGGTATAAATGTGCTTCGTACCGTAACGAAACATACTGTTCTCTTGAAATCCACCCCTTCTCCCCTTTTCGATCGTTTAATGTGATTATTTCAAGCCCTATTTTCTCCGGTTAGGAACAGGCGATTAAATTTATCAATTTATCACATAGATAGTTTAAAATAGCATTTTTCTAGCATTATGACGTCATTAATTTAAACATCCTAAGCTATCAATCCGATTCTAAAATAAATGGGTATAAATATACTTCATACCCTAACGAAACATACTGTTCTCTTGAAATCCACCCCTTCTCCCCTTTTCGATCGTTTAATGTCATTATTTCAAGCCCTATTTTCTCCGGTTAGGAACAGGCGATTAAATTTATCAATTTATCACATAGATAGGTAAAAATAGCATTTTTCTAGCATTATGACGTCATTAATTTAAACATATCATTCAATCATTTCTTAAATTAAATTATAGAAATATCGTCTGCATTATTTTCATACGTTATTATGTAAATATTTTCTTTTATATTTTGCTTAAATAATAGATTAGGTACATATGGGATAATTTTAAATTCAGTCATCGATTATTTTTTGTTTTGCAATGAAAACATTATCACTGGTATTAGCTACAAATTATTTTCATAAAAATCCAGGAATCTATTCCACGCACTAATAAATATATACCATTTAAGTCTTTGAAAATTAAGAAGTTTGTTCATTTGTGTGTTTGATTTTTATACATAACGGTACGGTTTGGGTAAATGAATTCAACGTGATTCTGAAGTGCATTCACCGTATAAGGATATTTTAGAGGAGTAAGTGGATAAAAAAAATTATTGAGATTGAACCAGATAATTCTCAGCGAAAACCCAAACCTCATAGGGTACTTTTCAATTCTGGATAATTAACAATTTTATTGGTCCCGTAATATGACGGGCTATATGTTAGTTTTATTAGAACCTAAAACTTTCTTAACACAAACAAATAATAAATACAGCATGTAATCCCAATTTTCATTACTTTAGAGAAAAAAATAAAATATTTAAAAAAAAGTATGTAACTTACAAACAGAATCTGTTATCTGAATATTTATAAAGTAAATAAGAAAGCAAATTTAAAAAACAACTTGAAAATAAATGAAATTTTCGACACGAATTTTAACTTTGTAATTCAAATATAACATTATTATATTCAATTCTAGACATATTTTTTCGAAATACAATTCAGATAAAAATTGAAATAACGGTTTCAAATATCCTGACATATATTTCTTATAAAAAGGGTAAGAAAAGTATTTTTTTCACCGAATTATATATCACTACTACAAAAAGCTATTACAAAAACGAAATCTATATATGTGTCAAAGCTGTATCTAAATTTTATGCAGAGAATCTATTTTGAGAGAGTATTTTCAGTGGAAAAGTAAGCGAGTGTATCTGTTGTACGTGACACTGCATGACTGAACACGTCAGGGGGCAGTGCGGCTCTTTTCTTAAATACTCAATAATTCTTTCGAAAATCAAATACCACCGGTGACAGCTAACTCACGCTGCCATATTGAAAATCACTTCAAAATTTCAACGCCGTTAAGGAATGCTGCCTTTATTCAAGTTTTTTTTCAAACTAAATATACTTCGAAGAGAAAGAGTGTTTTTCATAAAATGAGAAAAATAACCCAACATTTTGAGATATTAAATGCAGACAAGTTTAAAATGTTTCATTTATATGGAGAGAAATTTAATGAAAATATATTAAAGGGATATTTATTGTAAATATTATATCAACATAAAGATATTTGTGAGTATAAGTGTATAAATTAATTGGTATAATTTTAAAATTAATGAAAATGAATGCTAATGTATATTTGTATGTATGTATGTATATACAAGTATTTGTGTGTATATATATATATATATAT
>CM063511.1:19604527-19614527 GCA_032207245.1 Pardosa pseudoannulata
AATAAGTTTTGAATTTAGTAATTAAACTTGCACTTTTTAATTCAGATGTTAAATTCTTTTACATGTGTATATGTGTTTGTAATGTATTAAAAATAACCTAATTAGAGAACTAAATTACATTCTCCGATTTATTTTCCCATGTACTATAATCCAAGACTCGTAGTGATTTAATTTTCCCGTAAACAAAATTACTGACTTCCATTTTCTATTTCAAACTCTTTAAGTCGATTTCACCGAACTTTAATGAATCATCGAACTGCACGACAGATGTTTTGTATTTTTTAAAAATATGTATTTACATAAAAGTTATGAATTTTCTATTTTGATTGCATTTTTCATGCACATAAACTTCAATTTAGTAAACTCATTCATATTTCACCCAATTTTTTTTGTTTTCAAATTCTGATTACAAAATATTATGTATACTGTTTCTTATTATGCTTCCTGAATCTAGCATTCCTTTATATTAAGAACTCTACATATTGTAAGAAAAACACTTTTTGAAAATTTACATCGTTGTTAAAATTTATATTTCTCACGAGTATATAACATACATATCTAATCTACCTAAAAGTTAAGCTACATTCATAAAAATCAATACAGACCATAACAAAAAAAACCCCTTCTAATTCATGCGCTAAATTTTCAAAGCTTTTCAGACATTCGATTTAAATTAGTTATCCAAACCATATTAATTTTTCATAATTTCTTGTCGTCCCCTTACTATGTTTCAAAAACACATCCTCGCAGAAATATGTTATATTTACGATTCTCTTTATATGCTTAAAGTTTCAGAATAATTCTTCATATACTTTTTAGATATTTCAGAAAACGTCTAAAATCATAAATGACCAATCATCGTTGACCGCATATATTGTACATGAACTTAATGAAGACTAAATTATATTCCCCAATTTCTTTTCCCACAAATTGCAATCCGAGATATTGTATACTAAACTATTTATATTAGATACTAAATTTATCTTTAAATTTAATTTAATGATAGTTATTTACAAAATGGTCTTTAGAATGTGTTTAAAAAGCGAACAAAACGTTGGGAAAAAAGAGTTGAATATCTCATTAGTTACTCTAAAACATACTATGTAAATACTGACGATTTATATTAATTTGTTTTTGTATAAATACAGAATTATCGACGCGGACCAAAAACAAAAAGAAAAATTTAGACAAGAATAACATTTGTGTTTCAAAATTATTTTTAATGATCAGAATGCCAGCAGCCATCACTCACACAAGTTGTTCTCGTTCTAACCCAAAAAAGTGTTGCCACAAAAATGCAACTGAATTAATCTAAAAAACAAATCACGGCACACTGAGCATGAAATATAACAGTACAAAATGTAAAACATTGAATTCGAGGATAAATAACAAAACAAAATACACAACATTAATAAATGATCCAAACAGAGTTATTAAAAAATAACTTGTATAGATAGGATTTTATTATCATCCCCTATATAATAATAGCTTAAGTTATCTGTCCGTCTGTCCTCGATTTTATGAAGCGGTTGGACCTGGAATGGATAGAGGCATCCATAGTTAGCAAAATTCAAAGAGGGTAATGTTTATCTTCCCCTAAACTATCGATCCGATTCTAAATTAAATTGGTATAAATATGCTTCATATCACAGCAAAAAATACTGCCTTCTTTAAAACGTTCGAAATCCACCCCTTCCCCTCCTTTCGAGCTTTTAATGCCATTATTTCAATTCCTATTTTCCCCGGTTAAGAGCAGGCGACTAAATGTATTAATTTATCACACAGCAAATAGGTAAAAATAAAATATTTCTGTCATTATGACGTCATACCTTTAACCATCTCAATGAATCATTCCTTATTTTAAACTAGCATATAGCCCATCATATGACGGGATTAGTAAAATTTTTAATATTCCAGAACTATTAAGTACCCAATGAGGCAGGTAAAAAAATGGTTTGTTTTTTGGCTGAGAACTATCTGGTTCACTCTCAATAATTTATTTATCGTCATACTCCTCTAGAGTCTCCCGATCCTGTGAATGCAGTTTAGAATCACGTTGAATTCATTTAGTCAAACCGTGTGGTTATGTATAATAAACAAACACACAAAAGAACAAACTTCTTAATTTCCAAATATATATAAATTAAAAGTTAGATATTTATTAGTCCGTGAAATAGACTCCTAGACTTATATGAAAATAATTTATTGTTAATACCGGTGGTAAAAGTTTCATTGCAACAAAAAATAATCGATGATTCAATTTAAAATTATCACGTATGTGCCTACTCTATTATTTAAGTCAAGTATAAAAGAAAATCATTTATGTAATATCTAAGTTCAGTGATAAAATATATTAAAATAGTGTAGACGATATTTAAATAGTTTAAAATATGAAACGATTAAATGAGATGTTTAAAGGAATGGCGTCACAATGCTAGAAAAGATTGTTATTTTTACCTCTTTATTAAATGATAAATGGATAAATTTAATCGCCTGCTCTTAACCGGGGAAAATATTGCTCGAAATAATGGCATTAAACTCTCGAAAAGGAGGGAAGGGTTGGATTTCGAACGTTTTAAAGACGACAGTATGTTTTGCTGTGATATGAAGCATATTTATACAAATTTATTTTAGAATCGGATCGATAGTTTAGGAGAAGATAAACTTTATTCGCTTTGAATGGATGCCTCTATCCATTCCAGGTCCGACCGCTTCATAAATTTTAGGACAGACGTACAGATAACTTAGGCTATTATTATATAGGGGATTATTTAAAATATGCCTTATTTTCATACGTTTTATCATTGAACTTAGATATGACGTAAATAATTTTCTTTTCATTTGGCTTAAATAATAGATTAGGTACATATGTGATAATTTTAAATTTAATCATCGATTATTTTTTGTTGAAAGATAATTCTCAGCCAAAAAACAAACCATTTTTTTACCTGCCTCATAAGGTACTTTACAATTTTGGAAAATTAAAAATTTTACTGATCCCGTCATATGACGGGCTATATGCTAGTATAAGATAAGCTAAGATTGCTTTTCTGAAAATGATGCATACATTTTTCGGTACATGCTGTATTCAATAATTTAATGCTATTCAAACCAGCCTTTTAAAAATATATGCATAAAATAATTAACATTATTTACGATAATTGATTCTTTTAAAATTTTAAAACTTAACAGATTGATGAAAAGTGAGATTTTTATAGATTATTTCCTGGTTATGCAACAAAAACAATTAAGCAAAAACCTGATCACACCCTTTAGTTTAAACAACAAAAAAGAACATGTTTTAAAAGCTTTTTTAGACAGAGTAGAAAACAGAAACGCGAAACAGATGTCTCCGGGGAAAGATAATGGAATTCCTCTGTACTTTTTGGCGTACAAAAATAAGAAAGTACACTCATTTTTAAGTTTATAAGGGCTCCACCATCTTCCTGCAGGAAAAGGAGCAGTGAGGAAGCCTGCTCCATGATTAGATACGGGCCTCGCGGGAGGTGTTTCTTAGCAAGAAAACTCTCTCTACCTTTCTCAAAATGTTAAGGTATCCGCAAAATGGTGTTTCTCTTCTCCAATTGTTTTGAAAGGATGGTTTAATAAAAATTCATACTCATTCTTAGGTATTTCTACTTATATCGGTAAAAATTTACACATAAAATATAATTATTTAGCAGGGTTAAAAACTTATTCCAGGTGTATGCATATATAAATATGTTAGAAATCGATGTAATTAATAAGAATTTTATAAAAAATAATATACTCTTTCAAGAAAAATCATAATCTATAAATTTTAGGACTGAGATTATGAGATTTTTTTTAACTTCAGTTATAAATTCCTCATATTTGTCTGTTTTTTCGTAGAGAGAGTATGTCACATGTATGTGTATTCAGTGTGTTCAGTAAATGTTGAGGCCAACTTTTATGGGAGGTAGGGGCCGAACGATGGCAGATTAGTTAGGGTGCTGGCCTTCGGTACCAGAGTTCGTGGGTTCGAATCCCACAGTGGCATGAATGTTCGTAGCCGTTCGGAATCGGCTTTAAGCTGTAGGTCCCGGTCTCATTAGCCCTCGCGTTGCAAAAAAGTAGACCGTAGCTTTCCAAACCAATCAATCATATGGGAGGTAGAGTACATAATAAGGATTATCATTGTAAATTTTTCATATTTACACTTGTGTGTGTGTTACAGAGATAGGTAATGTGTATATTATACGTATATTTACTCGGGTTTGAAAGACTAGAACCTACAGCTTAAAAACGATTCCGGGCTACAGCAAACATCCCTGCCCAAGAACAGAAAGTGTTTAGGCAGATCCAGTTGTTAGGCAAAGATCATTATATTATTGACATTATAAAATTTACAAAAATGGTCCAATATTACGTATTGTGGAGATTATATCGTAGTCCAATAAAGACGGTTCTAAAATGCATTGTTTGCTTTTCTGAAGAATATAAACATATATTTGATTCACACATATTCATGTCACAAATGAAAAAAAAACTTACGATGAAAAATCTGAATAATTACATTAATTAATTTCTTCAAATAAAGTTAGTGAGGAATGGTAACTGCTACAAACTCCTCAAGGAATTTGTTCATACTAAAGTTCATTTACATACATAATGTACACATAAAGTACACACGTTTTATGTGTACACATGTATACATTAAAAAAATGTAAGGGTAATCTAAAAACACTTTGTTCCCATGCACATAATGGGATTCAAAGAAAAATAATTGTTCCCAAAAATTTCTCCAATATCAGCAATTTTGTGATATACCTCAGAAAATCCAAGTAAACATTAGGACTACTCGGAACTTAAATAATAGAGGTATTTTTGCCAGATAAATTCGTAAAAATATGTTTATATTTAACTATTCAGAAAATCTGAAAAACGATATAGTTCTATATATTTTGAATAAACCATATAATAGAGAAGATGTAAAAAGTAAAAGTTTATTTATTTATAGAAACTTGATACAAATGCAATATATATATATATATATATATATATATATATATATATATATATATATATATATATATATATATATATATTAGAACCTGGCAATTTCTTTGAAATCTATCCCTCACTTATTATCACTTATCAAAATTACTGAGGAAGGGTAACTGCTCCAAACCTTACAAGGAACTTATTCATACCAAAGTTGATTTATATACATAATGTACACATAAGATATACACTTTTTATATGTACACATGTATTCATAAAAAGAAAGAAGTAAGGGAATCTAAAAATCACTTTGTTACCACTACACATAATGGAATTTGACGAGAAATAACAATCGCCAAAAAAAATCGCCAATCTCACCAAATTTGTGACATGCCTCAGAAAATCTAAGTAAATATTAGGCATAGTCGGAACTTCCATAATCGAGGTGTTTTCTCTAGATAAGTTCTTAAAAATATGTATATATTTAACTATTCGGAATACTTTTAAAACAGTGCTGATTAGTTCCCAGGACCATCAATACAAGGGACAGGTGCATAGGAAAAATATCCAATCTGAAAGTGTTAAAGAAATTTATGATTCAGCACATTCTCAATAGGTTAACAATGTCAAAGCCCAACACTTGAATGTTTTCAAAGCCGGGAGGGTTACAGTTGAAGAACTCGAGACCTGACAATATTAACAAAATTTATGATTTAGAAATATTCTCAGGAGATTGATTATGTAGAAATACAGTACTGACATATTTTTCTAAGAAGTTTTTGCAATTTAAATGAAGAAAAGATATGGATTTTGTAAAACGGAATACGACACGAGAAACTAAAAAGGAAATGAGAAATATTTAAGTGTATGGACAGAGAATTGAAAAGCATCCTTCAAGATACACTCGTGTTAAAAGGTTTCAGGAAATATTCCGACGGAAAGAAATAAGATTATGGAACTGAAACTACTATAACTCTTTTGTGTGTTGTGCGGAAAATAAATTGGTAAATAATGTTTGTAAAGAAATTGTAAAGAAAATCTGAAACACGATATAGTTCTATATATTTTGGATAAGACATATAATAGGAAGAAAAGATGTAAAAAATGATAGTTTATTTATTTATAGAAATTTGATACAAATGAAAAAAAAATATTATAACTAGGAAATTTCTTTGAAATCCCTACCTCACTTATTATCCCTTATCAAAATTAACTAGGAAGGGTAACTGCTCCAAACCTTACAAGAAATTTGTTTATACCTAGTTGATTTACATGCATAATGTAAACATATGATATACACTTTTTATGTGTGCACATGTATACATAAAAAAAGTAAGAGAATCTAAAAATCACTTTGATCCCATTACACATAATGAAATTCGACGAGAAATAATAGTCCCCAAAATTTCGCCAATTTCACCAATTTTGGGATATACATCAGAAAATCTATGTAAACATTAGGACTACTCGGAACTTCCGTGATAGAGGTCTGTTCGCTAGATAAATTTGCTGATAAAAATATGTATATATTTAACTATTAAGAATACTTTTAAAACAGTGCTGATTAGTTCCCAGGACCCTCCATACAAGCAACAGATGTATAGGAAAAAGATTAGATCTGAAAACGTCAACGAAATTTCTTATTCAGCAAATTCTCAGCAGGTTAGCAGTGTCAAAGCACAACTCCTAACTCTTTTGGGTGTTGTGCGAAAAATAAATTCGTACATAATGTTTGAAAAAATTGTAAAGAAAATCTGAAACACGATATAGTTCTATATATTTTGAATAAACCATATAATAGAGAAGATGTAAAAAATAATAGTTTATTTATTTATATAAATTTGATACAAATGCAAAAAAATATTAGGACTTGGAAATTTCTTTGAAATTCCTCCCTCACTTATTATCACTATTCAAAATTAACGAAGAAGGGTAACCTTAGAAGGAAATTGTTCGTACCAAGGTTGGTTTACATGCATAATGTAAACATAAAATATACACTTTTTATGTGTACACATATATTCATAAAAAGAAAGAAGTAAGGGAATCTAAAAATCACTTTGTTACCACTACACATAATATGATTTGACGAGAAATAATAATCGCCAAAAAAATCGCCAATCTCACCAATTTTGTGATATGCCTCAGAAAATCTAAGTAAACATTAGGAATAGTCGGAACTTCCATAATCGACATGTTTTTTCTAGATAAATTCGTAAAAATATGTATATATATTTAACTATTCAGAATACGTTTTAAACAGTGCTGATTAGTTCCCTAGAATCTTAATACAAGGGACAGATGCAGACGAAAAATATCAGATCTGAAAGCGGTAAAGAAATTTATGATTCAGCAAATTCTCAACAGGTTAACAATGTCAAAGCACAATACTTGCATGTTTTCAAAGCAGAGAGGGTTATAGTTGAAGAACCCAAGACCTGACAATGTCAACGAAATGTATGATTTAGAAATATTCTCAGGAGGTTGATTATGTAGAAATACAGTACTGACATATTTTTCTAGGAAGTTTTTGCAATTTAAATGAAGGAAAGATATGGATTTTGTAAAACGGAATACAACACCAGAAACTAAAAAAGGAAATGAGAAATATTTAAGTGTATGGACAGAGAATTGAAAAGCATTCTTCAAGCTACACTCGTGTTAAAAGGTTTCAGGAAATATTCCGATGGAAAGAAATAAGATTATGGAACTGAAACTCTTATAACTCTTTTGTGTGTTGTGCGGAAAATAAATTGGTAAATAATATTTGTAAAGAATTTGTAAAGAAAATCTGAAACAAGATATAGTTCTATATATTTTGGATAACACATATAATAGAGGAAAAATATGTAAAACTGATAGTTTATTTATTTATAGAAACTTGATACAAATGCAAAAAAAAATATATTAGAACTTGGAAATTTCTTTGAAACCTATCCCTCACTTAATATATATAAAATATAAAATAAATTTTGCATATTTTAAAATTATATATAATTATGCTAAAAATATATATAATATAATAATAATTTTTAATTTAATAATATATATTTGTAACAATATATTTATATTATTTTTAATTTTTTATTCTTATATTATTATAAAATATATATATATATATATTATATATATAAACATTTTCAATTTTTATTTATAGCTTTAAAACTAAAAAAATTTATAAAATTATATATTTTAAAAATTTAGATGCTATAAAATATATATAAAAACTACTATATATAAAGAGAGAAAACATATATAATAAAATTTTATACGTATGTCATATTTGTAATACAAAATAACAATATATATATATGTGTATTTTAATTTATATTTTATTGGTATATATAATATATTTTTTCTGGTGGATGTTTGATAATATTCTATTAATTATCATGGTTAGTAAAACTAAAATGCTATAAATAGCTATAGTCCATTACTGCAATCTATTAATTGTAATAATGAAAATATTGTTCCATATGGTAAATTAAACATGTTTAGTTTATTGGTTATTATCTACTATAAGGATAAAGGCTATAATTATAAGATATATGTGTCGTATAATAAAATAAATATAGAAATAATAAATAAATAATGGGCTTCATACAGAACTGGTTAATACAGAATAACTATAAAAAACCCTCTCAAATTAGGAAATATATCTACTTAAAAGAAAAACATATCCTTTTCTTTTTATGTAGTTATATTTCCTTTTCCAGGTTTTTTATGGGGGAAATTTATCGATTACTCATATGTAATCATTCATAATGTTAGAGTGCAGCTATGTTTATTTTATAACTGATTTGCTAATACATGTTGTGGGTTGAATATATTTTTTTTTCGCAACTATAACGTGTGGTGTGGCCAGAGAAAATAAGTGCACTTAAATTCACCAATTTTTAGAATTGTGATTGGTCTCCAGGCGATTCAATATCCTTATATTCCTTCTGGGCAGAGCTAAAAGGAAGCATTATAAAAGAACAATACAACGAACAGATAATGGAAAAAGTGTGGGTTGTTAAATGAAAGAAGGAAGGTAAAGAATGCAGCGTTCTCTGGACATTAATTTTTTTTAGCACGTGGAGTGCTCCTTTTACTTAATATTATATATATATATATATATATATATATATATATATATATATATAATATATATATATATATATATATATATATATATATACATATATATATATAAAATATATATATACATAAATATATTATATACATTATATATATAATATATTATATATATATATATATATATATATATATATATATTTGCATATTTTCTTGTCGTTTCTTCTAATTTTGAATATTGTAATATAGAACAGTGGTACTATACTATAATTAAAAGCAATGTAAAGCAACTTGGGTTATCAATGTCTTCGAAATGACAATGCAATGTACTACACCACAACACATAATATAACTGCATTTATCTACTGGATATTAGATTTATATACTAAACTCAGATGATTTTTTTCTCCAATCTATTGTCCCAAATTAAATACAAAAAAGTGATTCAGAAATGCACAACAGTTACTTATTATATAATGTGAAAAATGGAACTCCCTGTTTCCTGTTTACAAGCAAACTTCGAGAGTAACTGAATGTACAATACAAAAGCAGTTTTTTTAAATTTTCTGATTTTACTGAACATATTTGTTGATAAATAGAAGGTTTTTTTTAACATAAGCAAGAAAAGAATTCATCTTAAAATATTTCTTGAAGACTAAGAGTGTATACATGAAGGGTAAAACTGTTTCTCCCGCATACACTACTTTAAATTTAATATGTAAAATTAATGATTTTGGAAAAAAATTAATATAAACATTTTTTAAACACCGTCTTATTTATACTTTTACAAAAATTCTATTTATATTCTATTTATAATTATATCTTTCTATCTTTTATAATTTTAAAAAGAGTGAGAAACACCTATTTTAAATAGATGTTTTTCACTCTTTCATTTCTTTCGTACTACAAACCATTTATTTCCTACATATTCATCCTACAAAAAATAAATATTTTATTACTT
>CM063511.1:19622027-19627027 GCA_032207245.1 Pardosa pseudoannulata
TTTGAAAGTAACTTCGTGTATAAAGAATTAAATGATAAATATATGTAAAGAAGACATGTAATATACGACGTCAATGAATTTAAGGGAAACATCATTAGATCTTATAACCTTTGAAAATAACATCGTGTATAATGTCACTTAATTAGTATAATGTAAACTTTCTGATTCTGTTAATAAAATGATAAATATAAGTAAAACAGACTCGTGATATACGACGTAAAAAATTTAGTAAAAACACCAGCAGATCTTATAACTTTTGAAAGTAACTTCCAGTATAAAATCACTAAATTAGTATGATATAACATTAATCCTGCTAACTAAATAATAAATATATGTGATGCACATATGAGATATCTACTAAGTGAATTTTTGGAGAAACATACAAAACCACTAAAATAGTATGATGTAGCTTTAATCATTTAATGAAATGATAATCATGTTAAAATCTTTTATCATGTTAAAAAAAAGTAGTGTATTATAAAGTAAAATTCATGGAACCTAGTAAATCGTTTAGGGCAGTGTTGCAACTTCCAATGCCGTAACTAGGGCTTGGCAAAGTTGGTATATGCTATAGGCGCATCAGTCTTAGGAGCGTCGCACCGAGATTAAAATGGGGTTCAAAAGAGGACGACTCGCCTCCAATAGAAATAAGGGAAATTTGAAAAATAATAATTTTAATTATAAAATCCAATGTGTTTAAAAATTACATTTTTTTTATATTTGAATTTTCATATTTATTAAAATGCTTCTAGAAACTAAACTTATTATAGATTCTTACAAAATGTGTACTAATCATCATTAATATGCTTTAATATAAATCTCTGTATTCGTTTTAAGTTATCGTTTTAAGTGGAATATATTAAAGTTATTATAATTAAATTTAAATTTATAAATTTGCCAATTTTTTTTATGAAAATTCAACATCCAAATATAAAGTATTTCCCCCAGATAAACTATTTAGTTTATCAGTAAAATAATATTCCCGAAAAGTTCATAAATATCTTTAAGTACTAATAACGTAAAAATAGAAACAAAAGTAAAAAAATAATATGCTGGAAACATTTTAATAATTAACAAATTTTTTTGAATTCATCTGAATATATATGGGTGTAATAATATCAGTGTCTATGCCCTAAAACCTATTCAAAATTATCCCTTTTCCCCATTCGTTATTCTAAATCTTAATTTCTCCTCTTTATATTAACCATATTTCCCAGCCAACCAATTTAAACGAGGATGTTTTCATTCCTTCAGCCGAAATTATTTCTTTGATTCTTAAAGTAAAAAAAATGTTATAGCTGGCATTTTATTTAGGAAGTAATAACTCCCCCACGAAAAATCTATAACGATCAGCAATAATACTCATCTGGAACGCCACACTTTGGCAGATGGCTCTAATCAAATGTTACTCTCGCTAAGCAATTAACTGTTGCCTCAATATTTGGCCACGACACTAAACCACACACGGGTTTTGGTAGTCTCTCGCAAAAGGTTGGCATGAGAGAGAGTGTTCTGACACCGTCCGGTTCAGATGCCTCTGGATTTTGTGCTATTTTAATCGGATGAAATAAAAATTATGTTCGGCCACGACGACTGGTGTGTTTCTTGACAGACGTTTAGCAGGATTCTTGGCAGCCCATCATGCCCAGGCTGAGGAAAATAATAGGGGCAATTTCAAAAGAACTCTTTAAGTGTAAAATTTTGGGGTGGTTTCTCCCCGTTGATTATATGGTTATAAAAAATATTTATATATTCTCTCACTATATTTGGGGGTAGGGGCACAGACCAGTTTTTTGCCACGGGCGATGAAGGTCCTAATTACGTCCCTGGCAAATTAATGAACATTTGCGAAAATTAAAGAAAAAAAGCGAATTTAAATGGGTTTTTCATACTTATATGAACACTAGCCGATCGAACACAGCCTTTGGTCACGATTTACAAAATTAGTGACGTTATGACAAGTCACTAATCATCGCATAGTAAAATATATTAAACTTTTATTTTAGCAACATGATTTACACAATTTATATTAATATATAAAGAATATAATATAAGTAACTTTTGTGACGAAGATAAATATTTACAACTTTAAATGTTTAAAACAAATTGCGAAGGTTCATCTCAGACTGTTTCAATATTTTCTTATTTTCAATTTAATATAAGTAAATCGTAAAATAAAAAGGAACCACAAATGTTTCGTAAAGAATGAACAAAATATATCCAGTGTGCCAAAATAGTCGATTTTCAAAGAATAATAAAATATTTTTGTACCAACGAAAGATATTGAGACGACAGATTCTATTTTGAAAAAAAGTCTTATGGAATACTTCCGGTCTAGATTCTTTTTACATTTTTATGAGAAGGTTTACTCAATAGAATTTGGCGTCTACAGATTCTAAACTATAAAGTATTCCATGTAGACTGTATTTTTAAAGATCATACAAAATAATTGTCAGCGTTACAAGATTATAAACTTCTAAATCTATTATATGAATAGTTACATTGCATAGGGATTATTTGTTTCTGATAATAAAATGAAATACAAAGCTTCCATTCACAAAAATACCTTTCAAATATAGTGATGAAAATAGTAAAAGTTCTAACTAATAAAACTAACATGGAGAGATAAACAATAAGTGCAGATAAAGGATAAAGCTTACCAAATTTCTGAGCTATTGTCTTTTTTTTATTACTTCAAGTTATCTCAAAGAAGATTTCTACTTTATAGTTAAATATGATACCGGATGTTAGCTATAAATTAAAAATATAAATAAAAATAGCGCAGATTTGGTTCTAAAAAACTTTTAGTTTTTTATTTTACTTAGTATCTTTAGTTATCATAATAAAATACAATATACTACGGCTCTATTCCCAAAAATAACTCCAAAATATAGGACAAAAATAACTCCCAAAAATAAAATATACGTATGATAATAATAAAATTGCGAAATAATAGAAATTTCATGAAAAGATAGAGCTAACTGTAGATAATTGAAGCATCACCAAAGTGTTAAGCTATAGTTTACTTTTTATTATTAAGTTTATCAAAGTAGTCTGCAATTTTACAGTTAAATATGATATCTGATGTTATGTATAAGCTTGATGTTTAACATATTGTGTGCAGGTACATTTCGCATCGTACCGGGAGCGGGTGTTTTACGCGTCAATTTAGTTATTCAGTTATATCTCAACAGATCGAAAACTATTTAATTTTTTAACCACCTTTTCACATTTTATATTGAAATATATAAACAAATATATAAATAGAAATATATAAATACAACCATAAGATTTTTATAAACAAAAAATGTATTTTTTAGTGGATAAATTTATAAAATTATCGTAAATATGAAAAATTAAATAGAAATAGTAGTACATAGTTTTAATTTTTTCGAATTATGTAATATATAAACTTTTCTACATTACAAAAAAAAAATGAAAATAGCAATTATAAAACTAATAGTGTTTTACAGTGTTACCGTTCAAAGCATTTTCCTTTATGAAGAGGTACACGGTAAAAACCTGTACTAGTAAACGCCCCTCGTTCAAGTATCAATCGTCTGAAAACGTACTAGTACGTGTCCCGCATATGTTAAATATATGAATAAAACTATTGTGGTTTAGTTATGCCCATCATGCCCAGGCTGAGGAAAATAATAGGGGCAATTTCAAAAGAACTCTTTAAGTGTAAAATTTTGGGGTGGTTTCTCCCCATTTGATTATATGGGTATAAAAAATATTTATATATTCTCTCGCTATATTTGGGGGTAGGGGCACAGACCAGTATTTTGCCACGTTCGATGAAGGTCCTAATTACGTCCCTGGCAAGTCAATGAACATTTGCGAAAATTAAAGAAAAAAAGCGAATTTAAATGGGTTTTTTTATACTTATATGAACACTAGCCGCATCGAACACAGCCTTTGGTCACGATTTACAAAATTAGTGAAGTTATGACAAGTCAATAATCATCGCATAGTAAAATATATTAAACTTTTATTTTAGCAACATGATTTACACAATTTATATTAATATATAAAGAATATAATATAAGTAACTTTTGTGACGAAGATAAATATTTACAACTTTAAATGTTTAAAACAAATAGCGAAGGTTCATCTCAGACTGTTTCAATATTTTTTTATTTTCAATTTAATATAAGTAAATCGTAAAATAAAAAGGAACCACAAATGTAAAGAATGAACAAAATATATCCAGGGCACCAAAATAGTCGCTTTTCAAAGAATAATAAAATATTTTTATACCAATGAAAGATATTCAGACGACAGATTCTATTTTGAAAGAAAGTCTTATGGAATACTTCCGGTCTAGATTCTTTTTACTTATTTCAGAGAAGGTTTACTCAATAGAATTTGGCGTCTACAAATTCGAAACTATAAAGTATTCCATGTAGACTGTATTTTTAAAGATCATACAAAATAATTATCAGTGTTACAAGATTATAAACTTCTAAATCTATTATATGAATAGTTTCATTGCATAGGGATTATTTGTTTCTGATAATAAAATGAAACATACAAAGCTTCCATTCACAAAAATATCTTTCAAATATAGTGAGGAAAATAGTAAAAGTTCTAACTAATAAAACTAACATGGAGAGATAAACAATAAGTGTAGATAAAGGATAAAGCTTACCAAACATCTGAGCTATTGTCTATTTTTTTATTACTTCAAGTTATCTCAAAGAAGAACTTTATAGTTAAATATGATACCGGATGTTAGCTATAAATTAAAAATATAAATAAAAATAGCGCAGATTTGGTTCTAAAAAACTTTTAGTTTTTTATTTTACTTAGTATCTTTAGTTATCATAATAAAATACAATATACTACGGCTCTATTCCCAAAAATAACTCCAAAATATAGGACAAAAATAACTCCCAAAAATAAAATATACGTATGATAATAATAAAATTGCGAAATAATAGAATTTTCATGAAAAGATAGAGCTAACTGTAGATAATTGAAGCATCACCAAAGTG
>CM063511.1:19632027-19659527 GCA_032207245.1 Pardosa pseudoannulata
AAATATGCACTACATGATCTGGCATAAATAAATATTTTTTAAACCTTTGGCAACCCATTCCATTATGATGTACATTAGATAAAAAAAAACTTTAAATGTCATAAGTCCAACTGAAAATTGTAACTCAATTAAGGCGCTACACCAATTTAATTTTAGTTAAAAATATATTTCATTGTATATCACATATGCTATACCGGCGTGAAAAACATTAGATGTGTATTTAAAATGTGATGTACAGGACACACAAAGATTTAGAATGCTAAAGATTTATTTTAATAGGAACAGAAATTAATGAAAGCTGTAATAAAATTTTAAAGCGGAGAAAGTGCTTTACCCCTTGCAGCTTTTCTTCTGAATTGGGTACGCCTTTGAAGGGAATAACATCTTGACATCATCATTTCAGTTATCACCAGGCAATTTATTTTCTATTAATTCATCAATCATGCATAATTTCAAGGTAATGATATCGGTAATAGAAGCTATAAATTTGCTTTATAGTTGTACAAGTTGACTTATAACAGAAACTTTCCTGCCTTAGTGTTGTATAAATGAAAGATTTTGTCATTAAGAGATACTAATGCATCAAAGGTGTAATAATGCTTTCTATAAATATAAAATGAATTAAAGTGAGACATATAGCAGCGGTGATTAACTCTAGTTTGTCTTAAGTAGAAATTTAAAATTACAGTTATAGATTTTTTCTCATTAATAAAGCTAAATTTTCTCGATCAGAAACAAATATGTTAAAACATTTAACCGAAAAATTGTTACATAATCTATATTTGTCTTCTCTAATCTCCAATCATTAAATTTTTTTAGAATAAGCCTGAAAAATCCATTTCTTTTTTTAAAGTGCCATTCATTATTCATAATATACATTTCAATAGCATTACATTATCATCAAAAATATGTGTAAGGTTTATTTATGCATTGCGACTGAATTAGAAGAGCGCTGATCTTATTCAAGAATACTAAATAAAGAGATTAATCATGTAACAAAAAAAACCAATTATAATCCTTGTGGTGTACCAAATTATATTTAACTATTTTGTAAAAAAAATTATGCTGTTTTGTGCTATAGAAAGGGAGACTGAAAATTGCAGAAAGAATGAAAATTATTCATATTGATTTATGCAAAAGGTTAAAAAATAAACATTTAGTGTGTTTGCATACCGTTTCAAGAATTCAGAAAATCAAAAAATTGTACTGATTTTGGAACGTTGATTAACTGTAACTGGTCTTAAGTAGAAATTTAAAATTGCAATTATAGATTTTTTTCTCATTAATAAAGCTAAATTTTCTGAATCAGAAACAATATGTTAAAAGTTTCAACTTCAAAATTGTTACATATTCTATATTTGTCTTCTAATCTCCAATCATTAGATTTTTTTTAGAATAAGCGATTGGGAAATATCAATTTCTTCTTTTAAAGTTCCATTCATTATTCATAATATAAATTTCAATTGCAGAACATTATCATAAAAAATATATGTAAGGTTTATTTATGCATTGTGACTGAATTATAAAAGCGCTGATATTATTCAAGAACACTAAATAAAGAAAATAATCATTTAACAAAAAAAAAAAACATAATTATAATCTTTGTGTTGCATCAAATTATATGTTACTATTTTATAAACAAAGTTTATGTTGTTTTATGCTATATGAAGAGAGACTGAAAATTACAGAAAGAATGAAAATTGGGGGTAGGAATTTATGCAAAACGCTAAAAAATAAACATTAAGTTTTTTGGAATACCATTTCAAAAATTAAAAAAAAGCCAAAAATTTTTACTGATTTTTGAAATTAAAAAAAAAAATCTGAATTTGAGAGTATTGTAATATATTTTTATAATACATTTTTAAATTTATGTTACGGACTCCATTCACCTATTCTCATATTATAAAATATTTTCCAGCATTACAAATGCATTCGGGAAATGCTACAACTGATCAAATTTAGAAATCGAAACTTACTCTATACTTTTACAATTCTAAAAACAAATTTGCAATTACAAAATAAATTTGTTATGTTGACTGCCAGACGCATTTTCGATGGTTTGCCCAAGGCGTTGACGTGAACTTTTCATTATGCGATGTATATTATGCTGAAATATTATTTGCATCAGATAAAATGAGTTATAAAATCATGCTTGAAGCAGTTTTCGTGGTGGGGGTCACCGATCACTCTCACGGCAAGGTAGGCAATTGTTACGATTGTCCTTTTTTTCAAACAGTCGTCTTCGATTGCTAAGTGATTACTCTCATTCTTTAGCATTCAAAGCAGCTAGGAAGAACTAGAGTAAAGAATTTGACTAAACAAGTGGTGACATATTGTACCGATTGCGTTGATTGATTCACCTTTTCTTTGCCTTTGTGGCGTTCTGATGTTAACCACGTCGAAGAAGCTTCCATCGAATACAGACTGACATGGAATGGAAATTTCCCTGGATGCTGCGCTCGAGCATGTTGCAGTATATAAGGTGAATGGCACAGTTCAGTCGGAAAGGGGAAATCACTCTCGACTTTGGAATCAGCGTGCTTGAGTAAAACAACTTTTCTCCAGCTTGTTTGTCACTTGCAAGCCCCAAGTGTTATCAAGGCACTGATGTGTTTATACTTTACCTTTTTACTCTTTATTTACTTATTAAACTTTTAATAAAAATGTTTTGGTCAAAAGCTCATGTTGACGATTAGTTTGTTCCACTTCAATATCCCACTACACCTTGAAAGTTTCATTCTGACCCATCGCAATATGCACTGATAAAATGTGTATTTTTCGTGTACTAATAAAATTACTTTTGTATGTTCTATATTGCATTAATTTCTTCAAACCATTATAATAACAATGGTTTTATTGAAAAAATTATCAGTATCCATATTTACTACAATTATGTACTTTCATTATTTGCTGCGTAGCTGGTCACAGGTGGCTCCCGTGGAGCTGTACCCAAGTCCAGTGCCGGTCACCAGTGACCCCCTTGGCAGTCAACGTGTTAATTAGAAGAGAGTAAAAATTAAAAAATATATAGTTATTTCTGTTAATTCATTTAAATTTAATATTCACTGTCATAACGTTCCATTTACTTAATTTTAATTCTGTTCCATTTAGTTTATTTTAATTCTATAAGCTTCCGCTTAACTCTATAAGCTTCCTATAAATACCCTTTTGTAACTTCCCTGCCAAGCTCCCAATTATCACTTTGGTGAGTCAAAAACCTAATTTTTTAATCGCATAAGCCGCTCTAGATTTTCAATCAGATGACATTACGCATACCAGGAATGTCACTTGGCATTGTCCTTGGCGAGCGCTGCTTTTCAATAGTTTTATAAATTCGCCCATTTCATGATATGACATATCCCCACTCCACACATTGGCGTATTTTTTAGTGCTGAGCTTGGCGGGAAGGGAATAAAGACACACTTGCGATAGAGACACACTTGCGGACTTGAAGCCCGGCAGACAAGATTGAAGAGAGACTTGGATTCCGTGAAAAGAAGAGGAACTGAGTTCCGTCCCCCATAATTGTCTTATATTTTAATCCCTTTTTGTTTTCTTCTTCCTTTTTATTAATTTTTTTTATCATTTAAAAACTCAATTAATTTGTTTCTAATAATTTTTTTAAATTTCATTTTAATATCAGTAAAATCTATTAATTCAGTAACTTCTCCTCTCCTTTTTAATGCCTGTTGTGTTTATTTTTTACTTTAAGATTTAAACTTAAGTTGGCGAAAAGCCGAATTTAATTTAAACATATTAAAATATCAGGACTAGGCAATAACGCGTATTTCTACTATACATCAACCACTCAAATAATATATTTTTTTACTGTGTTTTCTGTGGGTTTCTTTTTCAGGTACCAACGTTTTTATGTTTTGCTCGACGCGTACATCAACATAGAAACCCCCATTCCACCAAATTCACTAGTAACACTTTCAAACCTTCCAAATAAAATTATAGAGTTCGATTAGAGCTATTATTGCTTTATGCCTATAATTTTCTCTGATTGCGTTCCCAGTATAGAACAAGCAAGAATATAAATTTCTTGTTCTAGAGTGTCGCCCATTCTATTACCCACAACATAAATAAGAATAATAGAATATATAGTTATATAAATGAATTTGTGAAACTATAACAATCAGAGTTTGTTTTTATTGTTTTCTGTTGGTCAAATATATTAGCACGCCAGACCAAATTGATACACAGGTTTAGCTTTTCTTTTGACAACCTGAAATTTTGGCACTGTGCTTGCACAAAATACATCGCTAAATATAGACTATCGAATTTAACAATATATTTCCTGACTATGATAAACGAAAGCTATAAATGCATTTTACAACTGCTAAAGGTACATAAAGATAATAAAAGCTAAAATACTTCCCCAGTGCAAACAAAGATTTTCCGAATATAGTACATTTTAATCTCACTGAATTATTGGAATAACACTGTTTATCTCCTGTTTACCAAAGCTACAAAACGTTTATTTTTCAGCACTTCCTCCTAATCCATATTTTTCTCTTCGAAGAATTTCATTTTGTAGTACTTCATTGTACAGTATGAAAGCTTCAAAGCATTTCTCGAAGTCTTAAAATATAATTCGATATAAATATTATAGATATGTTGCATTTCATAAAACTTTCTCTAGTATAAAGTGAAAAGGATTGGTGGGTAGACAAAACATTTACAATAAACGGAGCAAGTCTTCTTCAAAATATGCTCCTGTTATTTATATTTAAACGTATGTATAAGTTAATACCCCTTGAATATTAAATTAATTCCTTAGTTTTGTTTAGCATGCAAGAAAAATATAATCATCGTAGAGGTTAAGTTTGGAGCTCTACGGTCTACATTTTGCAACACGGAGGCTAATGAGACCGGGACCTACTGCTTAAAGCCGATTCTGAACGGCTGCGAACATCCATGCCACAGTGGAATTCAAACCCACGAACTCCGGGTCCGAAGGCGAGCACTCTAACCAATCGGCCATTGTTCGAAGAGAATTGATACACGTCAAGTGACACATACTAAAGCTCATTTTCAATATAACTAAGAAATAAATATCAGGGCTTCAGAACACGTAAAGTTATGAAATTTTACCCTGAGGGGTAAAATTGCAAACTATAAGTTTCCAAATTCACACATAAATATCTATGGTAATATTTAAGGAAAAAATTAGGAATGAAGTCTTATAAACTTTAAATCGTGTAAATTATCATTTACAACTTATATTATTCTGTAATCATTGTTTCTCTGTTGTTCTCACTATTGACGTTTTCCACTTTATTCCAGCACAATGAAGGAGAGCATGTCGTGCGTCGATAATCACATGAAGCATTGCTTCACAGTCACCCAGAGAAAGGTGTTCAATCACGTGGTAGCAGGTGCTCGGCAAGTGCTGCTGGAACTGTGCGTGCCTGGAGCCATACAGGAAGGTATGATACATGTACAAACGTGTTATCCCACGCGTGGAATATTGATTGCTTTCAACGCAGTCGTGGGCTTGCGAGTGACGCAAGCAATTTGTTTAGATGTGGAGAAATTTAGATTTATGCGTTACATGCCGACAGCAATTGAAGTGCATCAATAACGAACTTTAATACCTACTCTTCACTTAAGGATTGTCAAACTTCTTAATTCCTGAAACATTTTGGTTAAAAGGTGACAAGGGACGTAGGATATCAGTTTTTTTATTTTAACGATATTCTTTTAAGAGTACAAAATGGTTTTACATGAAACAAATAAAACTCTAAAAACTTAAAGAAATACAACTTTTAATTAAAATATGAAATCAGTGGATAAAAAAAGACTCATCCAACAATATAAAAGAATTCCTAGTTCACAATATACAAATGTCTTTTATTTTTCTAATTTTATGTTTAGAATTTGCCTGAAAACAAAACTGGATATAAATTTTACTTAATTTAAATACTATAAGACAATAAACTCAACTTATACAATATTTATCATCCGTTTTCTCTGTTCCACTGTATTAAATTTTCTATAAAACAAAAAACTTCTGATTTTAACGTGCCAGTTACTGTGCGATTTAACTGTACCTGTAAATCAACACACACTCTATATACTATATATAACTGGGCCAGTATGTCTAGACTCTTGACAGCATGTTGTTTTCTGTGGGATTTAACCCTCAATTTGGCTAAGTCTGGCCGCTACACTGAAAATGTATATTTATAACTACTATATAACATAATTGTCAGTGTTCGCCACAGCAGACATTAATTATCTCAAAAATCGAAAAGGATATATTTTTTTGTTTCTTTTACAGAGATTCTAATGTCTATACAGACATGGGTAAATAACAGAAATTAAAAAATATTTGAAAAAACATCTTGTCAAATTAAGGGTTAAAGAAATAAAGAATATGCTTTAAGAGTTTGCTTGTGCTAAACTTCAATGCTTATTAAATCTGAAACATAATATAATTTGCCATTTTAAAAAGCATACCCAGTTTTATGACAAACACATTAATAGACTATCTCAAATTTATAATAGGAAATACAAAAAGCAATGCATATTAAAAATTATTGACTAAAGAACAAAATTATGAAAAAGTTATTCATTAAATAGTCAAATTGGAAAATACTCTTATTAAAATTTTAAGATAAGAGTATATGATAAAAAACATGTTTCAATGCAGTAAAATAATCATGCTATGCGTAGATACCTTTTGATAGCAAAGCGTATGTTTAGCTTGAATTTTTGGTTGAATTCTGTTATCTAAAACTTTTTATATCCCCTTTCAATTTATATTAGGGGAATATATATTTTATCTTCAGAAATTCTGGGGTTGACAACACGTATTAAAATATAATTTTTGCTTAATTAATGTACTTAAATTTAAATTCAATTTTTTATCGTTATTGTGATGAGTAGTTTCTCTGCAATAGAGTTAGACTTATTGAACAGCATACTTAATTAAGTGCTATATTTGCCTGAAAACTTATAATTGATGTTTATCAACATACCAGTAACTCAGTATTTTTATAGAGTGGATTACACTTATAGCTAACAAGTGTAAAAGTAATGCAGTTAAAGCTGCAAGGCAAAGCAATTTCATAACGATTGATAGTGTGACATTATCGCCTGTTTACCCCAATATAGAAAATTCAATTTTTATTTCTATTTTGATGAGCAGTTTCTTCGTAATACAGTTGGACTTACTAAACAGCCTACTTATTATATCTACCAAAATACATTGGCGGGTAGCAACAATCATGCGATTCAGTAATATTTTATTGCAGAAATAACTTATAATACCTATAAAAGTAATTTAGGTTTAGCTGAGAGAAAAAGCAATGTGATATCGATAGATAGTGAAACTTTATACAGTAGAACCTCGATTATCCGAGCTAATTGGGACCGCTAGTACCTCGGATATCGGAAATATCGGTTAATAGAAACCACGTAGAAAAACCTTCCGTGCTTGCGAATTTAACTAACTTTTAAAGTAATAAAAAATAGAACGTTCATTAAATGATAAAAATAAACATATATGAACTTATGTACGGCTAAAAAGATTTAAAAGTGAGTAATATTTCTTGGAAGTTGAGTGCTTTTGTGGGGAAGAAGTGCCTGTAATACGGACAACGAACTAAAATGTGTATAATTTTTTCCAATCTCATTTTGGAAAGGAGAAAAAAAATTTAAACTTCCTTATTGGCTCAGTTAACAGAAACCTCGATTAATCGAACCTCGGCTAATCAAGATTCTACTGTAGTTTGTTTACCGCAGAGTATTTTTCTACCATTCTCTGGCTTAAAGTCAAATTGTTTTGATAATTATTTGTCGCTTCGAATGCAGAATATACCAGAAGTCTCAGAAGTATGGTACTGAATTAAGAAGAAATTTTTATTAAGGTCCGTTTGTTGAGTACGACTATTGATTTCTGATAATCAGAACATGTATCTGAGAAATATGGAGTCCTATTAAAACGTTTCTCTCCCATTTCAGCGTACCTTCGGCATGCTCCTTGTTTCAAAAACGTCTCACTATCAGAAGACAAATGCGCTCCGAAGTACAGATATTTGATGCAGTTATCGGAGAATGTCAACAGAAGGAAAAATGTGGACGACGGACTCAGAGAGTCGTGTTGGTAAGTCGCATTATATTTCCTTATTTAAAAAGTTTCAAGGGCCTTAAAAACTAAAGTAACTAAAAAAATTAAATAACTAACTTATGTACAGGGTGTTTAAAAAATGACCGGTATATTTGAAAAATCAATAAAAACTAAACGGACAGTGATAGAAATACACAGTTTATTGCAATATGCTTGGGACAATATTAAATTTTTAGGCAGACAAACTTTCAAAATTAGTTACAATGTTCCACAACAGATGACGCGGCAGTCTGGAAAAATCTAAACTACGATATTTTCCAGATATCCACCATGCACAGCAATAATATGGCGTATTCTCAGAACGAAATTATCAGAAACCCGTGTAAACGTCTCAGGCGGGATGGCTTCACATGCAGAACAGATGTACTGTTCCAGTTATTCAATTGTTTGTGGATAGTGGTTGTGACACCTGGTCTTTTAGAAGTCCCCACAGACAAATATCATAGTTTAGATTTTTTCAGACTGCAGCGCCATCTGTTGTGGAATATTGTAACTAATTTTGAAAGTTTTTCTGCCGGAAAATTTACTATTGTCCCGAGCATATTGCAATTAACTGTGAATTTTTATCACTGTCCGTTTAGTTTTTATTGATTTTTCAAATATAACGGTCAATGTTTAAACACCCTGTATCACGAGAATGTATAATGAGAATATATCACTGTGCTTTAAAATATACAATGAACATTCTCTGCAGAACACCAGATGTAGTTCGAGTTATTGTAGAGTGTATTATATGTATCACTTACGGTTTTTGACTTTAAGAGTGATCTTCGTAAAAGTATAATCGTCGCGTACCACTTTCCATAATATTAAAAAAGTTATCTGTATATTTAAAACGCAAAGTGTTTTCTTTCGACAGTCCATGACAAGAAACTATTGCATCCATATTTCTCATTCAGTTTTAATATATTTGGTTACAGAAGTGTAACCGGTAGTTTTTATGAATAAAAGAGGCATTAAATAACTGTAATTTGCATTTAACATTTTCATTTCACATTTTCATTCACATTTTCACATTACGTCTGAATGCATTGTACATTTTATGGAGAAAGGAGAATTAGATTAAAAACATATTTTACTGAAAAATGCCACGTATATCTAATTTAGAATGGATACAACCCAAGTTTATTATCAGTAATGACATACCCTTGCATCAAAGAGGAACTTAGCAACTTGATTTGAACTTCAAATTACTGCAATTAATCTTTATTTCCCCCCTTATACAATGCGAATAAAATCAATAAGTTTTCGCAAAATTTGTGTTTACTACATGAGTTAATATAGTTCACAAAATAATGGAATATTTGTGTTGACACGAGAAATCCGAGAATTCTTCACTGAGAAAGGGAATACTAACTGAATCCGGTGCCTTTTCAACAAGCACGTATTGTCATATAACATTTGGGCTGAAAAATTCGTAGATTGCCACATAGATGGAGCTACTAGTATTCGATCCATGTGATTTTTATTTAGCCCTAACCTTCGAAAATCAAGTGTATAAATTTGAAAGCTGTAGGACTATTAATTTGTGAGATATTGTATTTTGATTGAAGTAACTTTTGTTACTTTGAAAACAATGGATAAAAAGAAATTTCGTGTGCTAGTAAAGTACAGCTTTTTAGCGAAACAAATACTGATGAAGCCAAATCTTGGTTTGATAAACATTATTTGGAGTCTGCACCAAGAAAATCAACCGTTGAAAAGTGGTTTGCTAAATTTAAACCAGGCAAAATGAGCACCGGGGACGATGCACGCTGTGGACGACGAATCAAAGAACTGTTACCGACGAAAAGATAAAAAAAAGTCCTCAAAATAAATTTTGGATGACCTTAAAGTTAGACTAATCGAGATATCTGAGAATCTAAAGATATCAAAGGAACGTGTTTTGGACATATCGTGAAAGAATATTTGGGTATCCGAAAGCTCTGAGCAAAGTGGGTGCTGCGCGAGCTCACAATCGATGAAAAACAACAATGAATTAATGATTCAAGCTGTGTTTGAAGCTGTTTAATTGTGACAAACTCGAATTTATGCTTCGATATACAACAACGGATTAAACATGGCTCTATCATTTCACATCGGAGTCCAATCGATAGTCAACCGAGTGGACTGCACGTGATGAACGAACTCCAAAGTGTGGAAAGACGCAACAGTCGGCTGACAAAGTTATGGCATCAGTATTTCCGGATGCTCATGGTATATTATTCATATACTACCTTAAAAAAGGAAAACTCATCAACAGCGACTATTGCACAGAGTTATTGGAGAGTTTTAAGGATGAAATCGCGACAAAATAGCCCATTTGATTCTGGTTTGGTTTGGTTTGGAGTGCTACGGTCTACTTTTTGCAACACGAGGGCTAATGAGACCGGGACCTACAGCTTAAAGCCGATTCCGAACGGCTACGAACATCCATGCCCCTGTGGGATTCGAACCCACGAACTCCGGTACCGAAGGCCAGCACCCTAACCAATCGGTCATCGTTCGGCAGCCCCAATTGAAGAAGAAGAAAGTGCTGTTTCATCAAGGCAATGTACCATGTCGCAAGTCAATGAAAACGGTGGCCAAATTATATGAATTAGGCTTCGAATTGCTTCCAAATCCACCGTATTCTCCAGATCTCTACCTCAGACACTTTTTCATGTGCTTTGACCTCAAGAGAAGGTTCGCTGAAAAGAAATTTAGCGCTGATGAAGAAGTAATCGCCGAAATTGAGGCCTATTTTGAGGCTAAAGACAAATCGTACTATAAAAATGGTATCGAAAATTTGTATGACCGCTATAATCATTGTATCATCTTAAAGGTAACTGCATTAAATAATGAAATCAAATTTTATCAAAAAAAGTTTTTTTTTTTCAATGTTAGTAAGGCGGTTTCAGTATTTACGATGACAGATAATGGTAACATTTCAAACAATTGTCATTTTCAGTTGAAATGATTTTTCACAGATATAAATAAAACTAAAAGTGGCCACGCTGACTAGTTTCAGAAAAAACATGTTACCTCGAGATATATTTATACCTTTTCAAGTTTGTAGATCTACATTTAGAATAAAATGCATAAAGTTATAAAGAGAAATGTAGACATCATACATAGTTTTATCTTTACAAAAACGTACGTCTATAGCAATTCCAAAGATGTGAAATACCGTTGAAGCAAAAAAGCTTACTGAGGGATCACTGAAATAAAATATACAGTCAACTAAGTTACGTTTCGCACAATTTAAGCTGACTTAGATGCAAATTCATCACATCTGGCTCCAGTATAAATCGTCAACATAAATTTCACCCACAGGTTCCTCGAGAAAGAGAGCAAAAGAAAAGAATTTAACAATGTTAAGGCATAGATTTAGAGCGGGTCAGCCGAAAGTTATCTTATAGCCGAGATTTAAAACGGAAAGCATTACGGAGTTTTTATTTTACTTCTCATATATTTTCGGAGCTTTCAACATTTCGGAAAAATTTACTCATTCTTTTCAATGTTGATCTCAACTAAAATCCGATAAAGTGTTTTAAAAAAAGATTTATATCTTGCGATGAACTGGAGAAATTTATGCGTTTGAACTTTTTTTCTAAAAGAGAATGACCGAAGATTATAAGGCTATTTTTAAAAAACTTCTTATATATTTTCCTAGAATTTATAAGAGGGTGAAGATCCATTAGGGGATTTAAGGTGACAAGTCTCAGTATGGAATGTCGTTTTAAATAGTTTTTTTTTTGTCACGTCAGTTAACACATTGTATGCGGTAAGCGTACTAGTACGTTTTCTGAAGATTGGTAAGTGAGTGCGGGACACGTACTAGTACGTCAGTCCATATGTTTTAGTTACACTGCTATTTATTATTAGACTAATTGAAAAAATATGTAAAAACAGAGTAAACTATTTGTACAATATCACAATATCAGTATTAGTCTCTTCACGACGTTTTTGTATCCTTGTAGAAAAGAAGAGTAACTTTTCGATAGTTATATTTTCCTACTATTACAAAACATAGGAAAACTATCGGGTAATATTTATCTGTCAAATTTTTACCTAAGCAGATATTATTTTATTAGTATATAGCCCGTCATATGACCGATTCAGTTAAATTTTTAATTTCCAGAATTATAAAGTACCCTAGGAGGCAGGTAAAAAATAGTTTGTTTATTGGCTGAGAATTATCTTGCAACAAAAAATTATCCATGATTAAATTTAAAATTGTTCCATATGCACCTAATCTATTATTTAAGCCAAATATAAAAGAAAATTATTTACGTCATATTTAAGTTCAGAGTTAAAACGTATGAAAATAAAGCAGACTGTAGAAGGACGAGACTCTTATTTCATAAGACGTTTAGAATTAATTTAGACTATTTTTTTAGGAACTATTTTTATTTCCATTCAAAGTTCCACAACACAGAACACCAAACAACAAAGAGCACAAAACACACCCTCATAGACCACTGACACTATATTAGAACACACACTCGATGGCTTTTTAGCGCCACCTATCGTAAAAAAGGAGAGGGGAATAATTATACCGCTACAAAACGATATTTAAGTAATTTAAAGTAAGAAATCATTAAATGAGATGGTTAAAGGAATGACGTCATAATGCTAGAAAAATGTTATTTTTATCTATTTATTATGGGATAAATTGATAAATTTAATCTCCTGATCTTAACAGGGGAAAATAGGGCTTGAAATAATGGCATTAAACGCTCAAAATCGGGGGAGGGATGAATTTCGAACGTTTTAAAGGGCGACGGTATTTTTCGCTGTGATATGAAGAATACTTATACCAATTTATTTTCGATGGTTTAGGAGAAGGCAAACTTTACTCGCTTTGAATTTTCCTAATCTTAATTCATCAAGAATCCAATATGAATGTCTCTATCTATTCTAGGTCCAACCGCTTCATAAATTCGAGGACAGACAGACAGATAGCATAGGCTACTATTATATAGGGGATATCTCCGTGGTAGCTGAATCGGCCAATACAACCCTCTCATAACTGCAGGGTTGTGAGTTCGGAGCCCGAGCAGAACTACGAGCTGCCGTGTTAATTAAAAGTGACTGTGGCACGTAAAATAGGTTCTTGGTCACAATGTCCCCCAAGTTCTCAATCAATACCTCTGAGGGTGGCAGGCCAAGCCTATGGTTCTTTTGCTTCGTCCCTGCTTCTAAATTACGAAGACCCACTAGAGAAAAAGTCGTACTTTCCCCCTTGAGGTGATCGTTAAAACGAAAGGCGCAGCCCTTTGCCTTAATACGAGGAGTGTATGGCTCAGTCATGCTTGGTTTGTCCAAGTGACATCCAAAACAACAACGATATTTAATGTACTTAACACTAGATTGCCCAAGGCAGTCATTTTGACTGTTTTTCAACTCCTCTTCTTAGCCCACTCTCCTGTTTCTAATCATGGATCTTGTTGGTGCTTCAACCACATTTGGCGAAATTGGCGTGCTTGCAGCTTGCGTGCGTGGCGTGCTTGCAGCGTGGCGTTTGAAATCTGGCGAGGGGATCGTAACTCAACAAATTGATACATAAACATAAACAACATTTTGAGGAAAAATTTTACAAAAATTGAATATTTAAAATCTAATTGAATTAACAAAGAAAACACAAAGGAAACACATAACATTCATACTAAATAGACTGAAACATTCACTTAATCACAAATTAAATAAACTGAGTGTGATTTTCATCATAAATTTGTGATTTAGTGTAAATTGTAAAATTAATTTAATTTTGATTCTGTGTTTTGAGTGGAGGTTGAAGAGGAGTTGTAAAATTGAATTTTTTTTTTCAAATCTCTTATTTAATTTCAATTAGAAAAACAATTATGAAATATAATGACACAATTTCTTAGAATTTGGTGACTTTTTCTATAACATACAAATGGGTTTATGAATAATTATACTTACTTCCGCCCTCCTTTATTATATAATATTAAAAATTAATTTTAAACAAATTTTTTTACATATTTGTTATTTTTTCACAATGCAGTCATTTTGACTGTTTTGGGGCAATATAGGTATACAAGAAATCTCGGGCAATCTAGTGTTAAATAAAATTGGGCATTGTCCTAGAATCACGGTAAAAATTGCAGTTAAACTGCAAGTACATAGCACTTTAGACAAAAAAAAAGGAGATCTATTCTATTTCCGGTTACCAAAATTAACAAAAAAGTGGTAGAAAAGAATGGTTTTGTTTTTAAGTACATAATCAAATCTTTAAATATTTGAAAAGTTTGTTCAGATTTAATGTAGTATAAGTTTAATGTGTAATGTAGTATCCCAAAATAAGATATTTTGTCAGGAGTGGAATCAATTACGAAAAAAATTATATTTGTTTCAATTGTCTCTAATGGATTTCCGACTGATCAATATTTTTCACTTTAATCTGGGAACTTACATTATGAATGATCCACTAACTTGACAAGTAAATTTAAATTTTATATTATCCAAGCATAAAAACATATGTTACGAACAGGAAATTGTTTACAAAAATTTATATTTAATTCAATAATGTATTGTTTCTTCCCAATCTCTCTAAATTTAGTTCATGTTATTAAGCTATTAAAATTATTTACAATATAACAATTTGACTACATAGATTCAACTTCTATATTAACCCTTTAGCGGACAGTGGTTTCGCTGGGAAACCTCCTGATTAACATTATTTTTTCTTTTTTTTTTTGAGAAATATGAATGGTTTTTTCGGATTTTTATGTTTCTGACATTTAAAAATTACAATAAATGATAGTACTACACTTAATTTATTTATTTCTTTTGAAATATATGTATTTAAACTTGATGTACCAAGAAAGTTAGTTATTCCATTTTTTCACGTATGACCCCAAGCAAAAATAGCTATTCAAACAACACTTATAAATTATTAAGCTATTTATTTATTACACTTTTTAAGAACAATTATTTATTGTTCTTCCTATACAGTTAAAATTTTAAAGTATTATGTTCACGCTGTACAAGAGGGTGGGTTTTTCAGTTAAACCCCCCTCAATCCTTCCTACGGTAATCTCTAATGTAAACCTAAGGATTGTAAAGAAACATTTTAATACATTTTGCATTTATAAGGATCATAGGTGATATTTATAAACTAATTTCATTAAATTCCAAAGAGTTTATATAGGTGATCTTTAAAGGGTTGATTGTAAATAAGTACACCTGTCACCAATAGAATTGTTTATAAAAATTTATATTTATTTCAGTTACCTCTTATGACTTTTCATTCACTCTAAACATTTTTTTCCTACAGACCAAAAATTTCTTTAAACAGAAAAAAATAAATTTCAGAAAAATATTTTCTTCTTGTTCCTTTGACAACAATTCCTTTATTTTGCTCCTAACTTAATGTTCGATTCAAAGGCAACTTTTAGCTGCGAGAAAAATGCCTCCGGAAGTAAAGTAAAAATTATTTGCATCTTGAGAAGGATTTATTAGTCCAATCCTTCTCCAGAACGCGATTTGTCTTGGGTGCAATTCTTCAAAGCCTCGAATCGGAAAAATGGCGCTCATCCATTACAGTCGCAGAAAATGTTTAAGTAATACCTATAGGGGGAAAAGGAAAAGAATATTTAAAACCGAATAAAAGTTCGAGGTAGATCGGGGACTTATGGATTCGCCTTATGTGCGTCGAACTTAAATTTCCGGTGGGGATTTAAATTTTCGTAACCTTTCTAATATATTACGCGACGCTTTTCCAACTTTGCCTCTTTAATTCTTTGCTGGAGATTTTCTGTCGGAAATATGGGATATCTTTGACAAAACTCTATTGTGTTTTATGTGTTGGTGAAATAATTTAAATAAACCTTAAGTAAAATAAATTGATGTCAGTTATTAAGGCGTGAATTAGCTTCCATTCTGCATTTCAGATGTCAATGAAGCTCTTTACAAACCTCTGCAGATAGTGCAAGTCATGAGTTGATAATTTTATCTATTCTTAAGTAAAAGACAATTACGTTTTCTGTATAATATAATTAATAATTAGAACCTCTAATATAGACATAAAAATTCTTCTTTTTCCTTTTTGAATTTTTAATACCTCATTTTACAGCTATAAAATGTTAGATAAAGAAGTGCTCTCCGACTTAAATTACTGCCGAACGCTGGCCGATTGGTTAGGGCGCTGATTGTCGGTACCGGAGATAGTGTGTTCGAATCCCACTAGGACATGGATGTTCGTAGCAGTTCGGAATCGGCTTTAAGCAGTAGGTCCCGGTCTCATTAGCCCTCGTGTGCAAAACAGTAGACCGTAGCGCTCCAAACCAAACCAAACCAAATTAAACCGACTTAAATTATGTTTATCCATCTTTCAAAACTAATAGTAGATATCAAATTTAGTTTGCAGTAGTCTTGCTTTGGGAGCCTTCAAACTTGCAGCAAGCTCAGCATGACAAGTCTACAAGTTTGAAATAAGACTGTAGCAAGTATAAGAATTCTCACTTGCTTCAAGGTTGTCATGACAAGATTGCCACAGTTTTGCAGCAAAATAGCGTGGAAAAGAAGTGATAACTTTATGTTCCGTCTAATTTGCAGGAGTTTTGCTGCAAGTTTGTCGCGTCAAATTTGTTATGACAAGAGTTTATCCAGAAAAATTCAAACTTCATGCAAGCATGCATACTATCTAGAATGCGGGGATAAATGCAAATTATCTGTCCACCGGTCACATTTTACAGCTGTCTTAAATGCTCAAAATTCATACTTATCTCATAAAATGTATGATTTGTATTAATTCTGATGTGAACAAAATCCCGTAACTCTAGTTTTGGAGTTAACACACACTATAAATACGGTTTAGTAGTTTTAAAACATTTTATGCATAAATGTTACACTGTAAATACGGTCAGTAAATCGGTGTGTTTTTGATTCTCAATAAATGTGAAATTCCAGAACTATTCATAATTCGTTTTGTTTTCTGTCATGACTGCAATTATACTAACCCCAGAGCTAATTGCGTTTTATATTTTTAAATTATACCTAAAAGTGTTAGTTTATTCCTAGTTTGTCATATGATGAACAGGTATTGTGAGACATATATACTATATTGTAGCGAGGATGAATTTTGAGGAAGATTAATAATTCCCTGAGAATTTTCTTGGACTTTAATGATTGCTTTTGGCTATAAATTAACTTCGGCCTAATTAAACTATTAACCTCTTACCTTATGAAATGAGCGATGATTGTGTGTGCCACTTTCGATGAAAGATTGTCTCATGCGTCGTGACCAGAAGCAGTTTCATCACTAACTAAATTTTGCACACGTTTCTTTACAAGACAAACTACAATGCTATCTTCAGATGTATCCAAGTCGGTATCTGTTTCAGTTTCTAAGGTGTAATCAGGACACTTTAGATCACCCTTATTAGTAACAATTTTCCTTTTTGACATTAAGTTAAATTTTTAGATTTTTAAAGAAATTTTTATCACCAACAGTTAATTATTTGTTGCATATAATATAATACTCTATTGCAATTACGCCCAAGAATAAACGACCAACTCTTATATTGCAACTGTAACAAACAAGAGCGCAAAAACTAAAACTTTATCGCCTAAAAACAATAACATGTTTGACACGAGCTTTTCACTTTTGGCCAGACAGAATCATCACGTGTGTGATACGAGGTTCTCATTTTAGGCACATCAATCCGATCACGTCTCGCATACGTTGTTTTAAGGCAAAGGATTAAAGTAAAAGAAGTTCCCTGACAGTATATAGGCTTGTCTTCGAGGTTTTATACAAAATCTGTACATTAATTTACAAATTTAGTTTATTTTTTCCTTACTTTTATCATATATATGTGTGTGTGTGTGTACTAACCTAATAATTGTCTTTATGTAGTCCATCATTTCAACTTTTAATATGTTTGTTCCTGTTTAACATGTTTGTTCCTGAATAACTTTTTTATAAGTCGATAATTTGCAAAACACCATAGAAACCATTAGTAAATATTATGCTTATAGAAACTCTCGTAATAGAAATGTTTCATGTAAGCAGAATTCATAACAATATACTGATTGAAATTTTATTTATTTTTTATTCCAGTGCTTTCGGTGAATTCGTGACGTGCAAGTACCTCCACGTGAGCCAGGACTGCGGCCACGATGCTGCTCGTTTCTTGCAGCAACACCTCGATCGCATTTCGAGCCCACTCATCCACGAGCACTGCGCACACTACACTTACGCAAGCGACGCATGCGTACAAGTCTCGGGAGTCCTGCAGGTCCGAGCGACAAACAGTCTACTGCTCCTCATCACGGGGACGTTACTCAACCTGATGCGTCTGCTTCACATGTCAAATACTGCCATATGAGAAAATAGGAGAACTTCCGTCGGTTTGACAATGGACTACATATTTCACGTCTGTTTTCGACATTTGTATAGTTTAAATCTGTCATTCATTTCTCAACGGACTTGGAAACGGTGAACCAAAAACTCATTCTGGATTTGTTTTTGTGTTTTTGTAAATTAAAAGCTCTTCGTTATATATCTGGAATCATTTCTTCTCAATGTATATTGAGGTTTGGTTTTTTGGTTTTGGTTTTGGAGCGCTACGGTCTACTTTTTGCAACACGAGGGCTAATGAAACAGGGACCTACTGCTTAAAGCCGATTCCTAACAGCTATGAACATCCATGCCCTGGTGGGATTCGAACCCACGAACTCCGGTTCCAAAAGCTAACCCCCTAAACATTCGGCCATCGTTCGGCAATGTATATTGAGGAATATCTTAGATTAAGTTCTTATGAACTTCCCTGGAAAAATACATAAAAACACCCAATTCTGAAGCAACTCTTAAAATATAATACCTAAATTAGGTAAAAAGGTACCTCAATTATATAGACTGATTCCCGCTAAGGGATTTCAGAAACAAATTCAAGTGTACACAGTCATCATAAGGTGAAATGCGGACCTCAAATAAAAATGTTTTATAATTTAAAAAATCATTGAATATCATTTATAAAGACATTTATGTGGATACACGATTTCCTTGTACGCTTACAAAAATGTGTACCTTTTTTGCTACATTTTATTTAAAGTAACTTAATTTAAATTCAAGATATCATTCAATTATACAGCTACTGAGATCTTATTTTATACAAAATTTCAACAGTTAATGTCTAATTGTGTTTGAGTTAGACGAAATACATACGTACATACAGACAAAAGATCTTAGCCGACATTTATTCATATATGGTAAAGATGGATATTTAAAATTGTTCCTTGTACATGCATACATGATGAATTGAGTCAGAATCAATTCATTCATTTGGTGTTCCTCCGTTTTTATATGGTGTTATACACGTTGCCCAATAATTTCAGTGGACTCACCTTTTCTGCGAATGTGTGAAAAGTGAGACTATACTTTATAGTACACAGAGGGAATCTTATTAAAGTAGTCCACTATTTTTTCCTACGAAGTTGAAAAAAAGCGCAAATTTTCCAGATGAGAAGAGACGAGTTTAGAAAATTTAGAGTTTATATTAAGAATCCTTCCTATTTTTTTAGTTCGTTAAATTTTTGTTAAACATAAATTATTTTTCGTGTTGCATAATGGAATTACAATTATACAACTATTTTAAGGATGTAGCGATATACAATTTTTTCCTTTCAGTATAATGTATCGATGAGATGATTGGTTGTTTGGAAGCACTGTGGTCTATTATTTTGCTTCACATGGGCTAGAGACACCGAGGCATAAAATGAATTCTGAACGCCCACGAACATCCATACAAGCAGTGAGATTAGAATTTTCCAACTTACAAAAACCTCTCACTATTTTCCTGAAAAAATGTTTATATACCTAATAGTTACACACTCCTGAAATAAACCATTTACCTTATATAAAAAAATATCATTTTCAATATGATAGGAATCATACATATTTTTGGGGAGATAAATAATTGCTTTATAACAATTTAACGTAAATACCATAAGTTTTACTCTAAGACCAAAATGAGTTATATAAATAATTAGCATATTATATATAAAAGGAATGCCAATGGAACAGTTTTAGTAAGGCTCTCTATAAAACAATATTTAATAATTTTTTAAATTATTAACATTTTGCCTTGAAATTGTATGCACTTTAAAATGCATATATATATATATATATATATATATATATATATATATATATATATATATATATATATATATATATATATATATTTGTTAAAAACATTAATTTTTCAAACAGATTGACCAAAACAAGATTATATAATTTTGGGTAAAGCATGTATATGAATATAAGCCTGAATATATATAGACAGAATAATTCAAACCTTATTTGAATTATATTTAAAGATTATAATGATATGAAAAACTGGAGATTATATTTTGTTTCCATCTATCAATTAATATTATATCATATCTCAATTTTTTATTCTAGTAATAATTTAGCTGTAATCCAGAATACGTAAACGCTAAAAAAAATAGCTCTTGTTTTAATAGAAGGTTTTTCGTACGGAATATAGACAATTTTGTATTGCACTTATTACCGTTTCCAAGTCTAGAGTCTAGCCAATGATTATCAATTATAGATAGTTCAAACTTTAAGTCAAGAGAAACAAATGTACGAAATACCACATTTCATTTTAAGGAGTCATGGCTAGCTACATTAAATCGATGAAGGATTATACGGAACATAATTTAGCCATGTTTTGTAATTAATTTCCAAACTGTAATATCTTTGAATATGTGAAATTTGGCTGCAATCAATTAATGTACTGTATGTAAAACAAACCTAGATCATTTCTCATTAATCTTTTTGATTATAAAACTATACGATTTGGTGCTAATGTTTCAGAATTTTTTTGTCTGAGAGTTTTACTTATTAAAAAAAGATAGTGTGTGTTTTCAGTGTTGCATATTGTTAAAGAATTAAATTACGAGTTAACAATGATAAAAGTAATTAATTTTTAGCAATTTTTATATCACATGATTTTAAACCTTTTAAGTGATACGTGGGCAGTATAAAATGAAAAAACAATTTGAATTATTTATTATACATCTGCTTCTATATAGATAATTAAAAAATTAGAGAACAGTAAATGATTAACATTTTTCTATTTATTATTAATATTTAAAGGTAATATATAAAAAATTAATTCCCAATGGACTGATATTTATTCAAATGTACATTTATAATGTACATTATATATGGACAATACATATTTTATAATTATATGGATAATGCATAATTTATAATGTACATTCATTTATGCTGTAAATTTTATAGCGTTAAACTCATATTTTTGAATTAATTTTTTATATCAGTTTTACTATTCTAACACGGTTTAATTTATATAAAAATATAAACTCTGATAAATATAAAATGTATTAGATCGCACTTTGAAATCTTTGAGCATTGTGAAAGAATTGAGAAAAGTTTCATATAATAACAAAAAATTTAGACTTTTACATTCGACAAGATGTAAATCATTTCTTTTCCAGACTATTACTTTCTATACAGCTTATAATTCTTCTCTTTTACCCAACATATAGTTTCCCTGCTATGTATTATTAAAAAATTAAAGTTCTATTCCAGCTAATGTAATATATTTTGAAGAAGTTTACGAAATACAGGTGCAAAAATAAACAGATGTTTCGAGAGAAAACCAAATAATTGTTGTTATGAATATAAATTTCATATGTATCATCTAAATATTTTTTTGTAAAGTATGAACCTTATTCTTTCTAGTGTATCTAATTCTATTCAAAATGTCTTATACCTATCGAAGTGAGCATTCAAAATGAAAATCAACTGAGATGCATTGGTAGATGATAAGAAATATAGCCCTACACGATTAAATACAACAATTAAGATTTAACACCAGTCCTATTTTTTAACGAATGTATGCATTTTTTGAGCTGTGAGCGCATCATATTCGATATAGCTAATTCTCTTTCAGCCTATTTCATAATCCATGTACGAGAAAATCGAGTTAAATATAGGAATTTCCAATATACATGTAGAGGAAGTTTTTCCCTGCATCAAATAGGAAACATGATGCAGGTGTGAATAAGAGTAACTATATCCAATATGCTACTCTGAAAGCAAGATGGCAAATGTTTAAATACAGTTATAAACGGAAAAATACATTATTATCTTCTTTAATAAATATATAAAATTGAACACTTTGGAATGAATGCCAATTATAACAGTGCACGCATGTACATAATATAATGTATATAAAATAATAATTCCCCATTTACTGAGATTTACTCAACAGACACTTTTATTTAATTATCAAAACTTAATCTATTTTAAATAATCCATACTTGTTTATAACTAACTATTTAGGAATGTAATGTACTTCATATATAATTAATTTATAATGTACATTAATTTATGCTGTAAATTTTATAGAGTTAAACTTATATTTCTGAATTAGTTTTTTGTATCAGCTTCATTATTCTAACCCGCTTTTATTTAATTTATTTAAAAATGTAAATTCTGATAAATATAAAATGCATTAGATCACACTTAGAAAATTTTGAAAATAACTGAGCAAAATTTCAAATAAAACGCGTAACAAAAATTTTCGGCAATTACCTACATTCCACAACATAAAAAAACAACATGTAAATCATTTCTTTTCCAGGCTATTACTTTCTATACAGCTTATAATTCTTTTCTTTAGACCAACATATAATTACCCTGCTATGTATTATTAAAAAAATAAAGTTTATAATTCTATTCCAGTTAATGTAATATATTTTGAAGTATGTTACGAAATACAGCTGCTCAAATAAACAGTAGATGCTTCGACAGAAAGCCAAACAATTATTGTTATGAATATAAATTCGGTATGAATTATCTATACAATTTTTGTAATATTGTTTCCAAAAATCAAATGCGATTTAAAATATCCATCGTACTAGAAATAAATATTCAAACTGCCCATCAACTGAGATGAGTTGCTAGATGATATGAAATACCGCCCTACAAGTTTAAATACAACAATTAAGGTTTAACACCAATCATATTTTTTAACGAATGTATGAATATTTTGGGCTGTGAGCATATTACCTGCGATATAGCTAATTCTCTTCAAGCGTATCTCATAAGCCATGTACGAGAAAATCGAGTTAAATGCCGAGATTTCGAATATACATGTAGATGAAATTTTTACCTGCATCAACTAGGATACATGATGTAGGCGCGGTTAAGAGTACCTATATCAAATATGCTACGCTGAAAGCAAGTTGGCAAATATTTAAATATAGTTATAAATGGAAAAATACATTATCTTCTTTAATAAATATATAAAATTGAATGAATGCCAATTATTACAGTGCTCGTATGTACATAATAAAATGTTGATTTCTTATACCTTTTACTATGTCATCCTATTTGTATAACTAACATTGTTTCGAAACGCAGCGAGGAACTGAAAGAAATAAAAGTTGTAATTTTACTGTAAATAATAAAAAGAAATTTCTAATTCAGGATGTACTTTTTTTATTTTTTCTACAAACAACATATATGGTGCAGTAGTAGTTTAAAGACACAATTCTAATTTTCTTTACCACGAGCCTTATTCATCTCTATATTATTAGTCATATATTATTCATGTTTTAATATCCCTTACATTTTACCCCAGTAATGCTATATTAAAATAGTGTTATAAATTTCGATTTATTTAGGAAAGTAAAATGATTTGCATTTTTAAATTATCTCAATTTAATTTAAAATTATTTATTGGGAGAGAAAGGGCGTAGGCTAGGTTCTATAACATATAGGACATTTTATGTTTCTTATTTTTTATGTTTTACTACATAATGTTTATAAGGTATATTGTAAAAATATTACAATCTAAAAAGAAACTGTTAAAAATGAGTAAAAATGAATCACACGAAATATTATGTGCAGTAGATTTCGTCAACCTGATGTTGTTTTCTCTTTTCTATCGTACGCTAACTGTAATTGTTAAAACCATTTTATAATGTTAAACATTTATAAATTTTCTTTGTCATTTCTGTAGTTATTATAAATTCTAAATAAAACGAGAGGTGGGAAAGTTACCAAAGCATAGACAAAGAAATTATTTACTTGTGTGGTAAGTATATTTTCCTTAGCCTTATAAAGGACTAAGTATGTACCGTTTTGGAATAAAAACACAAAAGTACACTTTTATTTATTAAATAAATAATATTTTACTATTAAACGATGATATTAAAATAAATATATTACAATAATAGATTCCCATTCCCATAACTGAGAGTCTCCATGTTTTCTCAACCCCAGATTTTTGTTGATCGATGAATAAATTTTGGAAAGCAAGTTGCACCCCATTTCTCCCGAGGGGACGACTTACTGTACTCTTCTTTTTAAAACTCTCTATTGGTTGGTTACAACCCTTAACCTATTAGAACTCTGAATCATTGGATTAGAAACTAACCAGCATACAATTTTTAAACGCTTCCTAGAATACTGATAATAAATTTCCATTTTATTAGACAACTAAAAATAAGTATTTCATCTAAAATCGGAAAGACTAACAATAAAATGTTTCTCATAAGATAACAACGAGCAGTTTCTCGCCTTGTTGTAAACACAAAGAGAAGTAGGGTTGTGTTCCCTCAGGAGTTAACAATCCATTGTGCAACGTTATCAGCGTGTCCACCATGGGGACGGAAATTTTCTGGGACAGCTTTGATGATTCTGAGACTTAGTGGTCTGAAGTTGCGAAGCCTATTGTGGGATTCAAAGGGTTCATTTACAGTTTAACATTATTTCCACCAATAATGGAACAATTGTTATGTCGTTGAATACTCTTTTAAATTCTTTTATTAAAGAAATCTGCCCCTGGCTAGAGTTTACACACATCTGTCTGGAAAGGATGATTTTACACCCCTTGGTCATCATTTTCTCAAATTCATGTTCTCAAATTTCAAATATACTCAAATATGGCACCACATTTAGACATTTGGAACACGTTGATTGCGCAAGGAAGCTACATAATATATTTTTTATTTACAATTAAAACATATTAATATTGTTTTTTTTATTATTTTCTACGTTTTTAAAACTTTTAACTAGCAACAGAGAGCAGTACTAAAATTAAATTTTTTTTTTCTTATTTGAAATATACGTAATTAAAGATGTTTTATATGGAATACATGTTTTAAATATAATGACCCCAAATAAGAGTACTTACCAAAGCAACATTAATAATAGTTTATCTGTTTAATTATTACAGCATTTTAATGATAATTATCATTATTCTATATTATATATATGTAGTGGAACCCGTTTAAGAAGTTTTACCTGCCTTCGGTCTTCTTCTTATGTAGTTCTTATTTTGTTTATGTATCTATAATAGTAAATTTCCACGTTAAAGAAATTTTACCTTTAAACACTTTCCTGTTTAAGAAGTTTTATTTTCAGTAAACCTCCATTGTGAGACTTTATTAATGTTTTAATAAACAGATACAAAGTTATATTTGTGTAATAATTGAATGTTGATGCGAGAATTAAAACATATACTAGAAATAACGTATAAATTTACAGTAATTTTTGTTCTAAATTAGAATTTTGATGCTCTGCTTGTGAGAGAAATTACAAACATTTATAAGCAAAGTCAGTTTACTTGTTTTCCTAAAATAACCCCAAGTTACACAGCTTCTTTTATAAATAAAATATTCAAATAATATTTTTGTTTAAGGTTATATATTTTGAAATTATACATTCTATATAGGATTTAAACATAAAGTTTATTTATAATTGTAATAAAACACTATACCCATGAAAGAACATTAAAATGTGTAAAAAAGGAATTACTACAAAATTAATATTAGTTTATTTTTCATGATGTATTTTTCCGACTTTCCTTTTTAAGAAGTTTTAATCTCTAGGTCCCCTGAAAACTTAAGTGGGTTCCACTGAAATATAATTACATTGTTATATTGTGTGTCAATTATTAATTAAAATTAAAAATAGTACAATTTTCAAAAAATGAAAAGGAGTTTTCGTAATTAACCCCCTCCCTTCAGAATGTAAAAGTCATTTGTAAATTATAATAAACAATAATTTTGTAAATTATAATTTATAGTTATTATATTTACTTTGAGGTATGAAAATCTGCACTCCTATAAACTGAAGTCATATAATTTTCAATAAACCTGTCACATAAGATTTTTGAAGGGAATATAGTTCATACAAAATGTTTATAACATAGCTAGTTTTAAAAGGATTCTGACACACACATTTTCAGTTGTTTTGCCTGATTTAATCAAAAAATATACTGAACACATTATTTTTTTTACTTTCTTTACTGACTCATAAGAAAATTTGAATGAAAGTATTTTCGCTTTATGTGATCGTTACTCGGTTAATGTTATCAGTTTTCGAACCTCATTTTAACTGGCAAAGGAATATTCACAATGTATTTAGAAGGAACCCATTCTTTTCTTTCCCTCCGTTGTTTGAATTTCCGAGAATTCTCCTCTTCAAACTAGAGAAATGGTGAATGAACAAAAGAGGGGTTATTACACGTTCTGGGATTTTTCACAAATACGCACACCCTGCTAGTGGTCAATGGTTGTCAGATAAGCAGAATGCAACACATTCTTATCGGAACTGAAAAGGAGCGTATTCCCATTTTATGCCTTGCTCGCTTACGTGCAGCTTGTCGCTATTGAATTCAGAAAGCGAAATGATTTAACATTAAAGCAAAAGATCGAAATTTTAAATCGTTATGATAAGTTGATTATGATTACGAACAATTTATCAATGAGCTTCTTAGAAAAAATTGTAGACATTCAACCAATTGATCCATTTTTTAATTGTGTAAACAATTCTTATTTTTCAAAGGATAATATGTACAGTACATAAATATAAGGTGTGTGTTTTCATTTTGTTTTAAAATTTAGTACATGTGAATTAAAGGGAGGGATTAAATTTATCTAATTTTGAATAGCGTTTATTGATATCAATCTTTAATTGTTATTAAAATCGCGGTGTCCCAAACTGATAACATTAAGCGGAGTCCACTGTACTTCGTATTGTACCTTGGAGTAGCAAGCGGCAGTCCCTCAGGACTGACACGGCTGGCTGCAGGTTCTCACCTGGCTAAGACAAATTGTCCACATAAATTATAATCTTATTTAATTTATTTTCTTATTTTATTTGTTTTCTAATTTATAAGTTAATATATGTAAATTTATTTCTTCTGCTTTATGATTATGCATACTGTGACAGCAACAAATATGCAACTAAAAGAGAGCCCCTGCGAAGCGGAGGAAACCGAGAAATAAAAAGATGAATCCAGATTAATGTTAGTCACTTTAACTTCGCACTTATCTGACGGCTTCTAATTGACCTTGTAACGTCACTGGATCTTAGGATAGTGTG
>CM063511.1:19664527-19692027 GCA_032207245.1 Pardosa pseudoannulata
ATTCAAAGACAACAATTCACAATATCTCGGATTTGCGCAACCGTTGCTTGAACATCTGGTACAATCTGTCTCCGGCCATCTACCACGAAGGACTTGCGGTATCCATTCCAAGGCGGGTTGAAGTTGTGCTGTGCGCCAGATGTGGGCTAACTCGTTATTAACAGGTGGTCATAATGTTTTTGCTCTTGAGTATATATATATATATATATATATATATATATATATATATATATATATATATATATATATATATATATGACATTAAATTTCGCAGACCTGCATGATAATACTATCAAGTTACAAGCATATAGCACTTTATATGACGGGATCAGTAAAATTTTTTAATTTTCCAAAATTGCAAAGTACCCTACGAAGCAGGTAAAAAATGGTTTATTTTTTGATTAAGAATTACCCGGTACAAGCTTAATAATTTGTGTAGTTTTAATGACCGCATGTTAGTTGCCAATTTTATCTTGTCATATTACATGATAGCATGGAGAACAGATGCTTTAAGATTGACAGTGATTATTTGGCGGTGTATATGAATGATGTCCAAAATTTAGAGAATCGGTTGTAAAACCGAGTGTTTATGTATAAATAACAAACACACAAACAAGCTTCTTAATTTTCAAACATATATAGCTTAAAAGCTAGATTTTTATGAGTCCGTTAAATAGACTTCTAGGCTTTTTTTTTTAAAGAATTTGTTGTTAATACCGGTGATAAAATTTTCATTTCAACAAAAAATTTCAACAAAAAAAATGTTTAACTTTAAAATTATCCCACATGTACCTAATCTAATATCTAAGCCAAATATAAAAAAAAAAATATTTATGTCATATCTAAGTTCAGCGATAAAACGTACGAAAATATTGCAGACGATATTTAAATAATTTAAAATAAGAAATGATTAAATGAGATGGTTAAAGCAATGACGTCATAATGATATTAAACAATGATTTTTTCACGATTATAATATGATACACATACATATATATATATATATATATATATGTGTGTGTGTGTGTGTGTGTGTGTGTGTGTTATATGATAAATTGATAAATTTAATAGCTTGCTATTAACCTGGGAAAATAGAGATTGAAATAAAGGCATTAAACTTTCGAAAAGAGGGAAATGGTGGGATCTCGAACGTTTTAAAGACGACAGTATTTTTCGATGTGATATGAAGGATATTTATACCAATTTGTTTTATAATCCGATCCTTAGTTTAGAAGAAGATAAATTTTACTCAATTTGAATTTTGCTAACCTTAACTCATCGATAATCTAATATGGATACCTCTATCCATTCCAGATCTAACCGCTTTATAAATTCTAGGACAGACGGATAGATAAATTATTCTATTATTATATAGGGATGAATACTCTTGATAGTACCACATTTAACAGATTCTGGAAGGAACTGGAGTACAGTATTGATGTATGCTGAGTATTTAGGGCTCAAATATACGACATTTTTTTTGTAAATAAACATGAATTGTTTTCGCATTTAGTGCATTTCTCTTTTGCTGCATCCATCTTATTTGTTTTACTATACCTTTCTAAACTTCTTCCTAAGGAATTATACATAGACTTCCTGATACGTAATTTTATGTGAAAGTTTTCTTTAGGTTTTCTTGATAAAACCATTCTTTCTTGTGTTGGAATATTGGTATTTAATTATCATTTTCGATTAAGCGAATAAGAAACATCACCTCCAGATAATTTTATTAAAAGTCTTTTATATGAAATGTATAAAAATGCCATATTATTCCATCTTTCAATTACAGGACGCTTTTTATAAAAGTTTGACTTTAAACACAACTATTTTTTTTTTAAAGTAAGCAAAGAATCGTTTTTCACCCTATACAACACACGTGAATAGAGCCGTGTTTGTGTGGGTTTAAAGATTGTGAAACTTTTGAAGATACTACATATCTCCATCTTTCCCTCTGCCTGATACCATTCTTTGTATCTTTTGGCAGAGAGCAAAAATAATAAAAAAGAAGTTTCATGAACTTCTTTTTATATATATTTATCTGGAAGGAAAATGTAGTCAGATATTTATGGATTTCAGATTGTTCCTGGCAACATCAATAATTCAATTCTTTTCTTTGATATTCAATTGGAAAGATATAAGAATATCAGAGAAAAAAGTTTCACCTTTGCCATGCTCTTTTTAAATTTGTAGAGGTGATTTTTAAATTTAAAACGATATACTCATGTCGTTTACATGTTATTTAAATAGATTATTTAATTCTTTTTTTTTAATAAGTATATTACGTAATTAATATTTTGCTTCTTTGACTTTACTATTGATTTTTTCCATATTATTAAAATCGATTATTTAATTATTTTTTTATGTAATAAGGACATTATGTAACTAGTATTTTGCTTCTATAGCTGAACTATAAATTGATTTTTTTCCATAAAATTAAATTAAATTAAATTAATTTTATTTAAAACCTCATTCTCTGGAGTCGCTTTCTAATGTCTGTTTAATGTACTTGATTGTCATTTTTTGAATACTTCTTTTAAAAACATAAACAGCAGACATTTATTGGCTAAGTGTCAGATATTTTAAAATCCATGTGTTTAAATATGTAATGCGATTCCTGTTTGAGAATATTTTTCTTTGTTAAATGTGTAGCAATATAATATGTAGTTGTATTTCTTTCCTAAATATGTAACTTTAAAAAATTATTACACTAAGGATTCCGCTAGGACTTTTGGTAATTAATTAAACCATCAGCAGTCGCGTGAGAGCTCCAAGAATACCAAAAATTTACTTTCGGAATTGGTATTTTGTCTTCAAACCCCTTCTGTTATGAATTGAGCCAAATGTTTAAGGCTACAAATGTTACATTTACATAATATACAAAATATTTTTGAACTTTCAAACAGTTTCAAATAGCTTCAAACATATGTTTTAGCTTCAAATATTTATGAAGAATTTAGCTTACAGTGTTATCATATATTCAAAATTTCGATGTAAAGAAATTTTCAAGGACTTTTCTGAGTTGTTTTAACCCGTTCGTACTTCTCTCGCCCTGTCATGTGACCATCAACACTGGAAACAAAAAGACGCCCTTTCATAATTTAGAACCTTGACCAATTTCAATTATTACTGTTTATATATATATATATATATATATATATATATATATATATATATATATATATATATATATATATATATATATATATATATTCACATATAAAACCCGGTGCTGAGAGCTTCATTGCTAACAGTGAGATTCGAAATCACGAACACCATTACAGAAGAGTAGTGGCCTACATATTCGGCTATCGGTCAGGCCTTTCGTGTGACCGTATAACAAATGATTTCCTCTAATTTCTTTTGCAAATAAATGTTGCTTATCTTACCGATATATTATTTAAAACAATTAAATGTGTAATTTGTAACAGTTAAATTGAATCTTATGGTAATAACTATGTTCATTAATGAAAAATAGCTATTATATATATACAAAATAAATATTTTTGTATATATTTCTTTCTTAGAAATCCTAATTCAATAAAATCAATATTGCTTTACATTTTCTGTAAAATTTAGTGTGTTAGCATCTACAGAAAACATTTTTTAAATACATTATCCACTTTCGTTTATATTGACGGTAAAGGGATTTTCCTTTCGATCTTTATCAACTAAAAATATTTTAAAACAAAAAACGATATTTATAATAAAAGTAAATAAGGTATTGTACTTTACGATCACAATCTTTTAAAAGTTTCTACTAAGGTCTGTCAGTTTTTTATTTATTTCCATTTTGCTTTATACAGAAATCAAAAACTTTTCAAAATATATTAGTCATATTTTTTTAGACACAGTTCATGCAATTTTAACACTTATCTCAGACTTATTGAAACTTTAGAAAGGATTTTTTTTTGTTTAATTCTTTTCTAGTCTGTGAAATTTTATACCACAGATATCTCGGAACACGCGACTTTGCTTCAAAAATTTCTCGTTTGTCTGGGGATAAAATATAAACATTTGAAAGAAATACAGAGATTGATGGATAAATTCTAAATGAAAAAGAACAAAATATCTCCCGAAATTCCCAGCGGATTCTCATCTTTCTTGAAATAAGAGAATTATCTAATATTTATTAGTTTGTTTTTTGGAATATTTTTTTTAAAACTTTTTAAAAAACAAATTCCCTTGCTAGGAATAAACTTTGATTTTAAAAGAAAGTTTTAAAAATAGCGACAAGTCAGTAATAATAAATTAGTATCTAAATATATAAGCTTGGCTTTTGTTGTTTAAAGTGACCGAAAATAAAGTAATGTGACGATATATATTTAAATTTTAAAGTGAAAGCTTTTTTGACTAACTAGTTAAAATTGTTAAAGAGATTTAGCTTCTTTTAAATAATTTTTGTGTTTGAAAGATCTAAAATTAAAAGTGTTTGTACGTTAAAACAACAAAATATGAAACTAAAAATATGGTGTTTATTAACCATAGTCGTCTAATTTACATAATAAAGAAAGATCTAGAATGTTAGAGAACATAAGGCAACAATAAATAACATTTTAAAATTAAAAAAAACCCATACTTTGGATCAACAAGTACGGCTAGCATCGAACCCACAAACTTTGGGTCTGAATATCGTACTTTGACCACTCGGCCACTAAGCGCGTTGGTAAAGTTTCTTTATGCGACAATATCAATACAGATAAATGAATTCGTGTTGCAATAATATGCGAAAATACATTACAATATTTATAATATATACAAGATACTATTTAGAAAGACTAAACATTACGTCAACGTCCTTAATCAGAAATGATCAGTATTACATCAATCTTCGGCTAATCAAAACGAGGCAACGACTTTAGTTGTTATTACGTTATCACCACACAGCTAACACATTTATACTGAGAAGTAAAACTAATTCTCAGTCTTTTAGGGAGAGCGCAAATAATAAATATGAGCATAACGATTAAGCTTTTATTTAAACTGTTTTAAAAACTAAGTCAAATCTTAGAAGAAAATCTATAAAAAAACATTTTAACTTCTATTACTAAAACACCATTGACATAAGAATTTACGGATAAAGTCGGATATAAGGCCTTTCTTTGACAGAACCAGTGAAAGCAATCAGTAAAATTATATTTTAAAAAAGCTTTAAAATCCTTATCTAAATTTATTAAGCTAAACTCCATTTATCCCCTTCATGATAACATAATGTCCTACGGGAGTCATAAGGAATGAATGTCGTAAGAAAAATTAATGACTTGAAATTCGTACAAGCGCTCTCAGAATAGCGTTTTAGATTCAGGGGAACAATAAGGATAAGATTTTTTTTTTGTATTTATAATTAAAGACAAAATCGGAAAATCTTTATGCACCTATTTTCTGCTACGCAAAAGTATTATCTTTACTATTTTTTCTATTCTTAAACTATATATGCCTACATAAATATAAGAGTTCACACATACATATATAAATGTGGATATACGTATGTGCGTTTGTATGCATGTATGTATAGATAAATATGTATGCTGGTTTGGAGTTTTAGAGTCTACTGATTAACTAAACGACAGCTAATGAGTCCGGGTTCGACTGCTTAAAGCTTATTACAATAGTACGAACATACATCGATTATTCGAAACAAAAATACATATGAATCATAAAACGAATGTTATTATATTATTTTTTAAATTTTTGTAAGTTCGAATTAATAAATTCTGTTTCAGTTATTAAAAAGTACTATTTATTGCTTATTTAAAAAATTAATGAACAAAAAATATAATTCACCGCATAAATTATGACATTTATTTTATTAATATAATATTTTGGCTTTAGGGAGAATCACGCACATAAACTCACTTGGATGTATGTGTGTCTTAGATTCTAGAAAGTAAAAAAAAATTAAGGTTAGTTTCACCATACATGCTAGGTATTGTTTAAAGTGCGTCGCACGCAAAAGCATAACTGTAGTTCGTTGAACTTGATAAAATCTTGTGGAAAGGAAGTTCTCTTAACGTTATCGAAAGAATGAATTCAGTTTAATTAAAGAATTAGGGATGTTATGTGTCTTTGGAAGATTTATTTAAAAATTTTTAAATAAGCGATGGTCAGAAAAGTAATCCGATGCTCTTGAGGGAGGGGGGGGGGAGTTTTGTTTTAAATGAGTCCATGATCGAAACCTGGAACTGAGAGCGATAACTTATTTAACTTGTAAATAAGGTATAAATTTCCAAAATCCAGAAAATAATTTTGGCTGGAGATGATATTCATACTCTTAATTTTTTGGGATACAAAAAACTAATTTGGCTGCTTTTGCGGAGAGACTGGTTTGAAATGCAAATATTTCTTGTCAGAGATGTCTTCATGTCTTATCAGGTTTCTTCCCCTTCATCCATCAGGCGAAGGAGTATTTGTATATTTGCTTTTAAAGGACAGTGGCAGAAATAAAAGGGATCTCGACTTCTACATAAAAAACTACGGTTTTCATTAAGGTGACTGTAGGTAAGAAATGGACAGAGACATATTAAGGCAAAGCTTAAATAGAGTGAATCCAATAGGCTATTAGGACCAACTACACTCAAGAGCCAAAACATTATGACCACCTCTCAATAACGAGTTGGCCCACCTTTGGCATGCAACACAGCTTCAACCCGCCTTGACATGGATGCCACAAATCCTTGGTAGGTAGCCGGAGACAGATGAGACAGATTGTACCAGATGTTTAAGCAACGGTTACGCAAATTCGAGATATTACAAATGGGTGATCTTTGAACTCTGAGCTGCCGTCCCATGACATCCCGAATGTGTTTTATCAGATTGAGATCTGGTGTGTTTGGTGGCTAGGACATTAAGTGGAATTCAGTATCATGTTCCTGGAACCACTCGAACATAATTTTAGCCTTGTGACATGCGGCGTTGTCCTGTTGGGACATTCCATTTCCAGCTGGAAAAACAGAGGACATGTAAGGGCATAACTGGTCCACAATGATGTTCAAATACCCTATAGCATTCATGGTCTGCTTTACCAAAACCACGGGTCCCAAAGACGCCCAAGAGAAAGTTCGCCAAAGCATAATATCGCCACCAGCGGCCTGTTTATGACCTACTAACATTGAGGGAGGAACTGTTCGCCTGCAAGACGGCGTATCCTGACACGGCCATTGGCGTGATGAATAACAAACCGTGATTCATCTGACCAGGCAAATCTCTTCCACTGATCCATCAACCATTTGCGATGTTCCCGGGCCCAGCGTTGGCGCAGTTGGCGATGCGCTTGGTCAGCAAAAGCACATTTGCTGCGTAGCCCCATAATCAACAGTGTCCGCTGAATAGTGTGTCCCGATATTATTCTACTTTGCCTGCATTGTATTGGGTTGTCAGCTGAGCAACTGTCTGGCTTCGGTTTTGCTTCCCTATGTTAGACAGTCTCCGACGACCGTTTTCTTTGATAGCGTGTGGACGTCCAACACCATGTCTTCTACTGCTGGTTTCGCCGTCATTCATCTACTTTGCATAAGTACTAACAACTGTAGATCTCGAACAACCCACGAGTCGTGCAGTTTCGGAAATACTTGTTCCGAGCCTTCAACCCATTACAATCTGCCCTCTATCAGAATCGCTTAGATTCGCAGCCTTTACAATTACACACAGAAGTAAGTGAAAGGATGATTCTTCAGACTCTCCAGCAGCAGTTAAATACCACTTCCACCTGATCACGTGATTTGCACGTCATCCAGGCGAATTCATTGCACAATGTAGACTTGGTCCTAATGTTTTGGCTCTTCAGTATATAGAGGAGATTGTAGTGAAATGCACAATCCGAGGATTCGGAAAAAAATAACTAAAGAAAAAATATTTCATATAGATAGTTCCTCCAGTTTGAGCAGCCAATTCAATGATTTGAAGTTAACTGTACTGCTAAACGAAGGCTAATGAAGTCACATGTAAAACGTAGTAATATAAAATATGATAGCGATAGATTGAAAAGTCAAATTTTCCAAATATATAACAGATATTCTTTATTAGAGGTTCATTTAAAAGCTCTCTTACCCGAAACTATAAGCAGCAACTTCCAGAATGTTAGTGTTTGTTTATTGGTCAATTTGTGGGAAACAGAAAGAAAAAGCTATTTTCGTTAAGTTTACTAAAGTAAACTTTGCAATGAAATTTCTAATATATATAATTAATTTTAAAAAAACTTTTTGTGAGAAATCTAAAATTGAGGGAGAAATTAGGAGACGTAACTGCTCCCCTTACTTCGAAAAGACCACATTTTGAAGTAAAAAGTAATAAAATACTGAAAAAATGCAGGATTAATCTATAACTGTACGGTACAGAAGTTAAAACTTCAAATGTCAGTTAAAATGAATCGCTTCATTGAAAGTTTTAGATATGAAGTGTTACTGTTTGTTATACAAGAAATAAAGGAGAAAATTGACCAATTCTTATATATTGCTGGATTAATTACTAAGTGTAACATTGTATTTCAGTACAGGTTTACTGATTTCAACTGAACTATAAACAACCAGTACTATATTTCGAATACCATACTTAGTTGCCACGATGCTAGCTATAGAAATTCGAGACTTCACTAATTCATTTAAGTCTTTATGACTTTAAAAAGCACACAAAAAATGATTCGTTACTGATAGATTTTCGCACCAACGCTATCATTATATTTGTTATTAAATGAGAATTTATTTCCTCTTACTTGTTCAGGAATTTAAAGTTAATAAATTATTTGTAGCTTACATAGAAAAACCGTAAATATCCATTTAATGAAAAAATAATCTTAAAATGCTTATATAATCTTAAAAATTTTAAATATTAATTGATAAATTACTTTACATTTTGTTAAGTTTAGAGACACTTAAAGCGAATTAATGAGTAAAGTCTGTTTCATTAAGTATATCCTGTTTTATCTTATAAAATCCTTTTTAAGTTAATGATGTGAAATGAAAGACAAATAGAAAATTTCCCAAGTGGGTACTAAATTTTACTCTACTAAAACACATGCATGAAAATCGATTTCTCTTAGAAAATAAACTGTTTAAGTTTTTAGGAACAAGGTGTGATATCGTATTAATCTAATTATATAAAATTGTTTTTTACTTATAAAAAGAGAAAACAAGTTGCACGGAAAATTTTTTTTCTTTTCATTACGTTGAATATTTTTTTAATTCCTCAGTAGGCATCTATGAGAAATTTTTATTTATGGGAAATCCAATAGGGAAAAATTTAAAAGAAAATTTGCTAAAAAGGGATTAAATTTTCTGTTAGTTATTTGGATGCACAAGTTGAAATAATTTAGTTAAAAAGTAAGGAAATTAATTATGTACATATATTTTTCCAAAAAATGATAAACATATTAAATCTTTTTCTACAATTAAATAGCATCTATTGAATTTTAATACATTGTATGCGGGACACGTACTAGTACGTTTTCTGGCGATCGATATTTGAGCGCGGGTGACGTATTAGTACGGGTTAGTGTAACAACATGGTTTGTTTGTGGTTACAAAAATAACGGCATATACAGGGAAACAAAGCCGAATGTTCTTGTCTACTATATAGATTCTGGAAAAATTTAGACAAATAAAAACTAGTTTTTGCATCAGACTTGCGGAACCACAGAGAGGGAAGGTTGATTAAAACCCTAAATATGACCTAAATATGACCCTCCTGTAAGATTATCATTGGATATTCGCAAACATATTTTAGAGAAAATTGTTATTACTGGAAAGAAGAAACAGCCACAAAGACAATGTCGTGTGTGTGCTGTGAAAAAAGTGCAGAGTAAAACACTTTAGTTTTGCAGTATGCATCTTCATAGAGGAAAATGCTTTGAACGTTACCACATTGTAAAAATGTATTAGTTTTATAATTGCTCTTTTCATTTGTAATAATGTAAAAATGTTTGTATGTAACATAATTTCAAAAAATTAAAACTATATACTACTATTCCTATTTGATTTTTCGTATTTACGATAGTATTATAAATTTATCCCCTAAAAAATATATTTTTTGTTTAAAAAAATCTTGTGGTTGTTATTTATATATTCCTATTTATATATTTGTTAATATATTTCAATATCATATACGAAAAGTTGGTTTAAAAAATAAATAATTTTCGATCTACTGAGATTTAACTGAATAACTAAATTTACGCTCAAAACGCCCGATCCCGGTACAATTCCACTGCAAAATGTATCCTTACACAATGTGTTAATAAATTGTTACTTGTTAATTACATGATTTTTATTTCAACATTTTTCTTATACCATAATCAATACTTTAGGAATAAATGTTTAAAAAGCGGTTCCTAAACTTAAAAATATAGAAAATAGAATTTATATCAGAATTGTTCAAAATATTATACAAAATTATTGATACTTCTACGCTCAACACACATTTTGTACTTAATTAGTGAAATAATACATATTTCTTAAAATTATAACTAGTAGCACCCTGGAAAAACCTCCCCACTTATGTGAGATTATTTAATCTCTTTTCTTTCGACTGTGATCGTCGTGAGGAAGTTATGCAGACAACCATTCTTTGCAGTTCGATGTGTTTTGGAAAATTAGAATCCCCCTTGTATATAGCCGTGTTTCTCAAGGAATAAAAGTGATTTCCAATTTTATCGTGACAGTGATCCTTTCTTCACGCTACCTCTTCAGTCGAGAACGTTGAAGTCATCACAATATCATTTACCAATATATTATTTATAGAGAAAGTTTCAGTTTGCAATTTTAAATATTCATTTTAAGCTTACCTCAGAGTTTGTTTCTATTACTGCAGTACGTATGTACGTATCTCTTAAAGACTAGTAGAGCCTGGAGCTTCATGTTTTGTGTATAGGACTGCTATAATCTGTAGTTTGTGGACCTTCTATTTTGATCGCCATCGACATCCTATATAAAGAAAAATCTCAATATAATGAATATAATTGCTAGCGGTCTACAACAAAACAGCAAAATTATGTTGACTTACTAATAGGGTGCTATAACAAAGCTTACATTTTAATAAGAAATAAAAGTTTTTTTTATTTGCAGAGAATGATTATTGTAATTATTACATGGCGCGAGGTTAATGATCTACTGTAATTGTAAAAATAATATATTGTTATATTTCGGTTTAAAATGAAATATGGACACAGAGAAAATAGTAAATGCAACGCAAACTAACGCTTCTGGTATCTAACAGATGGCAGTATTTGAGTTCTATTCTGATAGCACCAATACCTTGAGAAACGAATGTATTTTTAACCTTGAAGAGAACGTACAATATATATTTTTGATGTCCCATCTTGCAATATATTATAATTGGTATTACTGAACAGGTGCATATGGAAGACATATCTATACGTATCTGCTTTTCTTTTTATAGAAGTTGCTTTGTAGTATTGGTTGTAAGGAAATTATTCCTGTGGATGCACTTAGTAATATTTCTACTTATATACCCATATTTACTCATATTTTTAATATTTAAATTTTATATTGCAGCATAATGTTTCTCTCTCATATTTTTTAAATTTTCATAAAGATTGTTAATCATTCACGAAATTATATGCACAAACACGAAGATGTTGAAGTTCCTTACATAAATGTTTGTGTATCTGCGTATGAGAGTATTTACTTTAGCTCTTGAAAGCATCGCAAGTAGTTAGGTCTAGTTTTATGTGAAAATGCAGATCATTTACAGCAATTTAGGATAAAAATTTTAAAAGTTAATTATTATTCATTTTTTGATAGAGCTCTAATAACAAGTTACGATACACACCATGGCTGAATTAGTTCATCAAGCATTTCAGGGTGTTATATCTACACTTAACATTGATTCATAAATGTATCAGTTAAAGTTTTACCCTATACGACATTTAAGAATAAAAAATACGTGAATGGGTAGGGCTCTGTTCTTGCATACAGCAGTCCGCAGGCTCGAATACCACTGAAACCATTATAACAAAGAATTACAGTTCTACAACGCCAACGCGAAACTGAGGCGAAAGTGCAGTGAGTGACCCTCCTTCGACCCCATTGGTCAATAGGGGTTGTTAACCGATGAGTAGCCATCTTCGGCCAAGGCAACGCTGTCCAACGAACTTTTTCGGGAGATCTGCGAGCCCACTCAGAGAGAGAGCAATGAAGAAGGAGTGTGGATCTTAATTTCTTCTGCATCAGTTCTAACACCAATTTCTTTGTAAGATCAACACACCATGTTGGAAAAATCTTTGATCAAGTATGGTCCCTTCGGCATGATGGCCTAAATAGCATTTAATTTCCTATTTACACCTTTATTTTTATTCAAAATAAACAAAATTCAGCAGGAGGAATTAGTTTTTTTTTAATTTTGTATTTTCTCACGAGTGCTCCACTTATCTTGCGGCTGGCCGAGACGCTCAGTAGGTCTTCGCCTTACCATTATGGTGCCGTGACCAGAGAATCGTATTTAAAACGTAGATCCCCGTCTTATATGACCTCCGATAAAGTTGAGTTTCGATAAAGTGAGTAATGCATGCTTGGGTATAAAATTCTCGAAAGCAAAAATTGAAGCATATCAAGTAGTCTTTTGATCAGTTCCCAAAACTACTTGGCCTTGGAATTCAAGTACTTGTTAAAAGTATACCTATTGTAGTTTTTTTGTAATATATAGATTGTAGAATTGCCTCGAAACAAGCCAACCACCTATGTACACGAAAATGGAACTTGCATTTATTTCACATTAGTATGTACATCAATCAGTTTTTTAATCCATTTCAATCTGATTTTTCCCTTTTTGATTAGAGCAATTGATTTATCATCTTTGTGAACAATTATTTGCTCTCAGCACATGCCCACAATTTTCCTCAATTTACATTCTACATTTTATTAATATTTTTTAACGCTCCAAATAATCTTTATCTTGGTTGATTACGGTATTTATTTTTAATTTTATATTAATATTTTTAATTTAATTATCAAGAGAATTTGTAATTCGAATTGAATTCAATTATGCATTTGACAAAGTTTATCGATGAAAAAAAAAACCTCCAAATATTTTTAAAACTCTATATGTGTCTGAAAATGTGCAGTTGTTAAAAGATAGAAAATGAAAGTAGTGTAGGATTAAATAATTCATATATTTATTTAATATTTATTTAAAATTTCGGAAGAACATCTAAATTTTAGAAAGACTAGTTATCAATATCAGTCAATATCGAAATATGTATACAAAATGTAAACGAAATATGTATACAAAGCATGTATACAAAAAAATACATGCATGCTCTATAAAGCTTATAAACTAAAATTAATTATTTTATGTACAATTCTGCTTGAGAGATTTCAAGTTTCATAAGGTAAATATCATGTGAAACAAATGCTACATCTGCTAAAAATCTTTGATTTTACTTTTATAATATTAAGCGCTGTGTATTTTCCCTACAGAGGGACGAACAATACAAAAGTACCTTCGAAGAATATTTCGTTTATTATACCTTACATCATAAATATATTTTATTCATACAGTCTTTATTACCATGCCTTTAAACTCGAACTACAATGAGGATTATCTATAAAAGCACCGGAATATTTTCCCTGCGAAGGGAAAAGTAGTACAAGAATTACTTATTTAATTTTCTAAATAGAATAAGTAAAGGTCTTTATATTTCTCTCTGCTTCTGAATACATGAAATATTTTCTGATAAAATTTTTGCTTTCGTCTACATTAGGTATTTCGGTAATTAAGTATTATATTTGTACGAAGTAGTGTAGTGATATTCTACAACATAGTTATAGAAGGCTTTCTGTTTGTTTAAATTTAAATTTTCGAATAAAATATAAGCATGACAGAGATAGAATAATATTAAATAGGAAGCTCCTAAAAAAGTTAAAAAATCCTTTGTAGTTTTTTGGGGTAATTTTATGATTGAAATTGAATTCATATATGAATGAAACACAATTCGTTAGAAACAGTAATAAAATTTTTAAAAAGATAAAGTACATTTTAAAACATTGTCACTAAATTGTGTGTAAAAGAATAAAACATGCAGTGTAGGATAAAAATATTTTACCTAATATTTATTTTGAATTTCAGAAAACGTCATGGTTTTAAAGTATCTAGATACGTTATATTAGTCAACGTAAGAATACATGTATATAGGTAGGAACTTGCTCGCTTTCAACGCCATATGAATTAAAATAATTTGTTTTGTATAAACATCATGTTTGAAACATTTAAACTTTCATATTGTGAATGACATTTCAAACAAATTCTAAGCTGTCAAAACTCTTTCATTTTACCTTTATATTATTTCGAAATTAAAAAAAGTCATATTTTCAAAGTTTCTAGATACGTTTTATTAGTCAACTTAAGATTACATGTATATAGATCAAAACTTGCATGTTTTAAAAACCATATAAATTAAAATATTTTGTTATATATAAACATCATGTTTGAAAGATTTAAACTTTCATGTTATAAAGGACATTACAAACAAATTCTATGATGTCAAAACTCTTTCATTTTACCTTTATATTATTTCGAAATTCAGAGAAAGTCATAGTTTCAAAGTGTCTAGATACGTTCTATTAGTCAACGTAAGAATGCATGTATATAGATCGAAACTTGCTTACTTTCAAAACCATATAAATCAAAATAGTGTTTTTTTGTATAAACATCACGTTTGAAAGATTTAAGCTTTCATATTGTAAATGATATTTCAAACATATTCTATGCTGTCAAAATTCTTTCATTTTACCTTTATACTGTTAAGACCTGAGTAGCTCCATACAGTAGGACTACCAATATAAAAGTTCCTTCAAAGAACTTATCGTTTAATGTATTTCACACAATAAAGATTTTTATTCATAAAATTTTTATTACTGTTTCCTTATTTTAACTATCATACTGATTAACTGTAAAAGCAGCGAAATATTTCCCCTGGAAAGAAAGGGAAGTAATCAAACACTACTTATTATTCAATTAAATAGAATAAATAAATGTCTTTTTTCTGCTTGGGGATCCATTTGTTCTACGTTATGAATTTTGGTGGTGAAGCATTGAATTGGGCGTAACAGTGTAGGGGTGTTCTAGATCGTAAGTAAGAACCACGTGTTGTTGTTGTTGTTGTTGTTTTCTGGTGCTACTTCGTCAATCCAAGCACGATTGAGTCATACGGTGGTGCTCGTATTAGGGCAAAGGGGTGGGCCTTTCGTTTTAACGAACACCACTAGAATGAAAGTACGATTTATGCTCAAGTTGGTCGTAATTTAAAAGCAGGGGACAAAGATACACATGAGCTTGGCTTGCCACCCAAAAGGTATAGATTGAGAACGTGGGGGACATTGTGACCACGAACCTATTTTACGTGCCCCAGTCACCTTTAATGAACACGACGGATCTTAGGCCGACACGACCTCCGAATTTTCAAGCCTTTAGTCACGAGAGCATTGCCTTTACCAACTGAGCTAACGCTCCTCAAAAACAACTTAAAAAGATTATGATAAAAAAAAGCTAACTGTAGTTTTCTGGGGAATTTTTCATAATTAAGATTCAATTTAAGTATGCATAAAAGACATTTATTCGTTAAACATAGTAAACAAATTTAAAAAAATTAATAATCTGAAAGATTGTCCAGACCAAATTATATGTGGGGAAAATAATGTTGTAAATGAAAGTAATAGCAATGTAAAGTTAAAATATTTCACTGAGTATTTATTTTGACAATCAAAAAAAACTTTTAAGTTTAAAAGTGTCTGAATTTTATTTATGAGTCAACGCAGAAGTACATCTAGAGAGTGACGTTTATGTATGCTTGCAAATCCATATCAACTAAAAGTGTTTGCTTTGCATAAAATTTCATGTTTAACATTTTAAATTTTGATAATATATATATAAGGTCAAAAAAGGGGGTAGTTGGAAATTAAATGAGTTATAAACGATTTTAAAGTGGGAACTCTTTTATAATAATAAAATAATTGTAAAAGACCCACGCTTGTGTAACAGTTTGGAGTAATGCAGTCAGGCGCAGAGATATTTCACAGGAAGCTGATAATTAGTCAAGCGAGAAGAATCAGTTAGCGTGTGGACATGGAGCTGTCAACACATCCCACGTTTAGTTTCGTCACGAATAAATGAAAACGGCGCAAGCGACGAGTGCAGCGAAATCCTAAATTAAATAAAGAAGTGCTTTTACTAAGAAGGACTAATTATTCCATTCGCTTTAACAGTCGATCATGTCATTATATATATTTATATATCTATATATCTATATTAAATATATATATATATATATATATATATATATATATATATATTAACATTATGTGAAACGAATGCTATATCTGCTAAATTTCTTTGATTTCAATTTTATATTTGTTTAGTCCTTGCTACCTCTATATAGATGGACTGACACCATAAAAGTGCCTCTAAAGACTTTTTTTTAATACATTCCACATCATAAAGGTACATTATCCATGTAGTCTTCATTGCCGTGACTTTAAAGTTTAAAGTAACTATAAGAAGGACTGTCTATAAAAGCACCGGAATATTTTCTCTTGGAAGAGAAGGGGATTAATAGTACAAGCACTACTTATTTATTCTATTTAATAGAATAAATAAAGATCTTTATATGCTCTCCCTGCCTCGAGATACATGAAATGCCTTCAGATAAGATTTACTTTCTTCTACATTATGTATTTCGGTAATGAAGCATTAAATTGAACGAAGCAATGAAATTGTATTCTATAGTATAGTTATATAAGACTCTCTGTTGGGTTTAATTTATATGTTAGATTATAATGTAAGTCAGACTTTACATGGGGAGGAAAACATAGCGAATCGAAATGTCGTAAAAAGATTGAATAATAAATTTCATAATTTATTTTATAATTATGATAAATTTTATAATCTTAATAGGTTTTTGACATTAAATAGGTTATACCATTAGGAAAACCTTTAAAAGATTTAAGATTTGACATCATGGAGTTAAAGAGTTCGACTGAAATTTTTATATATTCTTCCTTTTAAATTAGTCCTATTGAAACCCAGGCTTCAGTCTTGGCATTTAAGCTTTCGAAAAAATAAGGTTTTGACTATTTGAAAATTCAAATTAATTTCTTGAATATGTTACACAATTGCATATTTAAGAATTTCAAGAATAAAGTGTTTGGGGTTTTCGAAACTAATAACACACCTTGTTATAATTTCCATTTTAAATTTAACACTATATTTAGAAATTTATCTTTCACCTGGTTTAATGAAATGCAACTACATTTCTTGTTAAATTATATAGAAAAGTATTAAGTAATATATGGAAACAAAAATATCAAGCTCCGAATTCACCAAAAATAATTTTTGATAATTCTATATAGTAGATAATCGCTAGTTAGCTCTAAAGGACTTTCGACAGATTAACCCAAAGCACATGGTTTGGTTTGGTTAAGGGCTTTTCTCACCAAAGTCCTTTAATGGCTGACCGCGATTAATACATGTACCAGCCAATGGTTTTGTTTGAAGTGCTATGGTCTACTTTTTGCAACACGAGGGCTAATGAGACCGAGACCAATATCTTAAAGTTGATTCCGAACGGCTACGAACATCCATGCCACAGTGAGATTCGAATCCATGAACTTCGGTACCGAAGCACAGCACCTTAACCAATCGGCCATCGTTCGGCACTATCTAATGGTAGTACGCTATTCTCCATCTAAACAGAGATTAATCGAGTTTGGTGAGACCGGCCCTTAGAGTGCTACGATCTACTTATTTTTTCCAGAAGAGAGCTGATGAGATCAGGGCCTACTGTTTAAAGCAACTTTGGCATCATAATGACATCAGAAGTCTCCAAAGAGGGGAAATTTTGTGAAATAAATCCTCCCTCTCTGCTGCATCATATGACATTAGAAGTCGCCAAAGAAGGGAAATTTTGAGCCATAAATTCTCCCTCTTTGCCGCATCATAATAGCATCAGAAATCGCCAAAGAGGAGGAAATTTTGTGCCATAAATTCTCCTTCTCTGCCGCATTATAATGACGCCTTCTGACGCCATTTTGATGAAAATGTCACCTGTGACATATCTCGACAGCAATATGGTAGCAGCCAGCATACACGATATTCACCCAGAAAGTAACTTCCCCAAGGACCATGAAAAGAAAAAAAGAATTACTGGCAGAAATGATATATTTCTAATGATGCAGCAGTATTTCAGTTACCTCTCAACATAATAAACGAAATTTGTAAGACTTCTCATTCAGTGGGATATGGTTTTGTAACCCAATGTCATAGAAGTCTGCCTCCTTGAAATAAAAGATTCAAATGTTTCTAATTTTTGTCTGTGGTGATCGAATGGTAATTTTTTCAGATAATAACAGGAAGAAGTCACTGGGAAAATGATGGGACTGTAGAAGTGTTACCTCAGTGACAGATAGCAACTCATAGATTGGACGTTCTTTCTACCGACAACAAAGTTGAACAACACAACCGGTTCATGAAATTTATATGTACAGTGTTCCCTAGCCACTTCGCGTTTCATGTTTTGCGGATTCAGTGCTTCGAGGGATTTTCCAAAATATTCATCAAAAATAAAAAAAATACAACCATGCCGGCAGCCACATGGCGGAAAGGAGCATTTTTTCATGTTGATGCGCGAGCGAGAAGGATCCCTGCATGTCGGACAAAGAGATGAGTTGACTCAGAATACATACCACAGGCTCTTAAAATGACAAAGTCTGGAAGTGAGTAAGAAAAGGAAGAGGATGATGAAGAACAAACTGAAAAGCTTAGCCTTACTCTGAAGAATCTGCAACAATTGGGCAACATGGCAAGTATTTGCACAAGACATTGAAGACAATAGGGTTCAAGCTGTCGAGTTCAGCAATAGTGTTGACGTGGTTATGTCTTTGTAGAGGAGAATTTTGAAGGAAAAGGACAAATAAAGACAACAGCTACCCATCACCCTGTTTCTCTCCAAGGCTACCGTCAGCGCCTCTAGCAGAACAGTTTCCGAGTGAGCCTAAAATTTCTACGAGTCAAGTGAGAGCCTTTCCTCTGCCACCGACACAAGACTCTTCGCCTCTCTCAGAAAGCAATGGTGATTAATGTTTATTACTCTATAAGGTTTTGTAATTAACCTTATTATTTAGCACTGACACATTTAAGTAAATACGTATACCGTTGTAAATTTTGTCTTAAATGCTTAAAATATAAAAACTGTTTACATATTTAAAACCTTCGTGGCATACACGAAAATTACCAGGGGTAAATCCTACTTCGCGTTTTTTCAGCTTTAGCGGATGGTTCTGGTCCCCATGAACCACGAGAAACGAGGGATCACTGCACATTGATGTCTTCTTTATTGATGAGTATTGACTTCCTCTGAAGTACTGGACCATTATCTAATTTATTTAAAAAAAAAATATTTTAAACCATTTTATTGATGTTTTTAGCAAGCAAATATCTTCTACTTCTTTAAATGAAACCACTCTTGTTTTTTCGCTAAGTAAATAAGTCATACAATAATAATTTGTTGATTTTGTTTTAAATGGCAAATATATACTTAAATTACATTTTTCAATTCTTTGTTTATAAATCCATAAGTTTAATGTAAGAGAAAGATACTTACAGATATGTTTTAAATTAATTTGAGACAGGAATTAATCTTTAACAATAACAGGACTGTCCATTAAAATGTAAATTAAAATGCAATATAAATAATAAAACATTCTCTAAAACGACTTAAATGAGAGAGATGTTTAAAACTAAATGCATTTCCATTTCAGGATAAATTACTTTTTAAGCTAATATAGAAATATGAATCATAAAAGAAGATACAATTTTACAAATAATGGCGTTTAAATAACACCAGTTCCTTTGATAATATTCTTAGAACATTAATCATTTCGTATTTCATTAATCTAATCAAATAATTAAACAGCATTACTTTTAAATATATAGTTGAGTATTTCGTTCTCTTGTTATTTGTAATGCAAAATATAGATAATGGCAGCTACACATTGACAGATCTGTGGAAATTAAATATATAAATTAAATATTTAAATGTTTAATGTAAATATTGAATATTTAAATTGTATGCATTTCACATGTAATCAGTAGTTATTCTAAAGTTTTGTTCATAGAATAAAGTGTTTAAAAACGTTGTTTATAAATTAAAGCAAATTCTTTGAATCGTGATATCATTTTATCAATACACAATTGTTATGTTTCAAGAAGGAGAAATATGGGGAAGAAAATATATTTGCTATTTAACACTCACAAAACTACTCTTTCTTGTTGCATTTTGGGAGATTTTAAAAGTTATAATACATTTTCCTGTGACGCCTTTCAGTCTGGTATTTGACTATTACAGTGGACTCCTCTTAACGTGATCAGTTTGGGACATCGAGATTTTGATAAGAATAACCGATTGTTAACAATAAACGATATTTAAAATAAGATAAATTTACCCCTTTCCCCCTTTAATTCACACGTACTAAATTACAAAACAAAATAAAAAACACACCTTATATTTATGTACTGTATATTATCCTTTGAAAAATAAGAATTGTATACATAATTAAAAAAATTGATCAATTGGTGACAGTCTACAATTTTTTCTGAGAAGCTCATTGATAAATTGTTATGTAGCAACAATTGTTTTTACTTGCCCGGGCAACCGAGCAAGGAGAAGCCTAATCAGCTAAGAGTAATAATTGAAGGTCATTGAAGGAGACCGGCACAAGTCTAATTAAAACTTTATTTTAGAGCTGCTAAAACGGACATCTTTACTACTGAAAGACAGACAAGAGAAAAGACACAAAAATTACTCTGATGGAACAGAGGCAAGAGCGCAGAATTTTCCGAAAGGACAAGAAACTTACTCAGCGAATTTAAGTGTTAAGAACGTGTTTAATAGACAGAAATCTTACATCTACAGGACAGAAAGCTTTGGGAAATATATCAATAGAATTTTAAGTCGAGGACACTAATTTGATTAAGACATTTAGAGGCTGGGTTTGGTTTGGTTTCGTTTGGTTTTGGAGTGCTACGGTCTACTTTTTGCAACACGAGGGCTAATGCGACTTGGATCTACTGCTTAAAGCCGATTCCGAACTGCTACGAATATCCATGCCACAGTGGGATTCGAACCCACAACTCCGGTTCCGAAGGAAAGCACCCTAACCATTCGGCCATCGTTCATTTAAAGGCTGGGAAAAATATTTTAAGGAATTAGAATGGGAGAGAGCAAGTTTTAAGGAAATATTAAAGTGAAATAATTTTGATATATATATATATATATATATACATATATATATACATATACAAATATATATATTATATATATATGTGTGTGTGGAGGAATGATGCAACTGTTTGTATAATAATAAGAAATAAGAAAACAAATTTCGAAAAATGCAATAAACATTTAAAATTCTACAATAGTTTCAAAAACTGAACTAAAAAATAGCTTAGTCTTTTATAAATAATTTAAAATGATTTGAAAAAGTTATTTATAGTGACTTCAAATACTGTGGTCTATGTGTGTACACAGCTTAATAACTGTAAGTAAATAACCTGTAAAATGATTCGTAGCATGCTCTATTCCCTAAAATATTGAAATATACACATTATTCGCAGGTTAATTTCGTACTTAAACACTATGCTATCAGTCATTACTAAAAATTAACGAAATATTTAACTGTAAAATTTTATTTATTACGTCAGAAAGCACAATTTTTAGAATATCTTCGATTTTAGTAGGAAGAAAATGCGAATCACCAAAATCAATATCTCAATTCTTTCATTCTTATTAACAAATTTGGTATATTCTGTGTAGACACTTATGTTTCAAATACGTATTCATTTGTTTCTGTAATTAGATTTCCACCTTAAAATATAAATAAAACTCCTTTAAATATTCTTTTATTTCTAACACAAGACCCCAGCTCTTTAAGAAGACACAGCGGAAATTTCAAACATTTTGTCCATCATTAAATCCGAAGAGAGTGAATAAAGATCCAGTATTATCTGAGAGAAACTGAAAAGAGGGAGGTTTACGTAGATTATTTCGAGAAATGAAGGGCTTTTAAAATCTAAATACACCCTAATTAAGTATTAAACGCATTCATTTAGAAAACATTTTACACAAAACTTAAGTGAAAATGATAAGAAAAGCCAATTTAAGCCAACATTTAAGAGTCTCACAGACGCGCAATTATTCACATTCATTCTATTGTTTCATTAGGAAGATGTTTTACATTCACTTGAAAAGCGATATTAAAGCGTTACCTTTAACACACGAGTATAAAAGATTTCTAAATACAGCTGTTATAGCCGTAATTATTTATTTTGAAAAATTATGTACATGAAATCATTAATATTGCCAGATAGTTAATTATCTGTAATGTAATGCAATACATCAAACTATATATATATATAACTTTAATAAGACATACTTCTCGATGGGTGGTTGCAGTCATGGCCATAGAAATGACACCGTTTCAGCTAAAAACCTTTATTAAGATAACGTTGGAGGACGGGTTCCCACTTCATCATAGGGACAGGACAAACTAATCAGCTAGGATGAAGTTATATGTAAAAAATGTCCTTAATACTTGGTCAACAACTGTGAAAAATCTATAGAAAAATCTGCCTGCGACATAGAGCATGTCCTCTTTGTTTGGAAATTTCCTAAATTATCCGCTGGGGCCATGTAGAGTTATAACTGGTCAGACCCCCTTCTGTGAGAGCGTAATCTGTAGCCCTAGTGGTCAATTAAGATTAGGGGTTAAAAAGGGGAATGAAAAAGGATGCGGGAATTTTAGTCCTTGACAGCAGATTTGAAAACCCCTGAGAATCGTCCTTATATATATATATATATATATATATATATATATATATATATATATATATATATATATATATATATATCACGAGTGAAATCTATAAAATAAACCAAATCCTCAAAACAAAATTCTTGCGACATGTCAAAAAATCATCTTTTACATATACAGGAAGGGTCATACATAAATAAGCAAATTGCGTTAAAGATAAAATCAGAAACCCTTGACCAACATTAGTTTGCTAAGGTGGGACTTCTGAGTCCGATGGCACTTGATTACAATTGTTACAATTGGACAGCTGAAATTTGAGAGGGAGTTAGATACAAAAAGTAATCATGTGGCAGTAAAACGTACACGACACATGTTTATACAAAATTGTTTACTTTTTTATAACATTCTGGAAAATATAATGGCTTGTATGCGACTATTCAGATATAAAGCTCTGTGCCAATTTATACAATATTTGACTTAAAAACTTGCATTAAATGTAAGATTAAATTTGTGTATCAACAGAGGATATGTCACAGCAATAGTTTTCCATTGTCAGGAATAACGAAAAAATCATGATGTAAAATTGTGATATTAATGTTGAACTTGGGTTTAGGGGTTATATAAAGAGAATGGTCAAAATGACCACGACTCGTATAACTAGAGACACGGGAAAACCTGTCTTTCTAGTGTTAATAAATATCAATGAATGTTCATGAGTTTAATAAACTAGGATTCCGTATTCAATGACATATCTCCCAAAGTATTTCCAGGTCTTTTGTTAGAACAGCACAGACTGTAATCAGAAGTTATTTATCAAGTAATCGGAAAGCTAGACGCACCTTCCAACAAAATAGCTCTTTTAAAGTGAAATTCTTTCGCGTCATCTACTCTTTTTTTCTCTTCATGGCTGGATTTTGAAACGGGGAAATTGAATTATTGATGTTGGTATGGGAGAAACCAAAATCCATAAATATCCTCTTTCTCTTTAGTCTCTGAGAGGAAAAAATATCCAGAAAAACCCTTTTCTTTGTTCTTGGGTAAAAAAGATTGTAAAAGATTCTTCCATTTTGTTAAGTATAATCTTCATCAAACCATCTGAATATATCTATCCTCTAACCTCTAACAAGTCTTTTTTTATAGTATTGAACCTTTTAAAATGTCATTCTACTCTTAATTAGGCTACGGATTATATACATATGCATCGGAAGAGGCTAGAAAAGTTTAGACATTCTAAATATTAAGTTAAATTTCCTTATACAATTTAGTATTGATTAACTTCCTCCTGTATTTGTTTAAATATATTGAAATACATAAAGTCGATTGAAATTTTCTGGTTTTTTGGAAGTGTTGCCATGGCATAAAATAGGTTTAATTGGAATGAGGAAAGCCCTGTACCTTCAACAACTAAAAAATATCAACTCCAAATTCATTGAACAAATTTAAAAAAACTATAAATTTACCTCAACTAGTAAACAATGAAAAATATTCAAGCGTTAATGAAATATGGAAGTGGAACAGATGCAATATATACGCTCTTCCGGCCGCCATGTTTTTTCTTGGCGATCTTAGCAGAAAAAAAAAAAAAAAAAAAAAAAAAAAGAGAGAGAGAGAGAGATTTTTGAAAGTCGCCAAACAAAACTGGCTTCAGAAAATGGCGTTTTCTGAAAGATCAGCAAGAAAAAAACTTGGACGGTACCACATGGCTTTAAAGAAATCATATATAAAATGGCGTTTTCTGATAGATCACCAAGAAAAAAATACATGGACGGATAAACAAATTCACAGTAGACTGTTGAGCACACAGAAAAACAAATTGAAAACAAATCTAAAATTTGTGAGGGTGGCAACTCTCCCTCAACCCCTCCATATTGTACAACTATATATAACAACTATAATTACATAAAACATACACACATTTTAATAAACATTAAAAAAATAAATAAAGACATACAAATATAAAAGAAATTTAAAATTTGTGAGGGGAGGTTTTCTCCCCTCAACCCCTCATGTTGTTAAAACAACTATAAGTACATAAAAACATATACACATTTTAATAAACATTAAAAAAGTGTGCTCAATGATCTGCAGTAAATGCATATAAGAACTAACAAAAATGAAAAAAAATGGTACAACCTGTCCTGCGACCTCACCATGCGAGCACGTCCGAACTATTAAAGGTAAACCTCTAAAGAACTTTCTAGAAATTCCGGCCCAATTAACGTAACGCTAAAGAAATATATATGTTTCTTAAAAGCCATGTGGTGCGCAACGACATATATTAACTAAAAAGATAAAAAAAAAAATGTACAACTTGACCAGCGACCTCACCACTCGACCACGTCCCAACTACACACATCCAGTACAATTAGAAAAATCCAGAAAATTATTCAAAAAGGCGCCGGGTGGTTACGTGCACAAATGGAGCTTAAAGAACGAACCAGGATTGCTACCACAAAGCTCCAATGTCAGGGTAGTAAAAGCTAAACAGTCATCGCCCGGCAAAACGCTCGAAAAAGCCGCCAAATTTCGCGACAAAAACCGGAGCGTAAATATCACATCTGTATCATGGAAGTTTGCAAAGTCTTATTTTATTTATCAACAGACAAAAATTAATTTTTCAAGATGATTTCATCAATGTGCAAAAATTTTCCAAAGTGTCTCATGAAAGTTACGTATTTTATCATTTTGACAAATTAAAAATCTAAAAGTCTCAAGTAAAGCCAGCATTACATTTTTCTGATATCAGTACAATATCGTATAAATAGTTTTCGAAGAATAAATTCCAGCCTTACATGGAAAGGAATAAAGTTTATCTTCAAATTTTATTCCCATGTCATTTTCTTCAAATTTAGCAAATAAATAATCAGAAGCAGAAGTGGAGTGTATCGCATTCAATAAAATATCCAAAAATTAGCTGATGTTTCTGTAATCTTTTCGTGCTTCCCTGTTCTTGAAACGAGACTTGTCGTCCAAGTACACTGAGAAAAGGAGTAAATATGACATGTTATTTTATTCCAAGAAAAAACCTACTTTCTTGAAATATTAGAGCTATTAATATTATCTATCGGGAATTTGCAACTGGCGATACGATAGCCACACACAAATTTTATCCAATTTGCACAATTGTAATTCCTGACTCTTGTAGTACAACCTTCAAGGAAGATGGGAAATATTTTTTAGATCTTTATCATAGTTGCATAATATAAGCAACATTTTTTACATGGGTGCAAGATTTTTTTTCGAAATGCCTTATAAAACACAGAATCGCTATAGTGTTAGACGAAATTTAGATTCGTAATCTAAAAACTCATTTTCTTAAAGTGAGAACATTTTCCCAGATGTTATATTGTGATGAGGCTATTTAGATCTGTAATATAATTGATTAATTAATTCGAGAATTAAAATGCTTCGGATCTAAATCAGACCTCATTACATCTTTTGTAAAGGGAAGGGGACAATAAAAATTGTTTCAACGTTTTTTTTTCTCTTGGGTGGGATTCTCGGGCGGGGTTCTGATCCCAGTCCCAGATTAGAATCACGTCTCCGTACATGACCTTAAATAAAAATGTATGTTTGTGGAGTTATTTATGAGTCCCCAAGGAATAGTGCCCAGTTTGAAGGGATAAGGTTTTTCCACGTTAGTGGTTTCAAGGCGGGGTTAAGAAGACCAATAAAATTTTTACAACTATCCCGATTGGACTAAGAAAAGGAAGAGGGGAAAATTATGAAATTAATATAAAATAAGAAAGAGAGGAAAGGTTCGAGAGTGGAGTCGTATCGAAGGGAGCAGAGCAGTCGAGGAGACAAGTCCGACTGGCAGTCGAAGTCGAATTGAGTTCAGAAGTCGAGAGTTAGACGGCAAGTATTCAGGACTCGAGGGCAAAGTACCGGGATCAAAGGTGTTGGGCCCAAGGAACACCTGGACATCTCTCAACGACCAGAAGTTTCCACCTCATCCCCTTTTCAGTATCACCCGAGTTATAATAGAGGGCCTCATATCAGCGGTGATACAGAGTCCACATTATCATCACATCAATCGAATTGTATCTACAAGAGCTCCCAAGAGTACAATCTTGGCACACCGAAAATATCCACAAAGGTAGCATCATTATACATATTTGAAATTGAAATTGGGTCCTCTCTCCTATATACATAGAGTTAGCTAAGTGATAAGAAATTATTATTATTATTATCATACATTAATTGGTGTGGCACATATTTTGATTATATTAAAAAGTAAATCGTATGAAACTTTAAAAAAAATCTTGTATATTAATAATGTATATATAATTGTAATAAATTGACTTATTTTTACTTTAAAGCTGTCTTCAGTCGTTTTTAATTTAGCGTATTAGTTTATTTTTTTTATTTTAAGTCTGTAGTCTCTCAGATCCTGTGGTTGAATTTAAACTTAAAATATCTACAAACCGAAACTCAAATAATATTTAGTCTTTGTGACTAAAAGAAATAAACAACCAATATAAATTTGATCATAGATGAATACCTAATTTTAAACGAGAACTCCACGACATCTATCACTACTTTTCCTTTATCAGAGTCCATAATGTAAATTATATGTATTGATATTAATATAATATGTTGCAAAAATAGTCGGCTATTTAAGAAAACATTTTATTCAGTGTAAAATACTACTTATAATAAAAAATCAGCTAAGAGAAATTACTTAACCAGATT
>CM063511.1:19699527-19727027 GCA_032207245.1 Pardosa pseudoannulata
GTGTAAATAAAAAAATTCTAAAAACCTAAGTTTCATCCACGTCTAGTAGTTATCTCAATATATCTTAAACTATACATTTAAGATACATCATATCGCATGTGGCGAACGCTGGCCGATTGGCTAGGGCGCTGATCATCGGTACCGGAGTTCGTGGGTTCGAATCTCACTATGGCATGGATGTTCGTAGCCGTTCGGAATTGGCTTTAAACAGTAGGTCCCGGTCTCATTAGCCCTCGTATGAAATACAGTAGACCGTAGCGCTCCAACCATAACCAAACCATATCGCATGTATCTCAAACTTTACAAATGTACGCAATTTCGATTACAATACAATAATATAGGAACTTTGGCCTAATACGTTTATGGCATTAAGTACTGATGCTAGGAAATGTTGGAGTATGAAGTATGGAAGTCACTTTTACGAATTTCCGAACAGCTATGCATGTAATTCTGATTACAACACAATAACATTGTAAATGCTATCGAATATAATTTCCTATATAACAATAGCCTAAGTTATCTGTCCTCGTATTTATGTACCTGGCATAGATAGAGGCATTCATATTGGATTCTTGATGAGTTAGGGTTATCAACGTTCGATATCCACCCCTTCCACCCTTTTCTAGCATTTAATACCGTTATTTCAGGCCCTAATTTCCTCGGTTAAGGGCTAGAGTTTAATTTTATCAATTTGTCATATAATAAACTAGTAAAAATAACACTTTTTTCTAGCATTATAACGCCATTTCTTCAACCATCTCCTTTAATCATTTCTTATTTTAAATTATTAAATATCGTCTGCATTATTTTCATATCACTGAATTTAGATATTACATAAATTTTTTCATATTTGGCTTAAATAATAGATTGGGTACATATGTGCTAATTTTAAATTGAATCCTCGATTATTTTTTGTTGCAATTGATATTTTCTCACCGGTATTAACAATAAATTCTATCTACCTCCAGGGTGTAATGTAAATGATATTTTCATTCCTTTACTTCCATTGATTACTGTGGCAAAAAAAGGAAGAATTTCGACATAGCTCAGAAAACTTTGAATTATCTTTCTAAATGAAATCAACGTGATTCTGAACTGCATTCACAGTATCGGGAAGCTTTAGGAATATGAAGATAAACAAATTATTGAGCGTGTAAAAGATAATTCTCAGTCAAATAACCATTCATTTTTTACCTGCCCCATAGAATACTTTACAATTCTGGAAAATTAAAAATTTTGCTGATGGTAACTAGGTAAATGGTAACTAGGACCTAATATGATGAGAGCATAAAGTATTGATGCATGGAGTAACGGAGTTTGAAGTATGGGGTGCCATGTATAGAAACTCCTCAACTGTTGACAGAAACTCCAAAACCGATACTTCAGATTCATTAGATCAGACTTACTGAGCCAAACGATGGCCGATTGGTTAGGGTGCTGTCCTTTGGAACCGGAGTTCGTGGGTTCAAATCCCACAGTGGCATGGATGTTCGTAGCCGTACAGAATCGGCTGAAAGCTGTAGGTCCCGGTCTCATTAGCTCACGTTTTTCAAAAAGTAGACAGTAGCACTCCAAACCAAACCAAACCTAAGGCTCACTGAATTTTATCCCATTCACCTGCTATTGTTTTTTACTCCTTGAACTTCTATTGCAATTTTGGGTAGACATCAGAAACCATCTTAGGAGCTCCTTTTTTGAATCCCACTCAATTTATTTCAACCTCAAACTAACTGATTCTGATTTAGAAAAATACATGTAGCATAATACATAATTTTTGTGTGTTTTTGTACTCAAATGTTTGAAATTCGAAAAGCGTTGTGAAATTGGCAAAAGTAAAACAGGAATGCACCTTGAAAATTATTTGAATACATATGCATTTGAGAAATCTGTTTCTTTTTTTTATTTATTTATTTAGATTTTCTTACTTTTCAGTTAAATTTAAAAAAAGATACTAAAAACTGTTCTTTTCTTAATAAAACAACGGAAGATTCTGACAACAAAAGTGATATATAATGAGACATGCATAAGATTAACCCACTTAAATTACGACAACTTGAATAATGTAATAAAAATTTAACAATCCCAATTTTACCCATTTCTAATGGTCATATCACCTTGGATCTTTGCAAATATATCTAATTCTGGTTAAAATACAAAAACATGTTATACCTAGACTGGTCTTATGATTAGGTGGGTTTTGTTTGAAGTGCTAGTGTTTACTTTTTGGCTACACAAGGGCTAATGATACCAGGATCTTCTGCTTAAGGTATCCGTCTACATTCGGAGAACTATATTCTTTAAACGTAGAAACTAGTTCATGTCTTTATATTTTTAGATTTATTTTTTATATTATCATAGAGAATTGCATTTAAAAAATTGTTCAGGGAAAAGTTTTTATAAAATTTCTAATAAATGAAAAAAATTTAGTAAAAAAAAACTGGTTTTTAATAAATTAAAATAGTTCAATATTTTTTATGTAAAAGATTTCTTATACACTGGACTAGTGAATCACTTAAAATCTTTAATTAATTTACAATTGGTAAAAAATTTTGGTCCTTCAAAATCATACACATTGAATTTTTAACGAATTTTCATTACCTTTATAGCTAACTATGAGTGTAATATCATTAAAAATTATCCAAATTTAAAGCGTTTAGGGCATTCATTAGTAAATACTATCAAAAGCATTCGTAATGATTTTCAACAAAATATTTTAAGAACTTTTTGAGAAATCACATTTTAAGTATCAACATTTTATTAAAAATATCGTTCTGAGAAAAACGGATTTGAAATTTATGAAACAAACTTTAACTATTAAAAAATTAAAGATCATGTTTAAAATTCCCCACACTTTTTTGCTTCGAAACTTTTTAATTGGTAAGTTTTTAATGATTAAAAATACTAGAAAAATGTTTAAACTAATCTTCATGAAAATTAAAAAAGTTTTGTCAAAAAAATGCTCTTTAAAAGGCTTTAAATTCACAACTTCCAGTTCCGAAGCCACTACTTCCGTTTTGTTTTGACAGCTGTCACTGATGTTTAAACAGCTGTAGCTTTTCTCTTACAGCTGTAACTTAAACTGCTTTTAAAGCTGTTCTTAAACAGCTGTAACTTTTCTCTACTGTGAGATAGAGACAAAACAGAAACAGATTTAGAAGCCTAAAAGTTGAAATTTTACAATAGAGAAATAAAAAAGAATTGTGATTTTTGGCAAAAAATGACGTTTTCAAAGTAGACGAATACCTTAACCCTCTTGGTGGAACACCAAAGCTTTCTATGATTTTTTTCTTCACCCTTTGTCGACTAGAATGGAATACGGGAAATCCACCCCCGTTATTGTATCTTTACTTCCAGTTATATATAGATATATAAATAGATAATATAGACTGTTAATTTTTAATGCATATAAATTTCTTCAAGTCTGGAATATTATTCCCATAAGAAATAATGGATTCTAAAAGAACAAATAAAAATATTCTTTGAGATACTTATTTATATATTTTACGAAAGTCATCTAAGATATTTAAGCGGTACAATTAGAGATGCATCTGTTACCGCAAAAGAAATACTTCGATATAGAGATTTACAAAGCCATAAAAAGCTGTTAGAGTCTTTGTGTCTCAGGGGGTAGGGGTGCATAGCTCAAGAAATGTCAGTGAAAGACGGTGGAGTTCCTAAACAATCGACCTGACCCTCCTACCTCAAAACTACATGAAGGAAAGCACTGGCAAAAATGTACATTACATCCATTTTCGGATCTCCATTTTCGGTTTCTGGAGGTCGAAAATGGTAAGTTTTGACGTCATTATCGGTTTGGCGGAATTGTACGTGCGAACCGCTTAGAGGGTTAAAGCCGCTTTCGACCGGCTACGAACACCTATGCCACAAGCGGATTTCGAATCCGCGAAGAGCAACGCTCTACCTTTCGGCCATCGTTCGGCTATGAGGAGGTGGGAGATAATTATACGGGTTTCTCAACAGCTAGCAGATAAATATTTCCTTCACTTACCTTTGACTTTTCTGTTTGAAATTTTGAAAATGTGTGCAATTCTTACGACAAAAAATATTGGGCTTATGACTTGGTCCAATCATATGTGTGGTAATTATTCATGAGGTCTCTTCAACATTCATCAAAATTTTACTTACATAAAATAGACTTTTCTATTTGAAACGTCTCAAATGTATTTAATTCAGAAACTAGCCTTTAATCCGAGCAACGATTGTCTATTAAGTGGGTGAATTACTTTATAAACTCAAAACTAAAAGGAAAATTTTATGGAAATGTGCATGCCTTAGTAAGCAGAAGGAAAATTTACGATAAATAAAATAGAGCTGATTCTACACTTTTGTAGCTAATTTGACTAAAAGCTAAAAAACTAAGTTACATAGTTTAAGTTTTCATTAACGCACAAAAAGTATATACTTGTTATGAAATGATTCAACGAGTTTCGAGTACTTTTGCCAAGTTGTAAAAATTCATAGCTATGTCTATGTACTACTTTTGTGTTAAATTATACCATTTAAAATAAGTTTAATTTTTATAATATTTAATACATAATATTTAATTTTTTTACCATTTAATTTTTATAATTTAAATAAATGATAATAACGTAAATAAATAAAAATAGCACAGGCAGAAAAGTTCGGTCTAGGATTATTTGCCTTTTAGAAGTTTATCAGTTTTATGTTAGCATAGTTTAAATAACGTATCACGTTTTGTTGCAATGATTTCTTTTTATTATTACAAGTAGGTACCAAGACGCTCTTTGCAGACATATTGTTTTAATTTCTACGCATTAGATTCGTTATGTATAAAAATGGCGTACGTAATCGTAGAAATTATTTTATGTTTTGGTCGTACCACTCTATAAAACAAAACCAGTTACAGCAAATATGTGTATATTTTACTGCTGGATTACATTAAATGTACAGCATAATTAATGTAATAGTCATCGTATTCATCTGTGTGTGTGTGTGCGTTTTTTATGAAACTTTCATGAAAAAGGATCATTGTATTTTGTCAAAATACTTTAAATTTAAGTTAGAAATAATTTTTAAAAACATAAAGCTTTATGCATCCCCAAGAAAGAAAAACGATAGATGTATTGATAATTTAGTAACAAGTAAATCATGAAAGTTGAAAAGAAGACTCAGAGGATGCAGTCATGAAATATTGAGTATGAATATTTTTAATATGATCGCTGACAGTTTGTCTAACTTTAAATATTTTAAGTGGTTTATAAAGCTTCATTCATTTTTTCCCTCTACCTTTTTCTCTCTCTCTCACTTTCTCCTCCTCTCTCTCCCACTTCATCTCCATATATCTCCCCTTCTCTCCCTCAAACTCACTCGCTCTGTGTGTATTTTGTATTAAAGCATATATATATATATATATATATATATATATATATATATATATATATATATATATATATATATATATATATATATATATATATATATATATATATATATATATATATACATATATATATATATATATATATATATATATATATATATATATATATATATATATATATATATATATATATATATATATATATATATATATGCTTTAATACAAAATTATAGTATACTTAAACCAGATTACCTTAAATTTTTCTATTCGTTCTCATTCTTATATCCAGTATTTTTGTTAAAATTATTGTGAATGAATAAAAGAAAAAAAGAAGAAGAAATTTGTTATTCCATGCAAAGAGGCTTCCTAAGTTACACACATTTATAAGTGTACCCATGGTTGCATATATTATGTAGTTATAAGTGTGTATGTGTACTTACATAAACTTATGTATATATACATATAAGTGTGTGTCTATATGTATATATATACAGGCATACATATACATATACATATATACATATACACACATATATACACACACATATATATATACACATATACATACATATACACATATATATACATATATACACATATATACGTATGACATTTTATGCATCTGTATATGTGAGTATGCTTTTGTATAAAAGAGCACATATTTACAAACACTAACATACTGTAAGGAAAACAGTCAGAAGTATTGATATCCAATACAATGCCAGTCTAACTGTTCTTCTAAAAAGAATTTTATCTCCATTGATGGGAATTCTGTGTTCACGGGAGATAATGTTGTCGTCCATCCACCTTAACGTTCGTACAGTACTCTTTTCTTCTTAGACCACACAGTATTATTATTATACATTTATTCTGACCATCATATTGTATAAATTCATCATTCAAGGTAAAGTCGCGATATTTTGAAAGAAATAAAAAAGCAAAGTTACTGGGATGTCTATATTTATCTATTAACAATTATATTATCCTAATCGATAGAAAGTATAAATTCATGATTGAAGGTACAACTGTGATATTTTGAAAGAGATTAAAAAAGCAAAGTTACTGGGATTTCTATATTTATCTATTAACAATTATATTATCCTAATCAACAAAAAGTATAAATTCATCATTGGAGGCACAGCCGTGATATTTTGAAAGAGATAAAAAAGCAAAGTTAGTGGGATTTCTATATTTATCTATTAACAATTATATTAGAAGACAGTTAATATATATTTATAGAATAATTTTATTTTTAAAAGTCAAGATGCATATTCTGATTTGTTTTCATCAGTAAATAATTCATTTCTTTATGGGAAATTTCAAACTTCTCGTTTACCTGTATTTCATATTAAACTTACAGTTTAAAATATTTTTTTTCACATTTCTATTTTCAGTGAAGCTTATTATGCATCTAGGAAGGTAGGCGAAGTGAAACCAGAGCTCATACCGAATTTTTTCAGCAGATGTATCTTACCAAATTTGAAATCACTTATGTACGTCGTCAGTTGCAATGACAGTAGTCATGTCGTTAGCAGAAGCTACAGAATTTTCATTCTTTATAATCCACTTTAACACACCAGATAATAATTACAAAACATTTTTTAAATGTTAAGTACCATTGTAAATACAATTGAATATCCAATTATTAAACTTACATTTTCATCTATTATAGATCTGTTTATATACATATATGTGTGGTGAGGCGATTTAGATCAATATAATTGATAATTAAAAATATTGATATATTTAATATAATTGTTTTTTTAATAAAATTGATTAATTAATATAATTGAAATGAATAAAATGAGAAGTGAAATGCTTATGATCTAAATCTGACCTCATCACATCTTTTGTAAATGAGAGAGGACTTATAAAAATTAATTGAACGGATTGGTCATGTGCGGGATTCTCGAGAGGGGTTCTGATCCCAGTCCTAGATTAGAATCATGTCTCCGTTCATGACACTAAAAAAGAATATACCTTTGAGCAGTTATTTATAAATACCTACGCCACAGTGCCCAATTTGAAGGGGTAAGGTTTTCCCCATGTTTGCGGTTTGAAGACGGAAAAAGGGAGACCAATAGACATATACAGCTCTTCCGATTGTAAGAAAAGAAGCAAAGAAAGGACAGAGATGAAAATAACATAAAGAGAAAGAAAAGTTAAGAAAAAGAGTTAGAGTTTGGGAGTCGGAGAGCAGATTTTGAGGGCAAAAGGAAGAGTTGGGTCCAGGAGAGACTCAAAAACTAACAAGAACATCTCGCAAAGACCAGAAGTGTTCCAATGCATTCGCATTTCACAATCACTCCAGTTACTTATAAGTAAAAGCTCAAAATTAATAATATAGGGGTTTGGGAGCAGAAAACACAGCCTATTATTTTATTGCAAGAACATAACTGACTGACACATATCATTCAACCTTTCTCTATCTCCTGTCCCTCACATACACATTCATATACAGAGTTTCCATGAAAGGTGACCCCTACTTTAAAATGTTAACATGGAAACACACACATATATATATATATATATATATATATATATGTGTATATATGTGTATGTGTATATATATATGTATGTATATAATTTACCTTCTTAAAATGCAATTTATCGAATTTTCCCTATACTTAATGAATGATTCGGGTTTTCTTTATTTAATAATTTGAATCACACCTAATTAATAAATAACGTAATCTTCTTTATTAGTAACAATTATTAAATTTGGATGAAACATTTACCTGTAACACTTTATGCTGTTTTAATTCTTTATAGACACAAAACATTTCCGTTTATTTTATAGTTCAATAACTTTTCTACTTAATTTTAATTGATTCGTATAACGTTTTTAGCTAATACATTTAGTGCAATAAATATACTGGACAAATAATGTCTTAATTAAAAGCAAATGCTAATAATTTTCCTGAAGATTTTCTTTTTGATGGGTAAAATGAATTTTAAAAAAATATATTATTTTATAGAGAAAAAACGTACATAATTTCTATCTTTATAGTATTTAATATTTAAAATATGATTTTTGTTATCACTTTACTAGGAGAATATTTCTAACGAACGTTCGACATATAGTGGACCGTGATTTCGATATCCGATGAATAACAATAAACGATATGCAAAATTAATTAAATTTACCCCACCCTTTATTTCCCACGTACTAAATTTCAAAACAAAATGAAAACACACACCTGATATTTATGTACTGTATATTAGCCTTGAAAACATAAGAATTGTATACATAATTTTAAAAAATTGATCCATTGTTGACTATCTACAATTTTTTCTAAGAAGCTTATTGATAAATTGTTCGTAATCATAATCAACCTGTCATAACGATTTAAAATTTCGATCTTTTGTTGTAATGTGAAATCATATCGCTTTCTGACTTCCATATCGACATGCTGCGTGTAAGCGAGCAAGGCATAAAATGTGAATACGCTCCTTCTCAGTTCCGATAATAATGTATTGCCTTCTGCTTATCTGACAACCATTGACCACCAGCAGGGTGGGCGTATTTCTGAAAAATTCCAGGAACGTGTAATTTCCCACTATTTTGTTCATTCCCCATTTCTGTATATTGAAGAGGAGAATTCTGGAAAAATAAAACAACAGCAAAAGAAAATAATGTGTTCCTTCTGAATATAGTGTGAATATTCCTTTGCCAGTTAAAATGAGGTTCGAAAACGGATCCCATTAATCGATAAAACGATTACATAAAGCGATCATGTTAACATACAAATGAATAGAGAAAATCGGGACTTTGTAATTTCGATAAGAATAAGCGATTGATAACATTAACCGCTATTACATTAAGAGGAGTGCACTGTAATAAAAATGCTTACTTTTTGTTCAATAGAGGTTCCACTGTAAACGTTTTCTAGTGTAAATGATATATTCATATAAAAACCCTCTACGGAATTTTTACACCACCTTTCCTCATCCATCGTTTTTTTTCTATCCCCTTGAAAAACGATGGATAGAGTTTCCACTGTATTCTAAACATTGAGATTTAAACTCCCTTGTTTCTTTAAGCTCATTTTTTCAATCTTACCTTAGTTAATAAAAAGTTGTAATCTACTTTAATAGCAAGAAAAATAAAATTAAATTAAATTCAGAAGAAAAATTTACCTCTAACATCTTAATCTGTTTTGTTTCTTTATAAACAAAAAAACATTTTCGTTTTTCTCACATTTCAATACTTTTTATTTATATTTCCTTATTTATGTTTTATCTTAAAACATTTTAAGCTAATAAATTTAATGCTATAAAACTACTAAATAAAAATTGCAATGATTAAAGGCATACTTCAGTAATTTCCAGATTCTCATAAGAAAAAAAATGGTTAAAAAACATAAGATTTTTTAAAACAACCTTTTAAACATCTTTCTTTAACTTCTTATTTCCAATCAAACCCTTTATGCTAATTGCTACTTGCAATTTAATGATTCCAACTGATAGTAAACTTGGAGTTTTATTTACTTTTACCTGTTTTTAATTTATACAATTTCCTATCATAGGAAAGGTAATTTTATTTGATTACTAATTACATCGTAGGATATAATTGAATATTTTTTCTACGTCTAAGATAACCAATAATTAATATTGGTTTTAAAAAAACATTGTGTTTTCACATTTGGCATTGATAAATGGGATTTTCAGGAATTGCAAATCGATAACATTTACAGGTCATAAAAAATTACCTAACAAACGGAAATGCGTTTGCATTTAGTTATTTAATTAGTCACATAACTGCATCAAAACATTAAATCTGATTAAATTTGATACAAAGCTGATGCAACTAATTCCAATTTTATTGAAAGAATTCATTGCATTATCGTGTTTTCTATTCAAATTAAATCTGTTAAAATGGTTACTTAACAAATATAATCTATTAGTAACGTTTACAAGGATAATGTGAAATATAAACGACTAATTAAAGGTACATAAAAATCAAGATTAAATATTGGCTCAATAATTAAGAATAATAGCAGGAGTAAACAATTAAGAATTTGGAAATCTTTAATTCCTATACATATCAAAAAAACGATTGTTGAGAAAAAAATAGTGAGTTCGGAAAAAGTTCAAAATATTTTCCAATGTCGTAATTTTTCCTTTCCATTTGTGAGTTTCCCTGCTTGGTCTAAGACAGTAAATCTTGAAATTTTAAAATGTATTTCAAAAATATGTAATTCACAATAACTGACAAACAGAGAGGTAGAATGTCATTTTGCTTCTATAATTTGATTTATTATTTGATTATGTGTTAAAATGTCTGTAATGGGATATCTCAAATGTAACTTTTATATCAATCAAGTAATGTATAACATAAGAGTTATGTTAAATCCCCAATTTAGAATTGTAACCAAGTAAATTTCATCCAAAAAATGTGTAATATAAGAGCTATCATGTTAAATCCCCTATTTAGAATTGTTACAAATAAATAATTGTATAGCAATAGTCTTTTAATGACCAGACATAATCAGACAAATAGTTGTTTTCCGATCATACAGCGGTTCTGAGAATTCTAAATGTATTCAAATAAAAAAAACCAAGAGAAAATTTAATAAATTTTTAGGAGTTATTCAAAGTAATATCGTACTGATTAATTTAATATATTAAAGTGAATGAATATTTTGGGGAAATTAACAACGGGATTAGCAATCGCTCTCTTTCCGATAAATCAATAAATATTGAACATTAAAGTAGAAAAATTAAACAATAACCAGTATGTCAAAATCATATATATGAATTATACATAGAAAAAGTAAAAACAGCAAGTATGATAAGTCGTTGTTATATATAGAAAAGACGCGTTTTGCTACGGATGAATGAAAAACCAATGAAGGAAAAATTTAGGAACTGAAAGCAGAAAACCTAATCTAGTTATTTTAAACAAAGAAGGATATTTAATTTGGTCACCATTATATGGCAATGAAAAATGAACAGATAAGTAAAAAAGTTATTTACTCATCAATTACCATCACATTATTTAATTCCTTTTGTTTTTTAAATAGACTGCTATATTGGGACATGCGATGTCTGAATCTCACAAGCACCATAAAAGAACAAATAAAATTCTTTTATACAACAAAATAGTGTTTGTTTCAGAAATAAAGAATAAACATCATATTTTAACCTTTATTTATTTTCGAAAAATTCTTCATAAAATACAAATATAAATAAATATGCTTCTGGTATACTCTTTAGTTGCTTTTGAAATCATTCGCAGGTATTTTTAAAATGTTTCTAAATACTTGTTTCACTTCAGAAAAAGCTCTTGATAAGTTTGAAACTAGAAAGCCTATACTAGAAATGTTTTCGAAAAACACAAAACATACAAATTAAATCTTTTTCATAAGAAAAAGAGAACACTTTGCTTCTTTACCCGAATTCTTTCCTTCTAAGTACGTTGCATTAGAAAATTATTTTTATACCATAATTATTTTCGCAAAAGAGCTACATATTAGTGATTTTATTTTAATAGTTGACTACATCTAATAGACTTTACAGTGATTTACTGAAAACATACGCTGCATTAAAATAAAAAGACATGCACTTTGAATTTAGCAATTGAATTTGCCGCATTAACCTGATGGATGAAGCAGGTACCCCTACCATAATATGACTTTTCCCTTTCATGTCGGTATTTCGACATTTTCCATTGAAGGGGGCATTTACAAAGTTGATATCCTGAATGTATAAGATATCTTACCTCTCTTCTAAATCGAACGCAGAATTCCCCATCCGGCATAAGATTTCAGATCTTTATTTTGCTTAAAGTTTAAAAAAAAAAGAAAAGAAAAATGCATAATGTACATGGAGAACTTTTCCGTGTAAGATTATGCAAGAAGTCATTTATTCATGACAGCAGATACAAATCGGTCTATAAAAAAATTTAAAATACGGTACTCAGTTTAACGTCCCGATATGACTGTAATATTTAAAGTACGTAGCGCAGTTTCGGTTTCGGATATGTAACCTGACAACCAGACCTTTAAGCATAAGGAAGCGTCATTTGAATTGTAATATATCTTTGAGAAATATTTTAAGAATCCACTACAAAGATTGTTTTACATGCTATATTTTTGTAGATTATAGATTAGTTTCAATATAAAATGTCATTTTCAGTAAATACCGAACACAAACTGCACAAACATACAAACAACAGTGTGTGTGTGTGTGTGTGTGTGTGTGTGTGTGATCTAAAAAGTGGGGGTTTGGAAAGTTAAGCGTGTTGGGACCAATTTAAAAGGGAATTCTTCCGTAATAACAAAATAAATAAAAACGCCCAAGCTCGCGTAAGCTTTTAGGATAATCTGATCAAGCTGAGAAATTTGATGATTATGCAAAACCAATAAAAGTCAGTTGGCACGTAGACGTAGAGCTGTTAACATACTCCATGCTTAGCACCGCCACAAGTAAATCAAAATGGCCCAAGTGACGCTTGAAACGGAAACTATACTTTAAAATAAAGAGATGATTTACCAAGAAAGACTGATTTTTCTATTCGCTGTACCACTGGATACGACCGACCGACCCCTCACACACACACACGTACGTAATATATCAAAATTATTTAACTTTAATATTTCCTTAAAAACCTCCACTCTCCCATTCTAATTCACCTAAATCTTTTTCCCAGCATCTAAATAGTTTAATCAAAGAAGTATTTTTACTTAACATTCTTCATAAATCTGTATATCATAAAAATGTAAACTTTCTTTCTATTCAGCACATTTCCCAGCTGTTGGTGGAAAATAGTTTCGCGTTTTGTTGATATTGCATTTAATTCACTTATTAAGTTGTTTTTTACTGTGGGAAATTTCTTTCTGTTACCGCTCTTGGATGTACCTCCGTTTGATCAGAGTGAACCCTGTGGCTATTCCTCTGTCTGCTGTTCAGTAGAATAAATGTGACTTTTGCCGTTCTCTTCAATGTGAGGCCCGACTGCATTTTTATGACTGCTAGCTGTTGAGCTTTCCCCTTGTCAAGCAGTTTTATAAAAATTGATTACATATATATACATATTATATATCATTATATTACAATAGCTTTTCTCCCTATTATTTCTACACTGTTTATAAGAAATTATAATATAAATTATTTTAAAAACATACATGAAGATGATTCATGTTTGCAGTTTACTATAGGGTGTAAGTAAAAACCTAGATCAAATTCTAAATCCTAAATTTGGATTATATATTTTAATATTTTAAAAACTACTTACCGATGAGATAATATATTTGGAAGGCTGTAACTACTTCTGAGCGGGAATTTGAAAGATGAAAAACGCCAAGGTATACAGTATCAAACTGTTACGGTTATCCACGCATTCTCTTTCTAAGTCCCGGTAAATATTGCTCTATATTAAATAAACATATGAATTTCCATTTTAATAACTCAGTGTATGCTTTAAACATAAGTTTTATACATGAATGTTTGTTTGTTTTAGTAATAGATAGAAATTAATTATTTATTGCTTAATGTTTCTATTGTTTAATGTAGAATTACTGTTACTGGAATGTTATATATTAAATTATAGTTTAATAGCTTTTCTTTAAATTAGTTTTATTGTTTTATTATAGTACTTCTTTTACAAAAAAAAAATCGGACTCCACATAACCTATTTGTACGTTTATTACTTAAAAGATTTAATATATTATTCTTTTCTCATTATATCAGTAGAGCTTATGTACTGCCATCTGGTATTGAACTGAAGCATTAAATATAACGTGACTTTTTGTTATATTAATATTTTGTTCAAACTGTATTAGTTTTCAATTACAATACTTCTTTCAGTACTTGTCAAGTAATAATAATCAATAACATTTCAAACTAATTATCTGCTAATAAGAAATTTTTATTTCCTAAAAATAACCTTTAGAAACCATTTTTTTTTTGCAAATGCTTAAATAACATTATAGAATTGCATATTAAAATTTCTATCATTTTGAGTTGCATAGTTGTAGATCGGCAGAATTAAGGGATTGAGATTGAATTTTTTATTATATACAGTTGCAACAAAAATATAATAGTTGTTAAATTATTTCTAAATAAAAAAACCACATTTAATGGTTAATCCTTTTTCAGTTAAGCTCTACAGCGTTAAAAAAAATTTAATTTGATTTTTTAAATTTATATACAGTTACCATATATGTTAAAAGGGGGCTGCACAACTAAATGCTAAGTGTTCTATATACAAAATATCAACAAAATGGATAGTTATCAAAATGGATATTTAAAGTATGTCTGTGTCATATAGGTCTCTTGTATCAAATTATGTCAATCATGGTAAAAAATATTTTTTTGAAATTTGAGATCTGAAATTTATCTTGATTACTATACATACTTTACTTTGCACAAAAAATTAAAAATATTTGATATAGTTTTCAAAATAATTTAATCAAAGTGGAATATAGCATAGAGTAATAAATTTTTTAAACCACTTATAGCCTTGATTCTGAAAAAAACTCTTTAAAAAAAGTTTTTTTAAATATACATTTCTATATAGGTTTTTGGGACCTATTTTTTTCTTTTAATGTGTGTATAATTAAAAAACAAATTTTGTTATTTTTATGTATTCTTTTAACATGCTTTATCTATCGTGGCCCCAAGAAACAAAACATACATCGATATCAATTTCTGGAAACCAGAATCCTTTTGCAGCATTGTTAAGTTATTCACTAGCAAGTAAACTTTTTTTCGTGTGAGAAAAGTATCTCAAATATCCTTTCAGAAATGAAAATGTCCTTTACACACAAAACAAAATTCATTTAATATCAATCAATACTTCAGATCATCAATAGTTAAATATTCATGACTTAATCTACTTTCTACAATATTCATGCAATCATATACACTACATCGTTAGCAAAGAATATTACATTCTCTCAACGCCATTGTAAAGACATTTTTTATCTCAAAATCTTCTTTTTTTATTCTTGCTGGCAGTGTTTCAAGACGAAAAATTGAATTATTGATGGAAGATATGGGAGAACCCCAAAATCCATAAGCTTCCTTTTTTCCCACTTTGAATGGTTATAAAAAAGTATTAAACTTTTCCAGTCTTTTTAATAAAAACTGTTTATTAAAGTAACTCCTTTTTGCTTTTCTCGGTGTTTTGTCTAACATATTCTTTTATCTTTTACAGTTTAGAGTGTCTTTTCAATTTCCTTTTAAGTACGCAATGACGGCACAAAAAAAAGTTTATGTACTGCTAACCATATGGATGTATATTACAGAGAAAATTGACCCTGAATTCTAAAAATTGCAATGTAAATGTCCAGGTGTAAAATTAATTCCCTGTATAATGCTTTGTCTTTGACAAAATGTGAAATATATTTTTTTCCAATGCTTTAGGAATTCTTTGTACTTTTTATTAAACTTCTCGTATTTTTATTGAAATATATAGAAACAAATATAAAAATAGACAAATAAATAATTTATATAAATACAAATATATATATATATATATATATATATATATATATATATATATATATATATATATATATATATATATATATATATATATATATATATAATCTTTAAATATACATATATAACATTTTCATAAGGAAAAATAAAAAGTTAATTTTAAATCTGAATTGATTTTTTAATCAACCTTCACGTTCTGTGGTTCCACATCGACTGATGCAAAAAATAGTTTTTATTTATCTAAATGTTTCCAGAATCTATGTAGTAGAGAAGAATAATTGACTTCGTTTTCCTGTATATACCGTTATTTTTGTACCCACAAACAAACCAAGTTATTACACTAACCCGTACTAGTACGTGATCTGCGCTCAAGTATCAATCGTCAGAAAACGTACTAGTACGTGTCCCCAATACATTGTGTTAAAAAATCTCTTTCATTATAGATAGGTTTTTGAATCCTATTTTATCCTTTATTTTGTATATAAATATGTAATAAATCCTTTATTTCTTTACATTTTTATCAATCTTTATCTCTCTTAACTCCCCAGAAAACAAAAGCTACATTGATTGCAATTTCTGGAAACTAGATTACTTTTGCAACATTGTTAAGTTATTTATTAGCATATAAGTTACTTTTGGATTTGGGAATAATAGTGTTTTCGTGTGAGAAACTAACTTAAGTGTATATTTGGAAAAAAATAACCTTAACACAAAACAAAATAACTGCTGTATCAATCAATACATCAAATCATAAATATTTAAATATTCATGACTTAATCTACTTTCTACAATATTCATGCAATCATATACAGTACATAGTTAGCAAAGAATAATACATTCTCTCAAAACCATTGTAAAGCCATTTTTTATCTCAAAATCTTCCTTTCTTTCATTCTTGCTGGCAGTGTTTCAAGACGAAAAATTGAATTATTGATGGAAGATATGGGAGAAGCCCAAAATCCATAAGCTTCCTCTTTTTCCCATTTTGAATGGTTATAAAAAAAGTATTAAACTTTTCCAGTCTTTTTAATAAAAAATGTGTTCTTAAAGTAACTCCTTTTTGCTTTTCTCGGTGTTTTGTCTAACATTTTCTTTTATCTTTTACAGTTTAGAGTGTCTTTTCAATTTTCTTTTAAGTACACAGTGACCGCACAAAAAATAGTTTATGTACTGCTAATCTTATGGATGTATATTACTGAGAAAATTGACCCTGAAGTCTAAAAATTGCAATATAAATGTTCAGGTGTAAAACTAATTCCCTGTATAATGCATTGTTTTTGAAAAAATGTGAGATATTTTTTCCAGTGCATTAAGAGTTCTTTGTACTTTACTCTGTAAGATTTCGACCTGTAAAGTTTTAATTGGGTGGTCAATCGATTATAAAACTCCCACTCTTAAATTAACAGAATTTTTCAAATTTTTCTCTTTAAATTTTTCTATTAAAGAACTTTAATGTTTAGTTACTGTTATATTTTTAACTACAATACTTTAAGAAATGAATTATTAGTTTTATTTGTCTAATAATACTGAAAGTTTTCAAGCTTTACATTCATATTTTCGAAAACTTATTACGCGGCAAAATGTATTGCATTGGATATGTAAGCACTCATTGTTTGATATCGATTATGCACCGTGTGATGGACTTTTAAATATAAATTCAGCAGTTAACTGGTTAAAGTTCGTAGAGTTATTGTTACTGGGATGTTTTGCATGAAACTTTTTTTCACTTTTATAAATAATATTTAATACATTGTTGAAAATTTTTAAAAATGTTGAGAATAACATAGAAGTAATAAATCTTTAAATCGACTAGAATATAGCCCGTCCTATGACAGGATCAATATATTTTTTAATTTTCCAGAATTGTAAAGAACCCTACAAAGTAAATAAGAAATTGGTTTGTTTTTAGGCTGAGAATTCTCTGGTACATGATCAATAATTTGTTTATCTTCATGCTCCTTTAAAGTCTCCCGATACTGGGATGCAGTTTAGAATCCCATTGATATTATTTAGAAAGATAATTCAAAATTTTCTTAGCTACGTCAAAATTATCGTTAAGTTCTTTCCAATTCTTTTGGCCACAGAAATTAAGGGAAAGTAAGGAATAAAACTGTCATTTCTACACCTTATTGGTAGAAAGAATTAGTTGTTAATAGCGATGATTAAATTTTCATTGCAACAAAAATAATAGATGATTAAATTTAAAATTATCATATATGTACTTGATCTATTATTTAAGCTAAATATTAAAGAAAATTATTTACTGAATATCTACGTTCAGGGATAAAACGTATGAAAAATGCATACGATACTTAAATAATTTAAAATAAGAAATGATTAAATGAGTTTGTCAAAGGAATGAAGTCATAATGCTAGAAAAAAACTTTATTTTTACCTATTTATTTTGTGATAAATTGCTAATTTTAATCTCGTGTTCTTAACCGAGGAACATAGGGCTTGAAATAATGGCATTAAATGCTAGAAAAGTGGAGAGGGGTTGGATTTCAAACGTTGCTAACCCTAACACATCAAGAATCCAATATGGATGCTCCTATCCATTCGAGGTCCATATATTCGAGGATAGACGACAGATAATTTAGGCTATTATATATATATATATATATATATATATATATATATATATATATATATATATATATATATGTATATATATATATATATATGTATATATACACACATATATATATATATATATATATATATATATATATATATATATATATATATATATATATATATATATACATACGGGGATTTTAACCTTACTCTGTAAGGTCTCGACATGTAAAGCTTTAAGTGGGGTGTTCAATCGATTATAAAACTCCCACTCTTACATTAACATAATTTCTCAATTTTTTCCTTTAAATTTTTCTATTAAAGAACTTTAATGTTTAGTTATTGTTATATTTTTAACTACAATACTTTAAAAAATGAATTATTAGTTTTATTTATCTAATAATACTGAAAGTTTTCAAGCTTTACATTCATATTTTCGAAAAATTACTACGCGGCAATATGTATTGCATTGGACATGTATGCACTCATTGTTTGATACAGATTATGCACCGTGTAATGGACTTTTAAAAATAAATTCGACAGTTAACTGATTAAAGTTCATAGAGTTAATGTTACTTGCATGTTTTACATGAAACTTTTTTTTTCACGTTTATAAAAAATTTCTAATACATTATTGAAAATTTTAATAAATGTTGAGAATAACATAGAAGTAATAAATCTATAAATCGAGTAGCATATAGACCGACCTAATACAGTATCAGTAAATTTTTAATTTTCCAGAATTGTAAAATACCCTATAAGGTAGATAAAAAAATGGTTAGTTTTGGGGCTGCGAATTCTCTGGTACAGGCCCAATAATTTGTTTGTCTTCATACTTCTCTAAAGTCTCCCGATACTGTGAATGCAGTTTAGAATCCCGTTAAATTTATTTAGAAAAATAATTCAAAGTTTTCTTAGTTACGTCGAAATTCTCGTTAAGTTCTTCCTTTTTCTTAAATTAAGGGAAGTATATCATGTGTACTACACCCTACATATAGACGGAATTTGTTGTTAATACCTATGATAAAATTTTCATTGCAACAAAAATAATCGAAGATTAAATATAAAATTATCATATATGTACTTGATCTATTATTTACAGCAAATGTAAAAGAAATTTATTTACTTAAAATCTACGTTCAGTGATAAAACGCATGAAAATAATGCAGACGATATTTAAATAACTTAAATGATTAAATGAGATTGTCAAAGAAATGACATAATGCTAGAAAAAAAATATTTTTATCTATTTATTTTGTGACAGATTGCTAAATTTAATCCATTTCTCTTAACTGGGGAAAATAGGGCTTGATATAATGTCATTAAATGCTAGAAAATGGGTGAAGGGGTGGATTTCGAACGTTGCTAACCGTAACTCATCAAGAATCCAATATGGATGCTCCTATCCATTCCAGGTCCAACCGCTTCATAAATTCGAGGACAGACGGACATATAACTTAGGATATTATTATATAGGGGATTTTAACCAAAATTCTGATCAAAGGTTTCAAAAGAAACTACATTTTTAAAATATCCATTTCATTATAGACTTATTTTTTAATCCTATTTTGATACTTTATTTTATATATAAATATGTAATAAATCCATTATTCTTTACATTTTTATCAATCTTTATCTCTCTTGACCCACCAAAAAACCAAAGCTACATCGATTGCAATTTCTGGAAACTAGATTACTTTTGCAACACTGTTAAGTTATTTATTAGCAAATAAATTACTTTTAGATGTGAGAATAATAGCGTGTCCGAGTGAGAAAATATCTCAAGTGTCTTTTTGGAAAAAAAATAACCTTAAAACCAAACAAAAACCTGCTGTATCAATCAATACGTCAAATCATGAGTAGTTAAATATTCATGACCTAATCTACTTTCTACAATATTCATACAATCGCAAACAATGCCGAAATTATCGCATCCGCTTAACAACAGCATTGAAAAGAAGTTTTTAAAAAAATTTATTCTAGCCGGTAGTACTTCAAGACAAAAAATTGAATTATTGATGAAAGATATGGAAGAACTCAAAAAACAATAAACTTTCTATCTTGTCCTTTTTGAATGGTTATAAAAAGTATTAAACTTTTCCAGCAGTTTTAATAAAAAATATGTTCATAAAGTGAACTCGCCTTTACGTTTTTGTTTTCTGGCGGCTTTGTCTAACATTTCCTTTTATATTTTACTTTTGGAGTTTCTTTTCATTTTTCTTTTAAGAACATTGTTACTAGCAAAACACATTACATAGTGCTAAACGTATGAATACATATTAAGGAGACAAATGGTGTTACAAAAAGATTCGATTTTTTCCAATGCATTGGGTATACTCCGTACTTTACAGATGAACGGTGTTTGACGGACTAAATATACAGTGTTCCCTCTCCACTTCGCGCTTCATGTTTTGCTGCTTCCGTGTTTCACGGTTTTTTCCAAAATATTCATTAAAAAATAAAAATGAAAAAATACAATGTCACAACCACATTGCTGAAAGGAGCGTTTTTTCATGTTTATGCGCGAGAGAGAATGATCCCTGTATGTCAAACAAAGAGATGAGTAGAATTAGAGAACATACCACCGGCTCTTAAGAAGACAAGGTCTGCAAGTGAGGAAGACGATGAAGAGCAAACTGAAAAGCGTGGCCTTGCACTGGAGAATCTGCAACAATTGTGCAACACAACAAGAATTTGCACAAGATATTGACGACAATATGGTTCGATCTGACGAGTTCAGCAATCGCGTTCACGGAGTTATGTCCTTGTACAGGAGAATTTTGAAGGAAAAGGAAAAACAAAAGATAACAACTAACCATCACCCCCCCCCCCCTCCCCCCATCCCCCTCCCCACATTCCCCTTCCCTCCCTCCCCTCCCACCTCCCCTCCCCCTCCACCCCGCCCCCCCCCCCCCCCCCCCCTTCCCCCCCTCCATCCCCCTCCCTTCCCCCCCCCCCCCCCCCCCCCTTCCCCCCCGTCTCCCCTTCCGTCCCTTCTCCCCCTTCCCCCTGGCTCTACCGTCAGCACCTCCAGCAGAAGAGTCTCCGAGTCATCCTATAAAAAAGTGAGAGCTTTTCCTTCGCCACCAATACAAGACTCTTCGCCTCTCTCAGACAGCAATATTGATTAATCTTTATTACTCTATAATATTTTGTAATTAACTTCATTAATTAGAACTGACACGTCTCAGTAAATACGTATACTGTTGTAATATTTGTCTGAAATGTGTAATGTATAAATACTGTTTACGTATTTAAAACATTCGTGTACCCACATACACGAAATTTCTTAGGGGAAAATTCTACTTCGCGGTTTTTCAGCTTTCGAGGAAGGTTCTGGTCACCATTAACCATGAAAAACGAGGGATCACTGTACCTTGTTTGGAAAAGAAGACATATTAATTAATTTATTAACGTTTTTAATTTTTGCTAGTAAATAATTTTATTGTTAAGGCAATTTTCAAATTTTTACTACAACAGTTTTTTTCAGCTATGAATTATTGGTTTTTTCTCTAATAAATACGAAATTACATTCGATTTACTATTTTTTTTTATAAAATATATGCAACCATTGCTATTGCAATAGGCAAGTATATACGTTTTTGGTCGATTTGGCTACGCACTGTGTGCGGGACTTAAGAATAAGTTTTGCAGTTAACTAGTTAAACTTAAAGTTAATAGAGTTACGGTTACCGGAATGTTTTACATAAAATCACCAATTTTTCTTTTATAAAAAATCTTTGATATTTTATTGAAATATTTTTTAATAAAAGTGAAACATAGTAAATTGTAATAAATCTCTTAATCTTTTCTAATAGTGATTCGGATCAAAAGATTTAAAAAGAAGGAGAAGTTCCAGATTTTAAATAAAGATAAATCTTCCAGATTTCATCTCTTCATAGAAAACTGTTGGAACTAATTTTCTTTATTGTGTACATAAATATATAACAAATATCATTTATTTTTATACATTTTTTATCATGGTTAATTTCTCATGCCCTGTACTCCCTATAAAATCATCATCTATTGCCATCTCTGGAAACAAGATTCCATTTGTAATACTGATAAGTTATTCATGCAAATAAATTACATTTCGATGTGAGAATAGTAGCGTTTCCATAATTTCTTAACACTTAAGGCATGCGGGTATACTTCACCGCCAACTTACGTGTGCAGCTGGCATTTTTTCGTGAATCTCGCGAAAGTTTAGTTATTCAGAAAAATCGCAGTCAGTCGAAACCTAGTTTGTTTTTATGAACGAAACTATTTTTATTTTACATTTAAATATATACTGTATGATTGTTTAATAAAAAATAACAATATTTTTACGAAATCACAAAAATAAAGGATTTTACAAATTAAAGTCCGATAATTTCTTCATCACTATCTTTGTCACAACGGCTCATTTTATCTATTTTGTATTAAACAATAAAAAAATCAAGCTTCAAATTGACAAAACACGACTTGTACGTTCTTGAGATAGGAATTCGATTCAAGACGAAATAACGCAACAAAAGGCCTAGTCACTCGACAACCATAGCTTGTGGAAAAAAATTGCAAAGCGTTGCATAGCAACACAAACAACACGCCTATAATGTCACACATACATATAATTATATGTATTTAGTAGATTTGTAGGGGTTAGTGGGTATCCACCATAAATCTACTAAATACGTATTTTTACGTCACCCGAGCTACAGTGAGAGACTGCAAAAAAACGTAAAAATACGTTGCCTCACTCGAAGTGTTAATGTAAAATTATGGAGACAAAAGATTGTGTTCGGGATCTTCGCTTTCGTTTGGTACTCATTTATCTATTATAAATTAAGTGCTTATACATAAAACAGTAGAATTTTTTCTCGTATACCCTGCAACATACGAAGCACTTGTTTGGTTGTGTTCAAATAGATTATTAACATTCATTAGAGAAACTAGATAAAAATTCTTAGATTAGTCAAGGCTCCCCTGCATCTCAGAAATGACAAAAAAGGTCTTTAATATCTTGTTTAATGTGTCACACATACATATTATACGCATTTAGTAGATTTGTGGTAGTTAGTGGGTATCCACCACAAATCTACTAAATATGTATTTTTACGTGACCCGCTCTCCAGTGACAGACTGCAAAAAACATAAAAATACGTTTCCAGCCCGCAGTGTTAAATGTCCTTTTATAAAGTAAAATATCCTTTAAACACGAGAGAAAACTCCTAATATTAATCAACATTTCAAGATCATCAACAGTTATATATTCATGACTTAATCTACTTTCTACAATTTTCATGCAATCACAAACTGTACATCGTCAGCCGAGATTATATCATTATCTTAACTACGACACTGAAAAGAATTTTTTAAAAACCATTTTCCTTTTTTTTTATTCTAGCTGGCAGTGTTTCAAGACGAAAAATTGAATTATTGATGGAAGATCTGGGAGAACCCCAAAAAACCATAAGCTTCCTTTGTTTCCTTTTTTGAATGGTTATAAAAAAGTATTAAACTTTTCCAGTATTTTCAATAAAAAAAATGTGTTCTTATAGTCAACTCGCCTTTGTTTTAGTTTTTAATTTACTGGGACCTTTATCTAGAATTTCCTGTAATCTTTTACTTTTAGGAGTGTCTTTTGAATTTTCTTTTAAGTACAAGGTTACTTACAAAAAAAAGTTTATTTAGTGCTATACATTGAATATATATTACGGAGCAAAAGGACATTGAAGTCTGTAATAGAATTAATTCCCTGTACAAATCATTACATTTTACAATTTGAGTTGATTTTTCCGAATGTATCGGGTATTTCCCATACCTTATAACTGAACGATGTTTCACGGACTAAGTTTGGTGGTACCTTCTTTTGAAAACACAACATTTAATTAAATTTTATAACATGCTTAATTTTTCAAGTAAAAAATTTTAATTTTTAGGCAATTGTTAAAATTTTAACACATTGTGTGCGGGTAAATTTCGCAACGGAATTGCACCGGGAGTAGGCGTTTTGCGCGTAAATTTAGTAATTCAGTTAAATCTCAATAGATAAAAAATTATTTAATTTTTTAACCAACTTTTCGTATTTTGTACTGATTATATATATATATATATATATATATATATATATATATATATATATATATATATATATATATATATATATATATATATATATATATATATAATATTTACTGATGGATAAATAAAAAGTTAATTTTAAATCTAAATTGATTTTTTTAATCAACCTTCCCGTTCTGTGGTTCAGCATCAACTGATGTAAAAACTAGTTTTTGTCTAAATTTTTCCAGAATCTATGTAGTAGACGAGAACATTCGGCTTCATTTTCCTCTAAATAACCTGTACTTTTGTACCCACAAACAAACATTTTGCTACACTAAACCGCACTAGTACTTGACTCGCGCTCAAGTATCAATCGTTAGAAAACCTACTAGTACGTGTCCCGCATATAATGTGTTAACTACAATTCTTTAGTCAGCAATGAATTATAAATTTTTGTTTCTTGCAAAAATGAAATTTTATTCGCTTTTCTTTATTTTTTCTCAAAATTTATTATGCAAAGATTTGAACTGCGATCGACAAATATATACATCGTTGCTTGATTTGGCTACGTAATGACTGAGGGAATTTCAATAATAAATTTCACAATTAATAGTTAAACTTAACACATTGTGTGCGGGTACATTTCACATCGGAATTATACCGGGAATGGGCGTTTTGCCCTTAAATTTAGTTATTCAGTTAAATCTCAATAGATCAAAAATTATTTAATTTTTTAACCACTTTTCGTATTTTATATTGAAATATATAAACAAATATATAAATAGAAATGTATACATAACGATCATAAGATTTTTGTAAACAAAAAATATATTTTAGTGGATAAATTTATAATAGTATCGTAAATATGAAAGATCAAATAAAAATAGTAGTATATAGTTTTAATTTTTTCGAATTATGTTATATATATACATTTTTACATTATAAAAAAATGAAAAGAGCAATCATAAAACTAATAATGTAAAAACTAGTTTTTATTGGTCTAAAATTTTCCAGAATCTATGTAGTAGACAAGAACATTCGACTTCGTTTTCCTGTATATACCGTTATTTTTGTACCCACAAACAAACCATGTTGTTACACTAACCCGTACTAGTAAGTGACCCTGGCAGAAGAATCAGTCATCAGAAAACGTACTAGTACGTGTTCCGCATATAAGATATTAAAAGTCACAAAGCTACTGTTACAGAAGTGTTTAACATAAAATAACCAATTTTTCTTTACTGAATACTTTGATACTTTACTGAAATTTTTTAATAAGAGTGGAACATACCAAGAAGTAATAAATTTTATTTTCTAGTTGTGATTGTGGTCAAAAGATTTGAAAGAAGTTCCCCTTTTTAACTATTCTCCTCTTCATAGAACATTTTTGTAACATATTTTCTTCCTTTATTGTGTATATAAATATACGTGAAATATACTTTATTTCTAAACAGTTTTCCTCATTCTTTGTTTTTTGGTTTGGTATCTCCCCCCCACCTACACTGATAAAACTACATACATTGCAATTTCTGGCAACGAGATTCCTTTTGCAACGTTGTTAAGTTATTCATTAGAAAATAAATTACTTTTCGATGTGAGAATAGAAGAGTTTTCGAATGAGAAAGGTATCTCAAGTGTCCTTTAAGAAAGTAAAATATATACTTTAAACACCAAGCGAAAACTACTAATATCATCAATATTTCAGATCATCAATAGTTAAATATTCATGACTTAATCTACTTTCTACTATTTCTATGCAATCATAAATAGTATTCCACCGTCTGAGATTATCTCTTTTTCTCAACAAAGGCACTGAATAGAATTAAAAAAACATATTCCTTTAAAAAAAATTATAGCTGGCAGTGTTTCATGTAAAAAAAATTGAATTCTTGATGGAAGATATGGAAGAGCCCAAAAATCTACAACGCTCCTTTTTTTCATTTTGTACGGTTATAAAAAAGTATTAAGTTTTCCCAGTATTTTTAATAAAAATTTCGTTCTTCAATTGAACAAACCTTTGCTTTTTTGTTTCTTAGGTGCTTTGTCTAATATAATCTTTTATCTTTTACTTTTTTGGGTGTATTTTCAACTTGTTAAAGTACATGGTTTGTAGCCAGAAATGTTTATGTATTGCTAACCATATGAAAACGAATTTGCTTTCCGAAGGGTGCTTTCTTCTTTTCCCCCTTCTGAAACATATACCTTCTCGGTACCGGAATTTGCGCGTTCCAATCCCGCTTTTTGCAGGGATGATAATGTTTTTTAATAACTCAAAATAATATTATTGGACATTAACTGAAATTTCATTAATATAATAAATCTAATTTAAAAGATATGATAACATATAACAATAAAAATCTTTTTAAATACCGGAAAAAAGTACATTATTCATATTGTTCTTATTTTATTATTCTCAATCAAGCTTTGGAACAGCTTACAAACCCAATTGGCGATATTTCATAGTGGTGATATTTTTGTCAGTTGGTTAAACAAATGAGTTTGACACATGAACAGCGTACCACCACCAACTTGGCGTTAAAGCTCTAACCATATAGCCTAAAGTGTTCTTCTGATCGTTCCATGTCCACACAACCTGTATCTATATCTGAATTCTCCTTAAGCAACTCTTTTCTTATATATCATATGCACTTAATACTTAAAAAATTAAATGTAGTGTAAAATTAATGGTTCACTACGGCTAGTTTAACCTCATTGGCGATATTTTATAGTGGCGACATTTTTGTCAGTTGGCTAAACAATTCAGTTTGACATACAAACAACGTACTGCCACCAATTTGTCGATAAATCTCTAAGCATACAACCTAACATTTTCTTCTGATCTCTACATGTCCACACAATCTGTATCTATATTTTGATTTATATTATATCAGTATGGAACTCTCCTTAAGCAAATCTTTTCTTATTTATTAAATGCACTTAATACTTAAAAAATTAGATGTAGTGTACTATTGATTGTTAACTACGGCTAGTTTAACCTCATTGGCGATATTTTATAGAGGCGATATTTTTGTCAGTTGGCTATACAATTGAGTTTGACACATGAATA
>CM063511.1:19732027-19742027 GCA_032207245.1 Pardosa pseudoannulata
TCGGAGTCTTCTATTCCAACAACAACCGCCAATACATTTCGAGCATCTGTAAGACCACGGTCGACATCAGGGACTTGTATTCACACAGTGTCATCCATTTGAGAAGGAGGAAGTTTTCTTTTTTATGTCTGTAACATTTTAGTTGCATGCATTAGATTATCTTTTGCTGCCGCTTTTTTAATAGAAATAAACTTCTGCTGTTTAGTCATGGCTTGATAGAAGGTGTAATAGGTTGAAGCTCTTCTGTATTTTCCTTTGGAATGGATGCAGAAACTTTGGAGTATTCCTTCATGGTAATTGCTATTTTAACATATATATGTTTTAATAATAAAGTATGATTTAAAAACGTAAAAAAAATATTATTTTTCAACATTCACCATCAATGCATACGGATTGTCGACATACACCGGTGATAGTCCGAATATGTAAGAATATAATCAAATATTCTGTCTTTCACCGAGGTATTTGGTGTATGTCGACATTCACCGCATTCTCCAATTTCAGGCATTCACAGTAACAGATATATATATATATATAGATATATATAGATATACATATACATATATACCTATATAAATATATATATATATACACATATATATATATATATATATATTTGTAATAATAAAATTCTATTGAAGTAAAATCCTAACCTAAATGTTTTCTGTTTTCCATTGAAAATCTAGATTCCTTATTAACAAATTCTAAAAGCAAACGCTTATTTCCCGGCACCTTAAATTTAGTATCGCAGCCCCGTTATTTCATTTTCCAGCGCATTGTGACGTACTATATCTTCTATAGTAAGCTAGAAATAATTAAAGTGAAGTGATTGGTTACCGGAATGACATCATTCCTCTAACACTAAGTGTTAGTATGCTAAAACAGATACATAAATTGATGCATATATTGTATCGTTAAACTTATTCAGTTCATTTTATGTATATTCATTTTGTGGATCTAAATATTACTGATAATTGAAGTAAAATAACCCCATTATGATAATAAATGTATTAAAATGCATTATAATAAATTATTCACAAACGATGTAATCATTTTGTGTTTGAGAGAGAAAAAGAGAAGATGATAAAATTATTTAAACAGTAGGAAAAATAATAAAATAGATTTTTGATGAAATATTGTTAATGTAAATAGAATAAGACAAGCAATAATTCGATTTTACGCGCAAAAAACCAGCTCCCTGTACAATTCTGCTGCGAAATGTACCCGCACACAATGTGTTAATATAACTCTTGAACAGAATAAATCAAAAATATTGTTACTTACTATCAAACAGAAAATATAATTAAATCGGAATTTGTAAAAATATTGCTTACAAATTTTTTAATGATTCATACAACTAAAATATAGATTTTGAAGGATTTAGCATCATTCTATTAAAATTCCTGAAGAGAAACCCCATAAAATATAACGAATATATGTACAAAGTATTAACCGTACTATTTCAGCTATATCATTTTGAATCCGAGAAATTTTGAAAAATCAAATACATATCCGCGAAATATATACGCAGCAATAAGTATATTTTCTGCTTTTAAAAAATATCCTGTTACTAAGATAATTCTAGGTTTATTTAAAGTACATTTCAAGACTTAAATATAGCTTGCAAGAAGAGTCATGCTTTTAAAAGTGAATTCATCATAGTGCGTAAAGGGAAAGGTCCCAATTTTCTTCAACGGATATACGAATTCCAAAAGTGTAAATTCCCTACAAATATATATCAAATGTGTATCCGTAACATTCCAATTTTAACGAATACCATGCTTCTTTTTTTTTCGGTTGAAGATCTCGAAAAGCGGTACTTTTTGATTTACTGTGGAATGCCGGGAGGCCGCATTTTAATGAAGCAGTCGAAATTTCCTAGTGAATACCATACATCATAATAAGAATTATTAGTGTTCATTTATCGTGTAGTTATGAACGGCAGTAGTTTAAGAGTGATTCAAGAAAAACTTTAAAAAGAAATATGGAAACTAATAAATATAAAAAATATTCGTTTTAAAACAGAGGATAAAAAAGCAAGTATAAAAAATATCGATTAAGAAAAAACATTTTTTTCTTTTGATTTCAATAAATACGTAAACTATTCCCATTATTAAAGTACATCTGTCCAATACGACTTATACAGGGTGTCCCAAAACAACCGCATAAACTCTGCACAGCTAAATTCCTCGTTGGGAATACATAAAAACTGCACAAAGAAGTGTTCCTGTACGATCCAGAGTTTACGAGAAAGATAAGAAAAACAAATTATGACGTCACTGCCGGTGCAAGAAAAAAACACTTTATTGGACATAGCAACAGCAGTATTTACATAACTTTCCAGACGATAATGTTTAAAATCTTCACCGCGCATATCGATTCATACATGCACGCGAGCCATGGAAGGACGTTAAGCCGCCGTTGAACTGGTATTTAAAAGGCTGCATCTTGCATTTACCGGTAGTCTTCGTACGGTGGCCATGTATTCCGTTCGTGACTACTGTGACATGTACCTGATGTACGGCAGATGTAAAGGAAATGTCTCACGGACTTTTAGGGGTATGCCCGAGCATATACTGCTGTTGATATGTTCAATAAAAAACTTTTTCTTGCACCGGAAATGACGTCATACTTTGTTTTCGTATTTTTGTCGTAAACTATGGATCGTACAGGAATGCTTCGTATTGAAAAAGAAATATGGAAACGAATGAATATAAAAAAAATTCTTTTAAAACAGAGGATAAAATAGCAAGTATAAAAAATATCGATTAAGAAAGAAGATTTTTTTTTTCTTTTGCTTTCAATAAATACGTAAGCTATTCCCATTTTTAAAGTACATCTGGCCAATACGACTTATACAGGGTGTCCCAAAACGACTACATAATCTCTGCACAGCTAGATTCCCCGTTGGGAGCTCATAAAATCTTTCCAAAGATGCGTTACTATATGATCCATAGTTTACGAGAAAATACGAAAAACAAAGTATGACTTCACTGCCGGTGCAAGGAAAAGACTTTATTGGACATATCAACAACACTATTTGCATATCTTAACAGACAGTCATGTTTAACCCTTTAAAGGTCACGTACATGAATTCTTTACAATTTAATGAAATTGGTTTATAAATATTATTTATGAACCTTATAAATGTAAAATGTATTAAAATTTTTCTTTGCAATCATTAGAGGGGTTTTCCTTAGAGGATACCGTACGGGGAATTGAGAGGGGTGTCAACTGATAAACCCACCCCCTTGTACAGCGTGAACATAATACTTTTTAAAAATGTTTTTTAATTAGCATTACTAACTTTCCAGATACAGCATATATAAATACATATCTTTCAAAAGAAAAATATAAGTGTAATACTGTCATTTATTGTAAGTTTTAAATGTCAAAAAACATAAAAAATCGAAAAAATTCATATTTCTCCTAAAATTAGAGAAAAAAAATGTTTCACAGGAGGTTTCGCTGCGAAACCAATGTCCGCTAAAGGGTTAAAATGTCCTCCTCAGATATCTCGTCATACATGCGCGCGCGCCATGGAATGGCGTTAAGCCGCCGTTAAACTGGTATTTAAAATCATCATCTTGCAGCTGCCGGTATGGTGGCCACGTATTCCATTCGTGACTACTGCGACACGTACCTGATGTACGGCCAATGTAAGGGAAATGCTTCACGAATTTAATATAAAGTTTTAGGGGTATGTCCGTGCATATACTGCTGTTGATATGTTCAATAATTTTTTTTTCTTGCACCGGAAGTGACGTCATACTTTGTTTTTCGTATTTTTCTCTTAAACTATGGATCGTATAGGAATGCTACTTATTGAAAAAGAAATATGGAAACGAATGAATATAAAAAAAAAAATTCTTTTAAAACAGAGGATAATATAGCAAGCATAAAAAATATCGATTAAGAAAGAATATTTTTTTCTTTTGTTTTCAATAAATACGTAAACTATTCCCATTTTTAAAGTACATCTGTCCAATACGACTTGTACAGGGTGTCCCAAAACGACCGCATAATCTCTGCACAGCTAGATTCCTCTTTGGGAGTACATAAAAACTACCCAAAGAAACGTTCCTGTACGATGCATAGTTTACGAGAAAAATACGAAAAACAAAGTATGACGTCACTGACGGTGCAAGAAAAAAACGGTTTATTGGACATAACAACAACAGCATTTACATATCTTTAGAGACGATAAGGTTTAAAACATTCGCCGCTCATATCGCATCATGCATGTGCGCGCCATGCAATGACGTTAAGCCGCCGTTGAACTGGTATTTAAAAGGTTGCCTCTTGCAGCTCCCCGTAATCTTCATATGGTGGCCCTGTATTCCGTTCGTGACTACTGTGACATGTACCTGATGTATGGCCTATGTAATGGAAATGCCTTACGAACTGTTAGGGAATATGCCCGTGCCTATACGGCTGTTGATAGGTTCAATAAATTGTTTTTTCTTGCACCAGAAGTGACTCATACTTTCTTTTTCGTATTTTTCTCGTAAACTATGGATCGTACACGAACGCTTCTTTAGGCACTTTATATGTACTCCCAACGAGGAATCTAGCTGTGATATGTGTTTGTGTGTGAATGCATGCATACATACACACACACAATGAGGGGCTAGCATACGTATATGTTGAAAGAAAAACCACAAAAAAATTACAGTTTTTTGCGTTACCCCCCCATGCATTTGTCTCATTCAAGTGGTATTAGTAACAAGCAGAGTAAAAACTTTCATAGCTATTATTATACAGGATGTCCCAAAACGACCACATATACTCTAGAGTACATATCCGACCAATACGACTTATATAAAAGTGTACACATTGCTTAAGATGTTTTTATTATTGTTGATACTAATGACTTTTGCACTAGCCAAATTCATGAGCAGGTAGCTTTTTGGGTTAACAAGAGAGATTGCGTCTTTGGAATAATAAAAAAAAACTGCTAGAATGAAAAAAAACGAAATTTAGCTCAAAGTGGATCCTTTTTGCTTAGAAACAGGGTCTCCCCCAGCATAACTTGCCACTTACAGAGGCCTTGGAGGGTAATGTGGTCTCTAAACTAACAAACACTACAAGCTTTGGCTAGTTCGGTTTAAACTCACAACCTTCCTCCTTCCGCCTTTGCTTATTGAGCTACTACGGCTCATAAAGATGTGTGCAAACAGTACAAAACCTTGTGAAGTAATCCAAATACCTGAAGCAACTGAATAAAATACTATAATTTTTCTTTTGACGCTATGACTACATAGAATGGCTATATATGATCTGGATGGTTTAGACCAGAGCAGAGTATCAATACACTTACATAGAACGGCTATCTCTTATATTTATTTGTTTATGGTAGCAACTTCATACACATTTAATACAAACGTAAAATTTATAAGCCAAATAATTCGAAATAAGTAAACCTACGGAACAGTAATACCTATAAAAGTATCACTTCTTATGGCAACAAATCTTTTACACAAAACCTTTACTGCGAAACAGACATGTTTCCAATCGAACACTTTTGGCTCTGAAATCACGTTACCGAACAGAACATTTTAGGATTTGGTTTAACACTCTTTTCCTTTCCTGTTTAACTGATTACTCGGAACTTAATCAAGTAATTCTGGAGTCTAATTACGATGTAGGAATGTAATCCTTTTTCCTACTTAAATTTTTGGCGAATGAATAAGGGAAAAGGCAATTAATGTATATAAAAGGACGGAAAGTTGATTTCAAATTATTTTCAATCTTTTTTGTGAATGGTGGCAGAGAAATAAATTAGACTCTTGTGTCTCGGAGGAAGGTGTAAAAGAAACCTTCACCTAAATTATTCATTGTTGCCTCGAGGAAAGAGGCCATGATTCTTTATTTGACAAACCTTTTCCCAATACGATCGTTCCGTTTCGTGGGGCTGCCCAAAGCGTAATGAATGTTTAATACCAATATTCAAGTAATTATTGAATTGACACTTGCAGATTTCAACTCTCTTCGACATTTCAGTAGCTTTCGGCTATTGGCTGGGAAGAGACAGCGATATTTCAATTTTTCAGCGAATTGATACATAATTCACCTACAGAGTTCAAAAATATTAATTTCAAAGTACATTTTGAAAGTGAAATATCTTACGTTACTCAGAAACACTTATTTAGATGTTTGTTTCATATCTCTAGCGTAAATAGGTAATATGCTAATATTCTTAAATTTATATATCAACGAAAAATTTGTGAAATTTCCTTATATATATATACCAATACATACGCATCATTCTAGATCTTTTTATTTATACATACATACATATATATGTATATGAATGTATATATATATTTATATATATACACAAACATACACATATATATACATATATTTTATAGGTAGATATGTATATATATATACACACACACATATATATATATATAATATATACATATATTTTATATGTACATATGTATATATATACATATATATATATGTATATGTACATATGTGTATATATATATATATATATATATATATATATATATATATATATATATATATATATATATATATATATATATATACATATATATGTATATGTTCATATGCATATCTATTCACACATATATATGTATATATATATATATATATTTATGTGAGTGGGTGTGTATAAATTATTGACATATATATAAATAATAATGTAATGTTTAAACTACACCATGCTTCAACTGAACTCATTAAGTATAGTACAATAAATTACATTCTTGTACAAAATTTATAACATATTTTAAGTGAACATTCAAATGAGCAAATATATTTAAAAATATTAAAATTCTAAAAGTGGTGTATTGTGAAGAAAACAAGGAACTATTAATTTTACATGTATGTAAAAAACACAATTCCTTTTGAATGTAAGAAATTACGTGTTTAAACAAAATAATTTTCTTTATATATATAATGTTATACCATAATGTTTATTCTAATCTCATTTTATTTTTTTGAAAATAAAATTCGAAAATAAAATTTTTATTTTTAAGCAATAAAACCTCTAATGACAATTGAAATAAATATTTTGTCTACAGTACTCATATTTTACTCCTGAGTACGTATATTTAAGGTTGTAATGAAAATACCAATTCTCAAATTTGTTGACATCGTTGTGAGTTATGTGTGGTATTTATTTATATCCCCTCTTCAGACGCAGACAAGTTGCGGTTTTCTGAACATAGCATCTAAAAATTTACGAGGCCGAGAAAGCTATTAAATTGTCTTTGCAAAAGATATATTTGTTCATTTCTAAAATAAAACACTAGCGAAGGTTTTTATTTTACAAATGCCTCTTTCTCGACGTTAATTACACGATAAAAATTTATCTTAGTATTGCGCATTACACATTTTAAAAGTGTGGAAATCCTGCTTTTTACTTTTTCGTTCCCTATTAGTTACTTTAGAGCTATTAGGATTTTAAGGTCAGTAAATTCTCTCGAACTTAATGTTATTTCTCAGCTACGATGATGTTCGAAAATCAGTTGGTCGAAAGAATAAATACTATGCCAAGAAAGAAAATTAGTATAACTTATATATGTTTGAACTTATACAATTTCTTTCAAAAATTTATCATTTATCTTAATGATGAGCCTAATTTATTTAAATATGAATGTGTATTATTTAGTAATTTAATAAATAATTTGATTAGTATGATGCAATGCAACGTTTAAACAATCTGGCTAGTTTAATCTGAATTAGAATTATGGCAATGAAGATAATTAGTACTACTTAAATATGTTTGAATTTATTCAATATATTTCAAAAATTTATCATCGTTTAATGATGAAAGAAATTTATTTAAATATGAATGTGTATTAGTTAGTAATTTAATAAATAATTTGATTAGTATGATGCAATGCAACGTTTAAACAATCTGGCTCGTTTTATCTGAATTAGAATTATGGCAATGAAGGTAATTAGTACTATGTAAATATGTTTGAACTTATTCAATATCTTTCAAACATTTATCATCATTTAATGATGAACTTAATTTATTTAAATATGAATGTGTATTAGTTAGTAATTTAATAAATAATTTGATTAGTATGATGCAATGCAACGTTTAAACAATCTGGCTCGTTTTATCTGAATTAGACTTCTGGGTAAATATGAACTATTATTATTCACTCAACTTATGCCATATAGTTTGTCGAAGTTTCATCTTTTGTTGAGTTGGTTTCATAGTTTCTCTCAATAAGGAAGGATTAATACAGAAGTAAATTACTATACACAACAGACTGTAGCATATACCTTGCAAATACGTATTACTGTATGTGATACGTATTTGTAATGTAAATGATACATTGTGTACTTTATGAGTTCGATTGCTAATCCGTTTACTTATAGAAAAATTAAAGATACAAATAAGTGAATTGTTGTATTTAAAATTTTTAGCTACATTAGTTGTTCAATAAATCTAGTCATCATAAAATGATTTATTAAACATCACAATAATTTCTATGGCGTAAAAGGATTGATATTTAATCAGTCGGTGGATGACACGTGCAGGCTCATATACCTGTAGCACGTGACCATAAACAAGCTTGTTTCAAAAGTAAATTACTATACATCACAGACTGTAGCCTATACCTTGAAATACGCATCACTGTATGTAATACGTATTTGTAATGTAAATGATACATTGTGGGCTGCATAGGCTCAATTGCTTTATCACTTACTTATAGAAAAATCAAAGATAAAAATAAGTGAATGGTTTTATTTAAAATATTCAGCTACATTACCTGTTTAATAAATCTAGTCATCATAAAATGATTTATTAATCATCACAATAATTTGTATGGCACAAAAAAATTGATATTTAATCAGTCGGTGGATGGAACTTGCAGGCTCATACACCTGTATCAAGTGACCATAAACAAGCTTGTTTTTCGTTGACTGCCAATAGGGGCCAGTAGTTCTCATAGTGGAAAAACATATTGATGATTATGTCGTGAACATTTTATTTTTAAATACCGTTCATATAATGTCATCCATACAGCCCTGATTTTACATCGCGCGATTTTTAGCACTTTCTTCGGATCGAGAGTCCGTTTAAAACGAGTTAAAATCATCAAAACAAATAAAAACAGCGTACGAAATTTAAAAAAAAACTCTTAAAATTGAACTTTTACACGTATTTAAGTGAACAGAACGTTTTCTACAAAAGCATAATGTGTCACTGTAGTTATTCCAAAATTTAATACATTATTCATGACTTTTAATTTTAATATTTTATTTATAAATATAGTCTTATTAAGTAATGAAAAGTCCTCGTAGATTATGTTAACCTCTTGCCTTATGAATCGAGCGACGATTGTGTGTGCCACTTTCGATAAAAGCTTTTCTCATGGGTCGTGACCAGAAGCAGTTTCACCAAGGGCTAAATTGTAAGCAAAGCAGTAGATATTAATAGTACTGCATTTATTATTTAATAAAACTACAGAATTTGATAATTATATTTCATTTGTTTTATTAAAAATGTATTAATGTTTTTATTTCACATAATATTATTTCTATGTTTTTGGCTATATAACAAAAGTAAAGATTTTCAGTCTTTTAAATATTTTCGATGCAGAATTTATTGTGGGAATAACCTATAAGTGAATAATGTATAATATTAGTCAAAATTTTGTAAGAGGTATTGTTTTATTACTAACATTTTAAACCAATGACAGGAAATTAAAAATTTTCCAGTGTGGGATATTTTTCGAAAAAATCAGAAACATACTTTTTCATTCCCACATTGTTTCACTGCGCTTCTTATGTTTTTAGAATCATCACGTGTCTGACACGAGCTTTTCATTTTTGGCCAGACAGAAACTTCACATGTGTGATATGATGTTATCATTTTAGGCACAGCAGTACGACCACGTCTCCCACACGTTGTTTTAAGGCAAAGGGTTAGGCATGTATTTTGTAATGCATTATCTACTATGTACAATTTTAGGCTTATTGCTTTGGTAGGCCACGGTTT
>CM063511.1:19747027-19779527 GCA_032207245.1 Pardosa pseudoannulata
AACTCGACTCCGAACGGCTACGAACATCCATGCCACCAGCGGGATTCAAAACCGCGAACTCCGGTACCGAAGAGCAGCTCTCTATCATTCGGCCATCGTTAGGCAGTTTATGAACGTCTAGTATGTTCATATAAAACTTATAGATTCGTACAAAATTGTAGTATCAAAATGTTCTGAAAAATAGAATATTCAGGTACCTAAATTTATTATTACATAAAGGTTGGAGAGGAAAAATATATTATAGTATTAATTGTTTTTTATATCGCTTCGGTATACTTTTTGTAACACTAGGGCTAATGAGACCGGGACCTACTGCTTAAAGCCGATTCCGAACGGGTACTTACATCCATGCCATAGTGGGATTCGAACCCACGAACTCCGGTTCCGAAGGCCAGTACCCTAACCAATCGGCCATCGTTCGGCATAGTGTTAATGGAAATTCTTTTACCAGAAATCTGAAAATGGAGAGGATTACAAAACAATATACTGAACACAAGACTATATATGATTTCATCTTCACACCTATGATATTTTGGTGTTAAATTTGGTAAAATTACTGAGCAAATAACTATTAATCTTTTTTTGGTTTTCGTGTGTGTGTAAGTTCTATTTATGGGCATATTCACATATACAATATATATGTCGTGCATCTATATAACATTTAACGTTTCTTGGCCGATATACAAATTAAAATTTTATTATTTTTTTGACATTTAAAAAAATTGAATGCGCAATTTCTTTAATAAGACGCTACACATATAAATACGCATATCACGTAGTTATTAAAATTAAATTTAAATTGATATATTTATTAAGGGAATATACTACATAGAAATAATCCTTATATTCGATTTAATCCCTTTTTTCTACTTAAAATAAATAAGACGCTTCTTAAGAGAAAGAAAACTCAACCGTAACAGAAAATCTTCAGACCCCTTCTCCTTACGTTTAAATACGTCAAAAATATATCCGAAATACACTTTGCCATCTTTCATAAAATTTTTTACCCTTTTTTCTTCCTATTATTACCGCTTCCAAATTGTCGACTGGAAAACGGGAATGCTTAGGAACGAAAAGATAATATAAGAAAAATAGAATTTTGGAGAAATTATTTAGAAAATTTCCAAAAGTCCAAAAAAGAAAGCTTTAAATTTATCGTTATTTCAAGTATTTTCCCTGAGTTCTTATTCATTTTGCAATTTTCAGTTTGTAATTTTCCGATAAAACTCTCTCCCGAAGTACAAAAGTTTCCTTTCCTTACGTCAGTCCTACATTTTTTCTTTTTGTTTCTGGGTTAAGACTTTGTTCTCTGGCAAATCTTGATTACTTAGGTATCTGTAGTTATTTTCTTTGCGGAAGAGGTGTCCCGGAATGATTTTTGCTATATATATATATATATATATATATATATATATATATATATACACATTTAACAACTCTTTAAAAATTCTCTTTTTCCTATTCTTTCCTAACTATTTTCCTAGCCAAGTAATATCTTATTTAAAGAAGTGTTCGATGACTTAAAATTAATTTTACCGGTCTCTCAAAGATGACTCTGAAATGAATTATAATTTTCTGACGTTTTTAGCTGTCTCAATGGTATAGTTCACTTTTCTAATGATCCTGTATGATACTGTCCTGAGTTTATATCATTTTTAATTACGCTGGACTAGGCTGTTTTCTCTTGGGAAGAATTCGCTTCATATTTTGTTATAGAGCCACTTTTTAATAGAATAATTTTTTCATGTATCATTCAATGCTCTACTCTTGCCGGAGGAACACATCTTTTACCTTGTCTTAAATGAAGTTACACTACGGAATTTGATGTTAGTTAAATAAGCCAAGACCGCAATTTAAGGCTTTTCATTTCTCCGTAAGCTCCGGCAAATTAAAATAATGCGGGATAAAATTCTCTTGTAGCCGGCGGATTAATTTCACTGTTATATATATTCATATACATACACATATAAATATATATACACATATATATACAGACATTTATATACACACATATATATACACACACATATATATACACATAAATATACACACACATATATATACACACACATATATATATATACACACATATATATATATACACACATATATATATATACACACATATATATATACACATATATCTACACACACACATATATATACATATATATATACACATATATATACACACACACATATATATATACATATATATATACACACACATATATATATATACACACATATATATACACACACATATATATATACACATATATATGCACACATATACACACACACATATATATATATACACACTCAGATATATATATACATGTGTGTGTGATCATTTTTGGCAAAATAACGCAATTCCTATAAAATTTCTTACATCCATTCAAATAAGAATTTTCAGACTGAAAATGGAGATTAATGATTCTAAATATAATAGAAGCAAACGCGAGTTCATGATTTTAATCAACACAAGAGGTTCAATTTAATAACAGGAAATATTCGATTTAATCTCTTTGTTCTGCTTAAAATAAATATAATGCTTCTTAAGAGAAAGAAAACTGAAACATAACCTAAAATCTCCAGATCCCCCCCCCCATCACGTTTAAATACTTCAAAAATATATCCAAAATACACTTTGCCAACTTCCAGAAACTTTTTTGCCCTATTTTTTTTCTTTTTATTACCGTTTCCAAACTGTCGATTGAAGTAGAGTGAATTCTTTGGAACGAAAAGATAATAGAAGAAAAAGATAAATTTCGAGAAATTATTTAGAAAATTTCTCAAAGTCCAAAAAAGAAAGCTTTAAATTTATCGTTATTTCAGTGCTTTTCCCTGAGTTCTTATTCATTTTGCGATTTTCAGTTTATAATTTTCCGATAAAGCTCTTTCCGGAACTACAGAAGTTTCCTTTCCTTACGTCATTCTTAAATATTTTTTTCTTTTTGTTTCTGGGTTAAGACTTTGTTGTCTGGCAAATCTTGATTACTTAGATATCTCTAGTTATTTTCTTTGCGGAAGAGCTGTCCCGGAATGATTTTTGCTTATTTGATTCGTGTCTGGGAATACCTGGTTCCCGTTGAAAATGATTCAAAAGAACGAAATTGTAGACTACCTCTTAAAAGTGTAGAGAAAAAATTTTCTTTTTGTTTAGATAGTTCTTTTTTCTTTGAAAAATATTTAAAATATAGACGAGATAATGTGTAAGGATTTTCTGGCTGAAAAACTTTCTGAGGTATTTAATAAAAATTACAATAAATTAATTTTTCACCTTTCCTATTACCGAATGCCATTAAATTTCCTTTAAAGCGTCAAATATTTCAGACACAACTGAAAGACATATTCATTCAGATGTAAAATATTTTGACGTGATGATTACAAAGTTTATGAACGGTTTGGTTTAGTTTGGAGAGCTACGGTCTACTCTTTTACTCACGGGGGCTAATGAAACCGAAACTTACTGCTTAAAGCCGACTTCGAACGGCTACGGACATCCATGCCACCAGCAGAATTCGAAACCGCGAACTCCGGTACCAAAGAGCAGATCTCTTCCATTCGGCCATCGTTCGGCAGTTTATGAACGGCTAGAATGTTTATGTAAAACTTTTAAATTCGTGCAAAATTGTAGTATCAAAATGTGTTCTAAAATAAAAGAATATTCAGGTACCGATTTTTATTACATAAAGTTTGGAGACAAAAAATATATTATAGTAATAATGGAAATCCATTTACCAGAAGACTCAAAATGGAGAGGACTATAAAAAATATATTAAACACAAGACTATTTATATGATTTTATCTTCACTTATATCATAATTTTGTGTGTAGGTAAAATTACTGAGCGAATAGCTCTACTCATTTTTTTTTGTGTGTAAGTTCTATTTATGGATATTTTCACATATACAATATATATGTTGTACATCTATATATGTTTTAATGTTTCTTGGCCAATAAACAAATTTTTATTATTCCTTTGACATTTATTTAGAAAAATTCAATACGCAATTTTTTAATAAGAAGCTACACATACAATTACGCAAATCATGCAGTTATGAAAGTTAAATTTAAATGAATATATTTATTAAGGAAATATACTGACTGCAAATAATCTTTACTGAATTATTGCACATGTTGGGAAAATGTCTGATGTTTTATAGACAATATAGTGATTAGTTTCGATTTCTTACCGCGTAATAAAATTCTAATAATCTTGATTTTTGTGCCATTTTGTTTGTTTATATATAATTTTTAATCTAATAATTCAAAAATCAAATTGTAAATGATATAAAGTTTAATATTTTTATAATAAATTAAACATGTCCGAATGAATGTTTTTCTAAGGTTATGTAGCATAATTTTAAGTAATTTTTAATGCAAACTGACAGTTTGTGTGAGTAAACACTTAGATTCTTTTTTAAATTGAAGAACACTGATTATATTCAATTGAATTGATTAAAGACATCAAAAAATCAACCTGAGCTTAAATAAATCGGTTGAATTTTTAATTTTTTTTTTTTGCTGCAACAAGAAATCTAAACTAATAGTAAAATAAATCATAGTACTAGCATGTACATATTGACCTATGGCAAGGCTTTTAACCCTTTTGTGGGCCATTTATTTCTCACACAACGTTTTCAAACTTTTATAACAGAAGTGCAAATTATATTCAATTGATCAAACCATGGATGGCAGCTCAAAACTGAATCTGGAATGCGTCTGCCCATTGTTATAATAGCAAGGCAAATATATTTTATAATGGGTTTTTATGCTTCCCACAGGCGTATTTTGTAAGATCATGTAGGTGGGAAGTAATCTTCCTCTGCATTTGAAAGGGTTAAGTTTAAAAAAATTTAACGAAAATAAAACATTTTGTTTAGTTTTGAAGTTTGTCTTCGTATAAATAATCTCTAAAATACCATTTATTACAGTATAAAATTTAAACCCACATAAATTACTTAAACACCAATTCTTATTTATATAATTTGCAGTACCTTTCCTAGCTTAATATTATGCAGTAAATTCTGCTTAACTGAGAAATTCATTTTGAATAGAACGAATCACAAAATTGTTTACTTTATAGTTCATATAATAAGTGAGCTAGACAGTTAAGCAATTTGTTTGAACTTGTATAAAAAAATGACTAAAATTGATATAACTCTTTCAATTTCAGAAACATTTTAAAGATCAACGGCATATTATTGAAAATTGTTCGTATTAGTTTTTTCCAAATTACTTAAACACCAATTCTTATTTATATAATTTGCAGTACCTTTCCTAGCTTAATATTATGCAGTAAATTCTGCTTAACTGAGAAATTCATTTTGAATAGAATCACAAAATTGCTTACTTTATAGTTCATATAATAAGTGAACTAGACAGTAAAGCAATTTGTTTGAACTTGTATAAAAAAATGACTAAAATTGATGCAACTTTCAATTTCAGAAACATTTTACATTAAGTAAAATAAAGGATTCTGTAAGTTTGAATATACATTTAAACACTTTTCTGATAGAGCAAATTTACATCAACGGCATATTATCGAAAGATGTTCGTATTTTATTTTTTCAAATTATTTAAACGCCAAATCTTATTTATTTAATTTGCAGTACCCTTCCTAGCTTACTATTATGCTGTAAATTCTGCTTAACTGAGAAATCCATTTTGAATAGAACAAACCACAAAATTGTTTAATGTTCATATAAGTGAGATAGACAGTTAAGCAATTTGTTTGAACTTGTATAAAAAATGACTAAAATTGACACAACTCTTTCAATTTTAGAAACATTTTACATAAAGTAAAATAAAGGATTCTGTAAGTTTGAAAACACATTTAATAACTTTTCTGGTAGAGCAAATTTACATCAAAGACATTATCAAAAGTTGTTTCTATCTTGTTTTTCGACATAAAAACTTTTATAGTACGCATTTTAAACTTTCCACCGCATACTATTTCCGGTAGAAAACTGCCCATTATCAGTCTGACAAATTCCTGATAATGCAACCATTTTCATTATGGAAATTTAATGAGAGCAGGAAAGTTGACGGCCAGGCTTTTCTAAAAGCCCAGGGGCGCTTTCGAGAAAAGTCAGTACATCAGGGGTGAGTTCAGCTGTGATCGCTTGCTTAATATTCCTGAAACGTTAACAGTTGGTTGCTTATCTTGCCCTAATTCGAGAAGCGAAAACTTTGCCAAGTGTAATTAATCACCTCCTGTTTATGTTAGAGATGTGATATCTTTCTGTAGTATCTCAAAATAAATTCATTCAGCGAACGTGTGTTTTTGAAACTTATTTTGCAAGTTTTATAGGTTTTGTGTGCTAGGATCATGAGTATAAAGCACCGAAATTAATCCCTTTTCATTAAGTGTCCTCTACTATTTTAAATTTCATAACATCATATTCTAATAATTATGGATTAACTGCATATAACAGAAGTGTACTTTACAATAAACTTGACATGTATTTTGATAAAAAAATTTGAAATTGGAAAATAATCTTTTAAAATACAAAACTTATTAGCGAAATAAAAATATTTATTTTACTGTTTAAAACTGAACGTAACCAAATAGATAGGAAGCTGCTTTTCGGTTCTTTGATTGTAGATTCAAATCCCGCTGGTCTCATGGATATTCGTAGCCATTCGAAATCCACTTTAATGAGTAGGTCCCTGTCATATTATCTTAGTGTCGCAAAACTAAAGACCGTCGAGCTACAAACCAAACACTTAACTACTAATTAAAAATAAATGGAAAAGTATATTATTTGATAATAAGTATCAAATTTCATTTTTAATTATGTGACGCTAATTAAAGTAAAATTTTCAATACATATAAAAAAGAATATTTTAAATAAACATAAATACATAAATGTTTTAATAAACAGTAATGTTTTTGAAAGAAAATTTTATTTTAATCAATATACTACATACAAATTTCTCATAAAAGGAAAAGAAATTGTATATGAATTTCTAAATATATATTACGTTATTTTTTATTATTAGATAAATTATACATAAGTAGGTCCGTATAGTGTGTGTATGTGTATATAAATATACACTGGTGTCAAATTAAAATTTAATAATTTGTTACAATAAAGTAAATAATGTATAAATTCTAATTACCTGTAGCTATATTTAGAGTCTAGTAATTAAATACATTTGAAATAGAAACAACGATTATAAGTAGTGAAAATTTGGATATGTTAGCTGTTGAGAAATCCCTGTTTCTACTTCCCACCTCTCATATTCCTTATCAAACCAGCTAGATGGTGCTTATTGTTAAATAGTCATCGGCTAGTAATTAAATACATTTCAAATAGACGCAATGACTATAAGTAGTAAAAATTTGGATATGTTAGCTGTTGAGAAATCCCTGTTTCTACTTCCCACCTCTCATATTCCTTATCAAACCAGCTAGATGGTGCTTATTGTTAAATAGTCATCGGCTAGTAATTAAATACATTTCAAATAGACGCAACGACTATAAGTAGTAAAAATTTGGATATGTTAGCTGTTGAGAAATCCCTGTTTCTACTTCCCACCTCTCATATTCCTTATCAAACCAGCTAGATGGTGCTTATTGTTAAATAGTCATCGGCTAGTAATTAAATACATTTCAAATAGACGCAACGACTATAAGTAGTAAAAATTTGGATATGTTAGCTGTTGAGAAATCCCTGTTTCTACTTCCCACCTCTCATATTACTTATCAAACCAGCTAGATGGTGCTTATTGGTAAATTGTCATCGGATATAGATGCTTGAAAAGAATGTGACCACTAGTAGCATGTGAAATTTGAATTCTTACATTTTTTTACATTCAATTCAAGCAAATGTAAACATATCAAAAAGTAATCTGAATTAGTCTTAATTTATATATATATATATATATATATATATATATATATATATATTTATATATATATACTTCTGCTTAACAGAGAAATTTGTCAATGAACGTCGACTACATGTCATTGTAATATGTTGTGTCTATACGACAACCACTGTCATCTATAAAATTATTCAGAAAAAAGTTATCATGGAAAACGAATACAGCAATTATATTTTATACAATAACAAATTAATAAATTTAAATTTTAGAATCAATTCTAAATAAATGGTGCTTATATTATACATGACTCTGGAATACAATCATTTTTTATCTTATAGTTGCAACACCTTTACCATATTTATGTAACAAATATTTCTTTTCCAATAACTGTAACCATAAAATTCAAAATCGGATTTCGAGCATACTTCTGAGTAACGTATTAGTGGTGATTCCGAGACAATGCAAGTAATCTTGAATAGCTTTTCAGCAATCGGCTTTTGTATTTGGGAGTCAATAAACTTGTTCAACGGTGTAATGAGATCTAAAGATATGGTAGGCATTTTTTTCGCTATCTTTATCCCAAATGTCTAATAAAAATGCTGAAAAAAAATGTGAAATATTCAATCTCTTAGTTGTTTGAATGTATTTTTATATGTATAAGCAAATTGTATATATCCCCTAGTCTTTATTATATTTTGCATTTCCAGTATATGTTTTAGACGTTTCATGATTTTTGAAATATCTACCAAAGTTAATACAGCAATTTACTCGATAAATATTAACCCATTAATTGCACAGTGTTTTTGAAATAGGCCGCCAAAAGAAATCATTTTTTGAACGTAACAAACACAATTTAGAACGCTTTCTTGCCAAGAAAATTACAAATAAAAATCAAAATTTTTATTGTAATTTTGGATTTTGATAACATTGCAGAAAATAGTCGAATATAGCTTACAATCCCACTTAAATGATAAATATCAGTAAAACGATTGTTTCTTTTTTTTTTTTGACATTGTTATTTTCAAATCTCGATTGCATTCGATGGTGAAAAATTATAGCCACATAAAGTACAACACCGCTCGAATTATCTAGTTTGGCCAGTTGAGCGCGCTCGAGTTAAGTCGAGCGTGTACGTTAAGGGGTTAATATCAGCTTAAACTGGGGCAGGTATCAGGATGTCCACTTGGTGATCGCATGCATAACATCTTGTTCGATTTACGCATGTTTGGTGAGTACGTTTTTATTTTCTATTTTATTTATTTATTTATTTATTTATTTATTTGATAATGGGATTTTCTTTTCCAACGTTAAATTTATTTACAAAATATTTTTAGTTGCGGATATTTTTTGGCATATAATATTAAATAAAACACTGAATTCTGCTTAAATTCCTTAGCATCACAAATCAAAGCTTATGAAAATATGACTACTGAAGAACAATTTGACAATCGAATTGAAAACTCAAGAAAATTACTGAAACATTTAGATATTATAGAGCATCTCAGAAGGTTTTAATAAGCATTATTTTAGAATAGAATTCTACAGGTTTATGATATTTTGAACATGAAATATTCGTTTATAATGTTTAGCAATAGTTAACCTCGTTAAACGTTCATTTTATCACTACCACTTATTTTGATACCTCGCGACGGATTGTCTACCATGCCTTTCAAGAAAATTCTCTCAATTTTCGATCGTAATCAGGAGAAGGAGATTTTTTCTGCTGGTTTTGTACTGCTTTTCTTCTGCAAACCTCACGGCGAGAGAGTATCCAGACCCACCTATTTAACCTGCATATTCTCTAGGTGTACAAACAAATGTCTAGTCTACCTTCCAGGATTTATACTGGAACTTACATGTATTCAGCTATTCGTGCCTCAAGTCAAACTGTCTTCACTTTTCACTTAGTTTTGTTTTTTAAATTAAGAATGAAATATACTTTGCACCTTGTCTATCAAGAACTCTTAACTCTCATTCGTAGTTAGACAGAATTTATTTAAGCAGTTTATCTTTTACTCCGTGATCTTCAACCCTTCTTTTTTCAATACTGTTTACAATTTAAAAAAAAATTAATTTATAATATTAGTCTACTCTTTACAGATTTGTTAATCATTTTATAACTTTGAAAATATTATCATCTGATAGTGCTACATTTTTACATCAGCATTCTTTCCTTTAAAAATTAAATTTAATTATTTACAAGTTGAAATAATGAACCGAACCACTTTTGACCTTTGATTTAAATTTGTAATTAAGTGTTGAATTATTATTTTACTGCCGAGAATATTTCATTTAAATACATTTTGAAATGCAAGAGGTCAATCATTTAAGATTTTTCTTTTGCGTAGGTCTAAGTCATTTATATCGTCATAACATATTTAGCTTTGAAACAAAATTATAGTTTCAATAAAGTAAATTTGAAATGCTAAGATCACTTTCTGCAGCAAGAGAAAACTGGATTTATTTTTAAATCCCTTTAACGTGCGTGTAAGAATATTTTTTGATGTACTCGAAACTATGGAACTTTTGGCCTTTGGAATATTTAGCCATGAAGTTTTTTTTATTGACTTTTGGAAAAACCAAACGTCAATATTCTCCTATATTTCACCATTATTCTGCCAACTCATATTTTATTCAGTGGGTAACACTTTGAATTCTATTATAGCTAAAATAACAACTCAAGTTTTAATTTGGATTGTTTTATACCCTTGCATTCGGTATAATTGAGGGATATGTAATTACCTATTGTACAAATCATAGCATACGATGTCAGTCCAAAAGGTAAAGTAACATGTACTCTGAATGAAAATCAATATTTTGGTAGGGTTTGGAGCGCTACGGTCTACTGTTTTGCACACGAGGGCTAATGAGACCAGGACCTACTGCTTAAAGTCGATTCCGAACGGCTACGAACATCCATGCCATAGTGGGATTCGAACCCACGAACTCCGGTACCGACGATCAGCGCCCTAACCAATCGGCCGGCGTTTGGCCTAAGATTTTGAATTTGGATTGACACAAAGTGGTAGTAAACACCAATAGGATGGTATACTAGCAGTGATGTTCAGTCAATATACCAGTCTATAGAAATCAGTGTTTAGATCGTGGATCCACAACTAAAGTTTCTTAACTTCGGAATCAGTTTTGAAATGGGGACTTTTCATGTGTTTCTTCAAGGATTCAAAGAGTTTAAAATTACTTTCTACATGATATACAGTATATTTGAGGTGATTTAATAACTCCTAATGGCAACACATCCATTATTTCGTGAAACCATAAGAGACACCTTCTCTAAAGATTGATGATCCTTAAATATTCTAAAGAGTCTTACTTAGTGTTAGAATCCTAAATTTTATGTATAAAATTATTTTTTACTCTTCGCATGTTCAAACTAGAATGAAATTATTAATAACAAAAGATGGAACTGTTCAAAATGTGATTATTTTTTGGATCGTAGAAAAGTTTTAATACTCAAAAATATAGATGTTTGATTCACATTTTAAAATAAAAATTTCAATTATACTTCCTGCTCGCAGGATTCTAATAAAGATATTGATACCAGAAACAAAATTCCACTTGTTACGAAAAGGAATGGGGTGTATCTGGAACTTATACCTCAAACCGAATAATTTAACAAGATTAATACTTTTTTTATTAAATATGATTCAGATTTTTTAAAAATTGTAATATTTTTAAAAGTATATGTCAATATAAAATACAATTATTTTACGTACCAATTAATTTGAGGTATAAGTTATTCTCCATAGCAAATTCAATATATATATTAAATTCTATCAATCTATTTCAAATTGTTTTTGAAATACAATGCGTGCAAGTGTAAAATTTTAGAAAATGAGAAAAATGCAATTAAAGATAAAAATGCTTCCCTATAACTGTGAAAGAGTCACTATACATTTAATCATTACTTGAGTTCTCTTTTGGGATTTCGAAAAAAGAATGGTACCAAAATGCACAGAGGGTATTGAAGTTTAATGTATAAAAAAATAAAAAATAAATATTTTTGAAGTTTAAAGAGTCATGTGACCCCCACCCTCTAGCTGCCCCTCCTGCGATTTCTAAAAGCAACTCAAATGTAGCAAAATTTTCTCAACCCACAATTTTTGTGAGCATGTCTTTTTCTTCATTTATTGAGGATCGCATCCTGCATCATTTTCACTGTTTAATCAGTGGAATAAATTTTATACTTTGATTTTAATGCTACGTTTAATTAGGTAATGGAACTATATAAATATAGCTATAGTATATAATATAATATTATGTAATAAATATAAATGGTATTTCAATTGATATTTATTAAAAATAAATTCTTGTCATAACGTCTGAAATTTGTGTTGCCAGCAGCTTAGTTTCTCATGATAAAAATCTATATAAAAAATCTTTTCTAGAAAGAAAAATTGCAAATGCTTCAATATATATAAACTCAAAATATAATAAAAATACACAAGTTTTGAATCAATTTCAGTCTACAAATTGAGCATTCAGAGAATTAAACATTTATTAACAACATATTAACTCTGATGAATGCAGTAGATGGTTTGAATATCAGCAAGGGAAATTACACTACACAAACAAAATGTTGCACTACTAGGCACTACGATCCATGACCATGCATCACCTTCAGCCACCGTTTTGTCAAGCATCGAAGTGAAACAATATATTTATATCCTATTTACCAGTATCTTACAAATACTATGAGCATCTAATTTGTGAAGCCAGAACACAGAGTTCGTCCAGGAAATTAGTGCAGTACAAGGATATTCCTGTTACAATAATTTTTAGCCATCTTTATGTAAATGAAAGTACATTAATTGAACTAGTTTTTGACAAGATAGGAAAATCATATTTTTCCTGGCAGGAATTTGAAAAATTAAACTACATACAAAAATTCCCTTACAAATAAATATGCCAAAATTAAAAAATGTAAACATAGGTGACGTTTCATATTATTTCAGCAACTTATTTAAAGTAATTTTGGCTGTAAAATTGTTCATACAACGCAGTGAATGGTATAAAAATAAGCACTAATTTAGAACTGTAAATGAATTTATGTTAAGTGGATTTAAACTGAAGATGTCGATGATTTTAAAATTAAAAATATTAAATGAGTAAAATTTGATTTTAGCTTCATACTCAAACAAATTAATGCAATTATTTAAATAAAGAGTTCAAAATCAAATATGTTTCGTACATTTTTGAATCATAGAAATTCTGTTTTAATGCAGAATTGACAAAAAGATAAATTGAATTGATAAAATGCAATAAAAATATAGCGAAATACTTATCTTTTAAATTTTAATTTAAATTTAAATTACGTAACGCTGATGATATTATACCTTTAAAAGGACTCAATGTTCAAAGTTAAAATGAAATATATAATTATATTTTATAACTATGTCTTAATATATTATAAGAACTTGTATGTTAAAAACAAAATCAGCACAATTAGCCTAAATAAAGTAATGCAAATTTTAAGTGAAATAAAGGAAGAAAAAAATGTAAAAAAATAAGGATGATTTTAAAGAGTCTCTACTTCAGAATAATAAATTTACTGTCTCTCCTAAAATGTTAAATTTCAAAAAACGAAAGCAAGCATATATGGAGAGATTCTTATATAATAAATTAGAGTAGAGTAAATGCTTTAAACTTGCCGACTATATCTAAAGAAAAATGTTGATATAACGGATGTGTTATTTTAAAAAGGCTAAATATCTTACTGCTAAAACTTTAAAATGGTAAAATTAATAGTTTTATATAACTAAACGAGGTGAATGAAATGTTTTAGTTAACTACATTATAATTCTAACTATATATTGTACAGTTAATTCCAAATTGAATTTATCAAAATTGTTGCATTTTCAAGATGTGAAATTGTATTTTATTAATCTTTAAAACAAGACTTTTCACTCTCTACGATTAAAAATATTTCTGCACTTTTCACAAATGTTATTAAAATAACAAAACAAAACATTTGTTTAGATACTACGGACAGTTACAGAAATATGAATGATGGATCTTATTTAATAATACAGGTAAAACTATAAGAAAAGTAACTTAAGAAATAAATAAATATTAAATACATTTAGCATATTTATAACCACAGAACTAAATCGCAATGCTGATCAGGTTTTTCTACACGTCTCACTCCAGTAACGAGATTGTGTATCCTAAATGGATAATTTCTTTTAATTTTTAATTTGTATACATTTTTCCTTTTGCTTTAATGCTTTGATATATTTTACCTCAAAACAGTAGCTACTTTTAATTTAAATTCAATGATATATTTGTCAGACGATGTTTTGAAAGTACTGTATTTCGATATTTGAAGAATGTGTTCCAACCCGATGTTTGGTTTGGTTTGGAATGCTACGATCTACTTTTTTGCAACACGAGAGGTAATGAGACCGGGACCTACAGCTTAAAGCCGATTCCGAACGGCTACGAACATCCATGCCACTGTGGGTTTCGAACCCACTAACTCCTGTACCGAAAGCTAGCACCCTTGCCAATCGGCTATCGTTCGGCCCAACCCGATGTTAAAGCGGATATCTGAATTCATTCTGCTTTTAGTAACAGACCAGCTCTAATTTGTCACCGTGGTGGACAAGTTTAGCTGCATTGTTCTAACCAACAGCTGTCTCCTTACCATTACTAGCTCTCAAAATTTACCCCAGCCGACACTTAATCACACTTACTGATACGCATTTAAATTTTAATCACTTGTTTCTTATGTATTAGCCAGCTGTGGTCTAGATGATTAACATTACTTAGAAAGGTACATAAAGTAACCGAAGAACTGTAGATAAAAGACTGACTTCTTGAGAATCAGAGGAAACGGGTCATTAACATAAAAAGTAATTTATCAATTATACTCAAATTTGTTCCATTTTTTAACTCCATGAACCAAAAAAGCTCCACACCACTGACGACTGGCAAATTAAACTTTTACCTAGTTAATATTTCAGGAAAGAACTCATACTCTAGTCCTAATTGCGTTAAAAATATGCTTTGTATATTTATTTATTATAATGTAACATCTTTTTGGGGATCCTGGATCATATTTGTAAAAATGCAATGCATGTCAGCTGTTATATATACAGGACAATGGTAACATATGAATTAAAACCGATTTCGAACGGCTACAGATGTCCATACCATCTATGGTATTCGAACCCATAAACACCGATGCCTATAAAGTATTCTTTAGGTTCCAAGATACAAATATTATCCTGTAGATTTTAAATACAAATACGCACTTTTAAAAAATAAATTCCTTTCCTTTTATGAAAGGCATAATTTACAATAATTGAGACACAAAGTATAAAAAATATTACTTTACATTACTCTAAATCAAAATATCAATGCATGAAATATAAATATCTTAAATAATTTCATAAAAATATTCATTGTTATTGATAAATTATGTTACGTTTTATTCAAGGCAAATAACCTCAGGGGAAAACTGTACAAATATAAATTTTATATTCACGCATTAAATTATGTATATAAATAAAAAAAACATAGCTTTATACAAATGATAGCAGAATATAAACAAGGATATAAATATTAAATTTTCACTAATGAGATGAGCTTGAATTATTTGTACCGAATAAAAAATGCAGCTACCAAATTAAATTAACACCTTCAAAAAATTGAGCTTGTTTTATATTTAAAAACTGAGAATTTAAACTAAAAAGAAAAAAAACGACAGAATATATTAAAATTATGACCAATAATTCTTCATATCGTTGTACAGAATCTACTAAAACATGTAATTAAACCACTTTTTGGATGTGCTTCATTTCACATCAATAGATTTTTAAATTCTACTAAATTAGTTACGGAGACAAAAATAAAAAGGTACTGCTCAGACATATTATCATTATTCTTTTTGAAGTTCTCAAAATATTTGTGATTATTAAATGATACGACATTATCTTGCTTTAGTTTTTAGACTTGTTAATGTTTAACTTAGAACCTTTCAAAAAACGTTTAACACTAAATATTTCAAAAAGGTGTTAGATTTCATTTAACAGTGACCATAACTATATTCTCTTCCCTTTTCAAGAATATATGACAATAATCAGTTAACGTCGAGGTACGTAAAATTACGTTAAGAAATCCAAGTGAAAAAGTCCATATCCGCAAAACAGTTATATTCAATATTAAAAGAAATTTCAGATTTGGTTAATTAACTACGAATCTGATTTTAATGATATATACATACTTTGATACAATAGAAAACAAGTAACCATTCAACAGTTATTTTACATAAACGTAATAGTAACACTCATTGAATTTGAAGTTATGAAAAAGCGGTTGTAACAAAAAAGGATTAAGAGGGGCTATGACCCTCTCTTACAAATAGATATACAGGCCTTATAAAGTAATTTATACTTCAAATAAGGCATTTTATGAATGTCCCTTGGCAATTGTTTCCACTCGTTAAGCATGACGGTCTATGGGTTAGGGTGCTGCTCTTCGGTACCGAAGTTCATGGGTTCGAATCCCACTAATGGCATGGATGTTTGCAGCCCTTCGGAATTGGCTTTAAGCAGTAGGTCCCGGTCTTATTAGCCCTCGTGTTTCAAAAAATAAACCGTAGCGTCCCAGATATGCTTTTATAGGGATTAGAGCTGAAGATTTGTTCGGCCAAACCATCCCGCGAATATCCTTACTTTTTAGAAATATGTCACAAAAACTCTAGATCTTGCCGTAATCGTAAATAGCGCCGCATTTAATGTACTCAGGGCCAGCTTCACCCCTGAAAGGGCAAAAATAGGGATCCAACACTCGATACCTATGCCTCACAACTGTCATGGTGTCTCTTTCAAACACGTGGAGAGGTATGCTGACTTATAATATGACGCCTTCCTGGTCCATTAATCCTCGGGAACTTAATGGCCGATTAATCAGACATTTGAGTGTAAGGGGCAGGTCACTGGTTCTCTTCATATGAATATACGGTAAATCGATGGTTATGATGATTGGTTTGGTTTGGTTTGGAGTGCTACGGTCTACTCTTTTGCAACACGAGGGCTAATGAGACCGGGACCTACAGTAATAACAAAAACCTAATAAAACATTTTTATTTTAAATACACCGTTATATAAGTGAAAAATACTACACAAAAAAGAAAAATTAGGCGGGATGTTAGGCAAACTGCATTCGTAAAAGTCATGCTGATACAATAGAAAGTTCAGTTTTAAAAAGGAAAAAAACTGCAATATTTCAATTTGCGTATGATATAATTTAAATATAAGAATATTAATATTGCAATATTTAAATATAAGTAATATTTAAACAAGGGACATACTAAACCAAAGATCGAATGCTTAATACATTTAATATTAACAAAAGACCTCATATCTATTGATAATAGGTTTGAACTTGACCGAATGAATCGGATAAAGTTAATAGGAGTTTTCCTAATGTGTATTAGATATTTGTTCTTGGAACCCATAAAAACTTGGCATGTAAGCGGGGCATTTATAAGCTTCCTTCGACAACAAAAAATCGTAACACACCCAAAGTTCAATTGGCAACAGGTTTTCATTCGGTAGGTATCAACATATGAAACATGAAGGTTTCATGGTTGAATTATCAAATAGAAACTCTATAAAAAATAACTACAGTAGTGTTCAGTGTGTCAAAAAGATTCACGATTCTTAACAGCTCCTCGGATAATTTAATAAATTTCAGATTTGAAACCAATGGAATGAAAATGCATAATGCTATTATGCCTTAACACAGGCAGATGTCCTATTTTAGATTTTGTGCCACTGACACTGACCTTAACACAGTGTAATAATTACCTGAAAACAAGCATACTTCAGCAACTTAAACGTTAAATCTCACTTCTGTGAGCAACACCTACTACGGCTACCACAATATCAGCGTGTTTACATGTTATCAGCCCACTTCCTAACACAACCCTTGCTTTTATACGGCAGTAAACTCCGGAGTGAAACCCAAAATTTGCATTAAATGCATTTACCTAAACACACTATTTCATCCTGCTACATTTCAAATCTAATTAAACCAAATGCACATTTGGATGGAGTGAAAAATAAAATAGGGCCAGGCACTCAAACTTGATAACCTCTCTTCTCTCCCCCTTTCTTTTCTTTCTTAAAATATTTCTGCTAATAAAAACCTATCTTAAAGGGGAAAAAGACTTTATAAAATCACATTACTAATTTCCAAAAACTATGGAGACTCATTTTGGAGTGTGCAATAAAAAATTTTGCAAAAATAATTTAGCTTGATATTTTTTCACAATGTTAAACTATTCCAATTAAGAAATACCATTATGCAACGATTACTACAAAAAAAAAACGGCATAAGGAAAAATTATGCTTATTGACTTTAAACACGCAAATATTTTTATACAATTACAATACAATTTGGAATAGCAAATTTCACAGTTCTTATTCTCAGTTTCCCTTTCCCAAGGTATTCATGCTTGATTCATAGTTGAACAAACTCTTCTACATAATGAACAGTTACTATAAAGATACTGTAACATATTTACATTAATTTACAGTTTCTTACAAAATGCGAATATAGCATATGCACAATTACACATACATTTATCAATTCGACATAAATTGAATTCGTAACATTTAAGTTATCTACCACAACATTACAACATAATTTTGACTATTCCACTGTCACAATAGCAAACATTTAAGTAAAGTTAATCATTTCAGTTCAACCTAAACCATTTCGAATGCACTGTTCAAAAATGTAACAAACTTTAAACTTTCATTAAAAATGTCCATATACATAGCCTTAAGATTATATTATTTTTCTGTAAATATTCGTATATTTGTATTTTAATTTCTGAAATTCTTGATTAGGTAGCGGTTTTGTGAAAATATCGGATGAATTGAATTTGCTTTGTACACACTTTAAATGAAACATATCTTGATATACTAGATCTTTCACATCAATATGCTTTGTTCTCCGATTATGGATTGGAGAAATAACAAATTCAATACAGGTTTGATTATCAATCATTAATATATTATTTGCTATATCCTGTACAATCAGTTTAGGTTATTTACATTCACCATTACATTAAATTCTGTAAATTAACACTAATTCCTTGGCTAAATCTGTTAAATCTAAAAATTCCGCCTCCATTCTAGATAATGCTATCGTATTTTGCATAAAACTTTTCCATTGTATTGAGACATTCCCTAAAAATATCTGTCCCCTCATGGAAGTGCGATTATCTTTATTATTAGCGCAGTCAACGTCTGAATAGGATATTAATTTCAATTCTTTAAGATTGGGAATAATTAATTTGAGTGACTGAATACTTTACGTAACCTAATAATTTTACACACATTGCCAATGAACTATTCCCTGTTTTTACTGATATTGTGAAAGCATATTTGTAGCATAGGCTATGCTCGGCCTAATTCTGTTTGCCAAAAATGCAAAACATCCAATTAGATTTCTACAAGGAATTTTTTCCCATTTCAACTTGCATTTGTGGGCATTGTTTCTTACTATACACACTCCCTTTTTCTGTGGAAAGGGGAGTTATTGGGTAATGGTATTCTTCATATTTTTTACAAATCTTGTGAATAGAATTAGATTGATCTATGAAGATTTTCCTCATTTTTTTCAGAAGAATTTACCCCCAATAATATCTTCGTTTTTCTCCTAGACTCTTCAAATCAAAATGTTTTTAATAGTTTAACAGCTTTATTTGTATCTGTTTCTCTTCTTTAGAAAATCACAATATCTAAGTATAGTAAAAGTACGATGTTTATAACTTAATTTATATGCATAATTACACGACAAAAACTTTTCAAAACCTATTTCTGTCAATTTGATATTAATGTAAAAAAACACTCACTTTCAGATTGATGTAAACCATATATCGCTCTATTAAGCTTGCATAGTTTTTATCAGTTTTATCAAAACCCGAGGTTGTTTTATTAGGATATATTGGTTTAATGGGCGCATAAATATGCACACTGGACATAAAACAAATCATACTAAAATTAATAACTTGACTGAATACGTCATTGTAAGTTTCCCCCTCATTTTTGACCATTATCCTGAGCTACAAGTCTTGCTTTATGTTTCTTTTTACCCTTGCTCGTTTCTTTTATGTTAAAAACCACCTACAGTTTAAATTTTTTAGCATTATTGATTCTAGATATTAAATCCCATACCTGACTTTTCCTCATTGTTTCTAGTTCTTTCCACACTGCTTTAATTCATTCCCTTCTTGGAAGTGTTTTTACTGCACGCAAGTAGTTAGATGGAATTTGTACTTCAGCCTCTTGTCATTCAGAGTCATAATCTGTAAGGGAATATGTGTTCTCTATATAAATACTTTCTTCTGATATTTGGTCTCCACTAACAGCACTACTAAATTTATTTTCGCATGAAAAATCAAATAGTTCATTTTGAAGCTTAATATTATTCGCAGTAATTATTTCCTCTAGTAATCTCAATCTCGTTTTCATGTTTCTTTCTGTGTAATAGAAATCATTAAACACTTTATCGTGGGGTACTTGCCTTAACCCAATTACTACCCTTTTCCCTTCTCGGGTTTACGTGTTCTTTCGCAGTAAACATCAGTTTCTAATCCCTCCCCCTCTGAGTCTGAACAGGATTGGAGTGATGTCTTTGGAATGTCTTGATATTCATCATCAGAATTTCTGTTGTCCTACCTCGAGTAATTCTTAGAGTTGGGAGATCCAGTTCACTTTCCTCGAATATTTCTAGGTGCGATTTCTTTACGGGAAATTTGTTTTCAAACGTTTATAATCTCGGCTAGTTTTCAAGTTCGAGATAAGATACCCTTTCTTTCGAAGGGCATATCCTACAGAGTTACCCGATTTGTTTATTTGCGTCAAATTCTTTCTTAAATTTTTGAGAGATCTATGTTGGCTTGGATTCCGAGATGTTCCGTATGTTTTACAGATGGTTGTTTCCCCCAAATATTTCGAAAAGAGTCTTATTTTTCCTAATATAACATACTCTGTTCTAGGTGTAGACAAATTGTTGTAGGGCTTCCGACCAAAATCCCGCGCTTAATCCAGTATCATGTAATAGCACTTTTGTCCATGGCGTTATAATTACATATTTCCGCACTCCCGTCTTGTTCTGAGGTATACAACTTTGTAAGTTCATGTTTAATCCCTAGATTTTCACAACACATTATAAATTCTTTGTTCACGTATTCCAGACCATTATCTGAATGAATATTGTTTTATTTTACTATCTAAGAATCTTTATGTAAGCTTTTAAAATTTAACAGAAGTCCGATTTCAACATTTCGCGAGAAATCGTCAAATTTAGTCATACAATATTTATGTCCGCGGTTGGTAAAGGTCTACAAAAAGGTCAGTGTGTACTAATTCGACGGTTTTTCGGATAAATATTTTGTTAATTAGTTTAAAGTTAACACGTTTAAATTTGGTTTCTTTAAATGACCTACAGTCACGAGCCGATTCTTGAAATTCAGGTAAACCTTAAACACAATTGTTTTTACTTGTTTTTACTGTTGCATCCACATTTATCTGTGTAAGTTTTGTATTCCCTTCCTCTAAAATTTTACTACCAAAATTAAAGCTTTTTACTGGTTTTGTAATTTTAGATTTGACACACTATTTAGTATTTGTTTTTACATTTCATACATTTAATTAAGTATCTCATTCATATTATATACACTATTACCTGGATTAGAATACTCATGGTCGTCACTTAAATTTAAATATTTATCGGGAAATATATAATGCATTCCATTATACAATTTGGTAGAGAATAACAATTTTCCATTTTTTCTAAAAATATCTACTTCCCCTTTATTGCCTACAAATTTAGAACTGTTTTGGTAAATACATGGTTCTGATATTAAATTTCTGAGTAATTCAGGTGTATATATTGCATTTTGAGTATGAATTCTACATTACCAAAAATTAATTTTACAGTACCTTTTCCTTTGATGACTGTGGTCTGGCAATGCACCACTCCAGTCAGGTTTTGGTTGTTGAGGGAGACAAATTCATCCACGAATGTTTCTCTCGTCTTGTAAAATAAGCCATCGTCACTGAATTAAATATCCAATGTTCTTATTGTCTTTCAGTTGTAAGTACTTCCATTAAGAAATTCTCCCCACTTCTAGAATTTGTAGTATTTCCCTGCGCTCTCCGTTCTTACTGTCCTGCGTTGTTTTTCCTGCTTCTTTTTTTCGCAACGGGCAATCTATTTTTGAAATAACATTTTTTACTGCAGTGGAAACACGAGACATTTTCTTGTACACTTGCTATTTTGCGGTTGCAGTGCATGTTGCAGTTAGCTGGTCAGCTTTTTTTTGATGAAGCCATCCTTTTTTTTTGGATTAATTCTTCCAATACTTTTTTTGAATTTAAAATTTTCTTCGTCCCAACGGTGAATGTTTTATATTACATTCTCAATTTCGTCAAGCAGAAAACGTGTGAGTTGGAAACACCTATCTTGTTCATCTGTGGAGTGTTCTGATTCTTGAAGTAGTTTGGCGACCCTGTCAAATTTGCTTTCATAGATGGCTATTTTTTTTCATGCGGTTCTGGATGTACACTGTAAACTTCATTTTTAAGTACCATTGTTATGAATCGGGGTCCTAGCTTTTGAATCGGGCTGGAAGTAGTCTTTCAACTTTTTCCATGCTAGTACTGGATCTTCTATTTTTTCTATCATCGCTTAGACTGTTGCTGACGTTCTTAAATATTGTAGCGTATGTTTAGTGTTTTTCTTATTTTTAAGTCATTAACTAACTTCAAATCTTTTTTCGTCAGGTTCGACCTCCTTCTCTAATAATTTCCCACAGATTCCGATCAAGAGGGTGCCATTATATATGTAACTCCTCTGCTTAATAATTACAGATTCTAATGTCAAAGTGATATTTTTGTGTGTTTTAATAAAAAGAACTTATTTGAAGTTGTTTTTAAATTACCATCAAACATTTAGTATACATCCGAGGTGACACTTGAAATCAGCTCCGTATTTTTACTCTTTCTGTGAAAATGGGAAAAGTTGCATCTGCACTTATATGTAATATATTATGAAACATCCATTTTAAAAAATCAAACAGATTAAATTTGATGTGAAAGGTATGGATTAAATGACAAAAAACAAATACATAAAAATGATGGCTCCTGTATTTTGATAACACATAACATATACTACAACCTCTGACCTAAATTAGAAAATGTCAAGCTATAATAAATACAAAAGTATGATGTAATGACTCTTACGCAGATGAATATAGACATTATTAATGAATTCCAAAGGTCGATCGGTAAGTCATGTAATTAATTAGTGATTTGATAACGCTATGAAGGAATCTTATTTTGTAGTCATTTTTTCATTCATCTCCTTGTTGCCATTTCATCAAACAGAACTTGAATGCCGATAACAAAAGATGCAATTCTTAATCGTAAAAACTATGGAGTTCACTGGATGTCAAAAAAATTTATCTAACAACAATAGAGAAATTTCACGCAACGTCGTGAATAACTTTAATGCTCTTTCCATTCATTTTCATGTTTACAAAAGGCAGAATCATCATAAGTTGAGATATGGTCTGCTACGTGAAATAGCTCTATAGAACAAGATACAAGGAATATTATATATAAGTACATATAAAATTCTTCAGTACATGTGTTTGTAATAGAACTTCTCCTAAACAGCTGGACTGATTTTGAAGAAATTTTGTGTATGTAATTAAGTTGATTCGAGAATGGTTTAGATTCGCAATTACATCACATAGAAAATGTTTTTTTTTATTAAAAATCCAAAATTGCGCCCTTATTGAGATTATTATAATGCCTCTCTAAACCCTTCACTGCAAAACGTATCTGTGGCTCAGTAATCGGCACAATCGGGGTTCGGTACAATAAGTACCAAGACCAAACCCCAGTTCAGGCGATGTGGTAATTTTAATTTAATTTAATTACGTTTGCGATGACTGTACAAGTGGTGACATACAGTCATAACAAATGTAATAAGATTTAATAGATAACTTTTAAATAATTATTTTTTCTTTACTCTTCCATCAAAACAGTAAAATTTATAATTTATTTAAAAATATTTTATTTTGGATTTACAGCTTTAAAACAGTACAACGTCTTTAGGGTCGTCTAGTATAAGTACAAATCTTAAATCTCATATAATATAATACTGCTGAAAATTTCCATTTTAGTTAAACCGTTTCATACTGTTCATAAAATCCTTTCTCCCACTAAGTTGATAAAAATCATCTAATAGAAGACAATATAATTTACAATTTTCTTTCTTTTAGATCTGTTTTATATTCTCCCTCCACTAAACACTTACGTATTGAAGATCAACGAAAATAAAATTGAATTAGAATATAGAATTATTCCCATAACAATAGAACAATTCATTTTAGCCTTATTTCGTACAATTTTCAGTATGAATGTTTCTCACGTAGCGAAATGTACATTATGTTCTCACATTTTGCATAAGTTTGTTTTCAGTCTTTGACAGAATAACAGAGAAAAATACGCATTTAAGAAGATATAATATGTATTGCGGATGAATGTACAAACAAAAAGGACAGTCAAACAGTTTACACATAACTTTAGTTGTAGAATATTCAATATCACGAACTTCTCAGTTAAAAAAGGAAGGAAATTAATGAGAAATTTATATATTTTTAAATGTAAAACATTTGTCCGGATAGTTATAAAAAGAAAATAAGCATAAGACATCCAATCAATAATAGTTATAATAGTTAGTTAAGTGTTAATAGTTAGTCACATGAGGATACGTACGAAAGAAAACTAAGTTACGCATAGGAATTATTAAGTATTGTTGAGCTAATCAAAAACACGTTTTGATGTATGCAAAGTTACCAAGTTTACCATAATGAGAAAAGAAAACAAAGAAGTTTTACCTAAGATGCAATGTTACGGACAGAATAGCCATAAATTTATTTTAAAATACAATATAATAAAAATCAAGTGGGTTGTTATGTGTAAAAATATTATCACACACACACACACACACACACACACACACACATATATATATATAATACACTTTTAAAGGTTTAATATGGAATATATTAAAACTGTAGTTACTGTATATTGATTTCAAACTTATAGAAAAAATATATATATATATATATATATATATATATAGAATATATTATATATATATATATATATATATATATATATATATATATATACAGAGAGAGAGAGAGGAAGAAAGAAAGCCAGTGGTTTGATGTGGAGTGATACGGTCTATTTTTTGCAACATCAAGGTTAATGAGACCGGAACCTACAGCTTAAAGACGATTTCGCTACGAACACCCACGCCACTGTGGGATTTGAACCCACGAGCTCCGGTACCGAAGTCCAGCACCCTAACCAATCAGCCATCATTCGACAAAGACAGTGAGTGAGTGGGAGTAATTTAGAGTATTAGACAAAGGGAGAGAAAGATGCATAGATATATAGATTAATAAACATATAGATATAGACATAAATTGATAGATATATAGACAAATATTACTGTACTTTATTAAAAAATAGATATGGAGTTGAGTCGAAAAGATTTCAAAAGCCATTTTAGTGTTAAAAGACTCTTGCTAAACAAAATGTTTTTTACATATAATTGAATATGTTTTCACATGTAACAACTCTCAAAATTATAATTTATTACAATTTTTTTAATAATAAATGAGCGAGTTAACTACATATAGCATTAAAATATAAAGTCAACAAAAAAAACAGATTCCACCTATTCACAAACAAAGTAAACAGCTGACTGTTTTAAAAAGGAGCTTTCGAAAAAAATCCAAGTCTTAATAACTTTCCAAACAACAAATTGTCAAATGTGAGAAGGAAACAAAAAAACCTGAGACGTGCCACGTAGTTTTTACTAACAAAACAATTTTTCTAACTTCTAACGTTAAAAAAAAACTTATAAAGAGAAAGTAAATGCTATTCAAATCTGAGTATTTACAGGGGAAGAAAAACAATTCGAGAACAAAGCTTCAAGAATAATAATAAAAAAAAGGTGTGATGAAGTATTTTTTTCTCCATTTAGCTCTTTCTAAATAATACACTGAAAATTATATAATAATTAAAATAATACTTAAGAAATTATTTCTTTTAAAGTAATTACCTGGGTTGGAAAATTTGATTAAAACATTATACAATTTAACTGAAGTGGTACGATGAAATTAAACAAGTAATTTAACAAATGAAAACATTGAGTTTTTTTATAATAAAGTTCAACATCATAGTCTTTTTTTAGTACAGAAAGCAAAAGTTTTTGCTTCTTAATTTTAAAACAGCTGCTGTATTTGCTTTTTATTATTTTTTTCTGTTATTTTACGTGAGTGGTGAAGCAAAGATTTTTGTCGCCCATGTTCTATGACAAATTTGCCACCTTTTACGCCCTATATTATTATACCGATGAAAAATAATATGGGTTAGAAAATTTTATTACAGTGTTGTGTACTTTGATTGAGGTAGTAAGCTGAAATGAAATCAATAACAGTTTTAACAAATACTGGACAACAAGCACTTGTAAAAATGAAAACAATGTCTTATTTACAGAAGCTAAAAGTACATTCACTTGGAGAAAGCCAAAGCTATTCTTCATTTCTTTTTTCCTTAAGAGAAACTTTTAAAATTTCAAAACGGCTTCTTAGTTTTCTATCTTTAACTTATTTCTGCTTCTAACACGAGTTGCGGGGCTTAGATATTTGCCACTTGGATCTTTTAATACAGTTGCCATACGTAAATTTTGAAATATATTATTACATCGATGAAAAATATTTTGCGATGTAAATATTAACCATTTCTCTTTCTCACCCGTCAGAATTTCAGGGTCAGCTTTTCGCCTTGTTTATTGTGCCCGTAATACTTCTGGGCTGGAGCGTTCAAAGGTAATACCCTCCAAAATATTACATCAATCTATTTCTTATGCTTGGATTTTTTTTTCTCCTTTTACACACACCAGACGGCAGTACCAGAATATTTTGATGTAAGTGGAGATAGTTTATTTTAAACTAAGTGTTAGCACTGTTGAAATATGATTTTTTTATGTATTTTGTAAGGTAAATTCAGTTAGTTAAGTTCTATGAGTGAATACATGGGATTTGTGCTTTGGGGCAAAATATTTTTAATATTGTGTATATTACGGAGTCAGTGTTGTTCTGGAGGGATGAAAATAATAAGATGTAGGATGGAAACTCGGTACTAATGTCCAGATGCTTAGATTACGCATCTAATGTTTTGAAATTTACTACAAATAATTGCTATTAATTTACTTATAATATGCGTAAATTTCAATAAAATTATCATTTAGTATTTAAAGCACGTTTTTAAATTTTTTCTTGTTAATTGAAAACCAACATCATCACAATAACTCTGAAGGGTGTCTTTTCCTTAAAAATTTATTTTTTTAAATCTCAAGCTGAAAATAATTCAAAACGAGAAATGGATACTTATATAATACATACATATATTCATGTAATTTTTTATAAAAATTTTAGGATCTATATATACTTATGTATTTTTTCCTTTCTTTGGGAACCAACATAAAGTTTAAATATAATAAGCAGAATGCGGAAAAAGTTAGAAGCAATCATATATCAAGTTCAGAAAGTTTCATTTAAATTTTGTTTCAAAAAAATTCTCGTAAAAACTTTCAGAACAGAAAAACAGAAGAAAAGAGATATTTCTAAATTTTCAGAATTCTGGTGATAGAAAACTTTAGACAGTATGACTTCGAACCGTCTGGAGACGTTTCTTTCTCACGGTTGAATAAAATAAAAGTCGATAAAATTTAATTAGTTTTGGTCAAGATTTTTAGAATATGTAATTTGGGGCGAAATTGCTTTCGAAGTTCGGATGTGGTGCTAGCATGAAATGGAAATAAAGATTCGAAGAGCAATTTTGGTCGCTTGTATCTGCATGTATTGAATTTCCGAGACTCAAAACGAAACTTTTTTCCGATACAGTATTTTTTAGGAAAAAAGTAAAAAGAACTTTTACTTCACAAAAGATTTTAATCAGGGGAAAATTCAGTTTCTTTTCCCGCTCAAAGTCGAAGGCGGAGGTTTCAACTAAGGAATAGACTCGATGCGCAGAAATATTCCTTGGAATATTCGATATTGGAGAGTTTGTGACGTTTACTGGTTCGTCGGTGACAGGAATAATTTTAGAGTTGAGCTTGTTTTTCGACAGATGCCGGGTCGGAAGCAATTTCAGCATTTTCGGAGAAGTTCCTTAATGATGAATTTCAGTTTAAGGAAAAGTATCGGTTTTCTTTCATTTTCTAACTAATAAAGTTATTAAATCCTAATTTTGGAAATAATTATTTCAAATATATCTTTGTATATTAAAGTCATATTAGTAAGCACACCACTCAATTATTATGTTGAAATTATTTATAAAAATTGCTTAATAAATTACTATACTTAATGCTACAGTGAAAGTTCACTTCGACGAAATATCCCATAAAATTCGATATTTCTATATTACTGAATGCAATTGAGAATAATTTTTAAGATCATCCTTTAATAACAGTCACTTTAACCCTTTCGTAATTTATTTCTCACTCCATGTTCTCAAACTTTCAAAACAGAGCTGCTAATTTTATTCAATCGATCGAACAATTGATGACAGCGCAAAACCGAAGCGGGAATCCGTCTTCCCGTCGTTTCAATAACAAGACCAATATATTAGAATGGGTTTTGCGCTTCCCACAGGTGTATTTTGTAAGATCGTGAAGGTGTGAATTAATCTTCCCACGGCCCACGAAAGGGTTAAAAATGTAATTATTTCTACTACACACAATCATTAACTATTAGTAATTACTTTAAGGACTTTTAAAATAATAGAATTTTAGAAGCCTTTAAAACACGTAACTCTGATCATTTATCTTCGAAAGGTATTGAAATTTTAGCCTATAGGGTATAAAATAAAAACTAGTTATTTATACTATATATTTTAAACAACATCAATATTTGTTTTTAATTAAAAGAATAATTATACATATTTTCACATAATGGATTTTAAATTTTTGACATCGGTTTTGTTTGTTTTTACATTTATGTGATTAAACTGAAAAATTCAGTTTAATAAAATCAAATTAATAAACATACCACTCAATTATTATGGTAAAATCTTTGATAATAATAATTTAATAAATGGCTATACTTAATGCTACAGTAAAAGTTCACATCAACGAAATTTGATATAAAATTTAATATTTCTATATCACTGAATGTAATTCAGAATAAATTTCCAAGATAATCTTTTCATAACAGTCACTTTAAAAAAATGGAATAATTTCCACTACGCACAATTATTAACTATTAATAATTACTTTAAGGAGTTTTAAAATATTAGAATTTTAACAGCCTTTGAAACACGTAACTTTAATTATGTATCTTCGAAATGTATTGAAATTTTAGCCTGTAGGGTATGAAATAAAAGTTAGATATTTATATTATGTTTCAAACAACATCAATATCCTTTTAATTAAAGAATAGTTATACATATTTTCACAAAATGAATTTAAATTTTTGATGTCGGATTTGTTTATTTTTAAATTTATGTGATTAAATTGAAAATTCAGTTTAATAAAATCAAATTAATAAACACACCACACAATTATTATATATGGAAATCATTGATAAAAATAACTTAATAAACTGCTATACTTAATGCTACAGTAAAAGTTCACTTCAACGAAATTTTCCATTAAAAATTATTTCTATATCTAATACAATTGAAAATAAATTTATAAGATATTTTTTTCATAACAGTCACTTTAAAAACTATAATTATTTTCACTACACACACTCATTAACTATTAATAATTACTCTAAAGACTTTTAAAATAATAGAATTTTAAAAGCCTTTGAAACACTTAACTCTAATCATGTATCTTCGAAATGTATTGAAATTTTAGCCTGTAGTGTGTGAAATAAAAGCTAGTTATTTATATTATATTTCAAAAAACATAATAATTTGTTTTTAATTAAAAGAATAATTATTCATATTTTCAAATCATTAATTTTAAATATTTGACGTAGGTTTTGTTTGTTTTAAAATTTATGTGATTAAACTGAAAAATTCTGTTTAATAAAATCAAATTAATAAACACACCACTCAATTATTATGTTAAAATCATTCATAAAAATAACTTAATAAACTGCTATACTTAATGCAACAGTAAATTTCATTTCAACGAAGTATCCCATAAAATTCGATATCTCTATATTACTGAATGCAATTGAGAATAAACTTAAAAAATAATCTTTTCATAACAGTCACTTTAAAATTTGTAATTATTTTCACTACACGCAAGCATTAACTATTAATAATTACTTTAAGGACTTTTAAAATAAAAGAAATTTAAAAGCCTTTCAAACACGTAACTCTAATCCTGTATCTTTGAAATGTATTGAAATTTTAGCCCTTTTATTAAAAAAAAATGTAATTATTTTCACTATACACAATTATTAAATATTAATAATTACTTTAAGAACTTTTAAAATGATTGAATTTTTAAAACCTTTCAAACATTAACTGTAATCATGTATCTTCGAAATGTATTGAAATTTTAGCCCTTTTAATTAAAAAAAATGTAATTATTTTCACTACACAAAATCATTAAGCATTAATAATTACTTTGAGGACTTTTAAAATAATAGAATTTTAAAATCCTCTGAAACACTTAACTCTAATCATGTATCTTCGAAATATATTGAAATCTTTGCTTGTAGTGTATTAAATAAAAGCTATTTATTTATATTATATTTCAAACAACATCAATATTTGTTTTCAATTACAAGAATAATTATACATATTTTCATATCAAGAATTTTAAATATATGACTTAGGTTTTGTTTCTTTTTAAATTTATGTGATTAAACTGAAAAATTCAGTTTAATAAAGTCAAATTAATAAACACACCACTCAATGATTATGGTGAAATCTTTGTTAATAATAGCTTAATAAATAGCTATACTTAATTCTGCAGTAAAAGTTCATTTTAATGAAATTTGCGATAAAATTTAATATTTCTATATCACTGAATGTGTTTGAGAATAAATTTCCAAGATAATCTTTTCATAACAGTCACTTTAAAAAATGCAATTATTTCCACTACACACAATTATTAACTATTAATAATCACTTTAAGGATTTTTAAAATAATAGAATTTTATAAGCCTTTGAAACACGTAACTCTAATCATTTATCTTCGAAATGTATTGAAATTTTAGCCTGTACGGAATGAAATAAAAGCTAGTTATTTATATTATATTTCAAACAACATTAATATTTGTTTTTAATTAAAAGAATAATTATACATATTTTCATATGAATTTTAAATATTTGACGTAAGTTTTGTTTCACTTTAAATTTATGTGATTAAACTGAAAACTTCAGTTTGATAAAATCAAATTAATAAACACACCACTCTGTATGGTGAAATTATTGATAAAAATAACTTAATTGCTATACTTAATGCTACAGTAAAAGTTCACTTCGACTAAATTTGCCATAAAATAATATTTCTATATCTAATACAATTGATAATATATTTTTATAAAAAAGATTATCTTATCTTTTTCATAACAGTCACTTTAAAAAAATGTAATTATTTTCCCTACACACAATTATTAACTATTAGTAATTACTTTAATGAATTTTAAAATAATAGAATTTTAAAAGCCTTTCAAACACTTAACTCTAACCGTATCTTCGAAATGCATTGAAATTTTATCCTGTAGGGTATTAAATAACAGCTAGTTATTTATATTATATTTTAAACATCAACAACATTATTGTTAATTAGAGGAATAATTATACAAATTTTCACATCATGAATTGTAAATATCTCACATAGGTTTTGTTTCTTTTTAAAATTATGTTATTAAACTAAACTTTTCAGTTTAATTACTAAAGGAAAACCTAGATAAAACAAAGCTCTTTACACAATCAAGAAAACAGAAAACTCTCCTGTAATGACAAAAAAACTTTATAATATTTCTTCAATGATTCGTCAAAAATTAAAAAGATAATATTTTTAGCGTATTCATCGTTTATATAGATAATTGATGCGCAGGTTAGTTTCAACTATTCACAGTACAATACAAAATGATAATTATTTAACTAGCTACATAATCTAATTTAGTTAGTTAAATAATAACATAATTTACTATTATTTGAGTAATGTAAAATTACTTCATAAACGGAATCAATATAATTCTTATTAATAAAATATAACATTCAATTTAGTATTTTTCATTAGAAGTGTGGAATGTATATGCTACCGTGAAAGCCCAACATAGGAGAATGTCGACATACACCAAATACCCCGGTGAAAGACCAAATATTTGATTATATTCTTATATATTCGGACTACACTGTCTACCAATAAATATTTGGACACCTATGCAAATGACGATATCTGCGGTCCTGAGGTACGTCACGGTCTCCGCCGGTATACATCGAGTAGGAAACAAAATCGGCATTAGTCACATGCAAGATGCCGCGCAGTTTGGAGCTGTGATTTCGAGAAAGTTATGATTATCGGTTATCACAAATGTGGCCGATCCTTAAGAGACATATCT
>CM063511.1:19792027-19806519 GCA_032207245.1 Pardosa pseudoannulata
CAATATCACTGTTATATTAAATTCTGCTCTTAATTTGATTCTTTATATTAATTCTTTCAGTTTGTGGATACAAGTTTTCTAATGGTACTATTATAAAGGTGAGTGGGTGGGTATCATGAACATAACAGAATCGATACACGAGCACAGCAAATGATTAATCTATTGTATACCGCATGGCATCTGCCGAAAACATCTTTTGACGACATAGTCTCGTCAAAGTCTACTATGGCACATAAAATAATTGATGACCCTAACTCGTATTGTATATAACGTGGTTAAAATTCATACTTTAAATCGTGAAAATGTTAACAAAATTTATTTTATTTCTTTTAAATCTTAAAATTGTCCTCTTAAAACAGTCTGATACTTTTCATAACATTATTACGTAATAATATGAATTTGTAATACTTAAGAAAAGAGAACCCATAATATTACGGATGAGGATTTTTTTTCACAACGATTGGTTAGCGTAATTTTAGGTGCAGAACGTTTATTGGTTAAGTCCCATATTAACTGATTAATCTAATGTATACCGCATGACATCTGCCGAAAACCTATTTCAACGACATAGTCTCGTCAAAGTCTACGATGGCACATGAAATAAATGATGACCCTAACTCGTCATTGTATATCAGGGGGTTAAAATTCCTACTTTAAATCATGAAAGTGTTAACAAAACTTATTTCTTTTAAATCTTAAAATTGTTGTCTTAAAATAGTCTGATATATTTCATAATATTATGTAATAATATGAAAATTTAATGCTTAAAAATACATGCCCATAATATTACAGATGTGGACTTTTTCACTACAATTGGTAAGCGGAATTTTACGTGCCTGGACGTTTATTAATTAAGTCACATACTAACTGATTAATCTAATATATACCGCATGACATCTGCCGAAAACATCTTTTGACGACATAGCCTCGTCAAAGTCTACTATGGCACATGAAATAATTGATGATGACCCTAACTCGTCATTGTATATAAGTTGGTTAAAATTCATACTTAAAATTGTGAAAATGTTAACAAAACTTATATTATTTCTTTTAAATCTGAAAATTGTCGTCTTAAAACAGTCTGATACATTTCATAACATTATGTAATAATATGGTTTGTTTCGGAGCGCTACGGTCTACTTTTTGCAACACGAGGGCTAATCAGACCCACGGGTCTGACTTAAAGGGACCTACTGCTTAAAGCCGATTCAGAACGACTACGAGCATCCATGCTACAGTGGGATTCGAACCCACGAACTCCGGTACCGAAGGCCTACATCTTAACCATTCAGCCATCGTTCGGCACATAATATGAAATTATAATGATTAAAAAAAAGTGCGCAGATAATATTACGGATGTGGCTTTTTTACACAACGATTGGTCAGCGTAATTTTAAGTGCCTGGACATTTATTGGTTAAGTCACATATTAAAGAAAAGAGAATTAAATTCTTATCTGGCGAAATGATTTCTAACACCTTTGGAAATATTTAGCAATAAATACATTTTGAAAGTTGATTTTTGGATAGGTAGTAGGTTAAACATCAACATGTCTCCTGAAAAAAAACTAGAAAATGTTCTATCAATTAATAATCATAACTCAGCTGAGAATAATAAAAAAAATAACGAAAATATGTCGGAATAGTAAAGTACCTTTCTATTTTTTTTCTCCTCGGCTAATTTATCAGAATTTAAAAAGCCGTTAAAACGGGATGTAGCACACCAAAAAAAATACTAATTACGTGTTTTTAGTAAATTCCGTGTACACCGATATGGAAGAAGATCAGTTATAATTTTAATGAATTCTGCTTCGTTTGCTTATTTTTTTATTACATCCCCGTCTTCTGAATGAAATGTTTCATTTTTATTAATAAAGGTTGTTTATTTTACTAGATGTACGTTTTATTCGGGACGAATAATTCAAAATAATCTCATTAGAGTGTCTTTAATATTTATATCTCCTTTTATATATTTCCTTCATTTATACAGAACTATGCTTCTGGGTAAATATGAAATTTAATGTCTGCGTATAAAATTTGTATTTGTATAAACAGTTTTTTCTGCAGTATTTATCTTGAATAAAATGTAAAAAATGTATCATTTAGCATGAATATGTTCTATGGAGTTATTTAATTTGCAATTTCTTTTAAGCCACTATATATTCTTTCTATATAATGTAAGACATTATTTTGTATTGTTATTACCTTTTGTATTCTTGTTCATTAGAATTAACCGTCTCATTAGACCTCGTGCTGCCAAAAAGTAGACCGTAGAGCTCCAAAATCAAACCAAACCAATCATTAGAATTAATTAATGTTTTTTGTATAAAGAGAGGAAATTAATTCTTAAAGGAAAGTTGTTATGTCAACGTTTAAAATTCATAGTGTAGTATTTGTCCCCTTTAGCCTAAGTAAGAGTACTTTGTAGGAACCAGTGTTCGGAGGTTCGAACAGTATATATGGCATGTCCGTTGCCGTTTGGAATCGACTTTTCGGTCGATAAGGAAAAAAGTACTCTATAGCGCTAAAAAAAAACCAAGAATACTTTGTATTACCAGAGTAAGTAATCTATTATTGTCTATAAAATTTATGAAAGAAATTTTAAAGAAGACCAAGTATCTAGTTCTCAGCTTCAGAAGGTACTAGTGCATTAAATTAAGGTACTACTAGTTAACAGTATCAATATAGCAGTTTTTCTGTAGTGTGTCCAAGATTTTTCCTAAACTTCAATGCAAATTAGCTTGGGAAGCTTCTTAATAATAATCCAGCTAATGGTTTATTGGGTATTTTTATGAATTCCGTAATATTTATCGTTTATATTGCTGGTTAAATATCCGTCAGAGCAATAATAACTCCTAAAGAGGCCTATTTCTTCCAACTCAAAAAAATTTATAAAAATTTTCTAGTGAAGTACAAGTTCCTAAACCATGAGAAGAAGGCTATAGAATATTTTTATGCAATATGTTGTATTTATGATTTGTCGTATAATTATTTATGATTTGTGGGTAATGGGCGTAAGTATAAATTTGTAAGCGTCAGTAGAATATCAGAGTATTTTTATGCAATACAGAAAATTTATTGCACTAGTAAACATAAGAATTGCCTCAGTACTAATAGTTACATTTAATGCAGGGGTTTATAACATGTTCTCAAATATTTATACAGAATTTCTCCATTACGCTCAGAATTTTTTTATCTCAATTTCTAGTTTCTAAATAAGTATTTTTTCAGATTTTTTCCAATGTAAACTAAAAACTGTAAAAGTGTTATAAATGTAACTAAAAACTGTAAGAACGTATACAGTTCTGTGTTATATGTCTAAATTACTGTGTTGTGCATATTTAACAAACACATATATACCTACAAAGACCCCAGGGATATTTTAATGGAGTCCTGATTTGTTCCAAGAAAACTTTGCCAATGCCATTATACCGCCGCCACAAGTTTGAAATTATTCTACTACTCATGAGCAAAAGGATGTTTCCATTGGAATTCGGTTGAGGAGCCAGAAAAATTAACCTTTCAAGTCATACCATGCAACTTTTTTCCATTCTTTTATTTGTCCAAGTTCGTTATTTCTTGGCCTATTTCAGGCTATGACGTGCCGTCAGTGCATGGACGTTCCACGGCCACAGGCTGCTTAGAGTTTTAGGTAGGTTTGATTTGATTTGGATTGATACGGTCTACTTTTTGCAACAAGAGAGCTAATGAGATCGGGACCTACTGCTTAAAGCAGATTCCGAACGGCTACGAACAGCCATACCATAGTGGGATTCGAACCCACTAACTCTGCTTCAGAAGGCCAGCACCCTAACCATTCGGACATCGTTCGACATTTTTGGGTAGGAATGTTTCTCTGTTCTCTGTGTTGAGAAAGAATGCTGTAGCAGCTAATGATTTCGGCTGCTGTAGTTGTTCTGTCACAGCTATACGTTAACATATTCCGTTCTCTTTGGAAACAACGAGCTCATTAGCATAATTCTGAAAGATGAATTTTCACGAATACTATGTTATAATTTTTTCATTTATCTTCTTTTGCTCTAAAATAGATTCCGCAACCTGACCTTTTTTATTTTAAGCCGTATTACAATAAATTATTTTTGTACGAATTTAAAACATTTTTATGAACTTCCTACCCATTGGGTATAAACTTTGCAATCATAACATTTAAATATTTTACGTCTGAACGGCTATGTCCTTTAGTATTGTTTTATATATCACCTTGTAGTATTTTAAAGGGGAATTTTAAAAACGTTTTGCAATAAATAAAGCCAAAAAATTTATTTTAAATCCTTCCATATACCTCCAAACGCCCATCACCCAGAAAATTTATACACATCCTATATATTTTGGTGAATTTTCATAGAAAATAATGATCGAAACAAAACTTTTCTCCTCACTTTATGTGGTAGTCTACGATCTAGCTCTTCAAAATCATTTTCAACGTGACTCAGGTATTCCCAGACATAAACCGGAGAAGCAAAAATCATTCCGGGACATCTCTTCCGCAAAGAAAACTACTACAGATACCCGAGTAATCAAGATCTGCCGGCAAACAAAGTCTTAACACGATAACAAAAGAAAAAAACATAAGAATGAGGTAAAGAAAGTAAACTTTTGTAGCTCGGAAAAAGAGCTTTATCGGAAAATTACAAACTGAAAATTCGCAAAATGAATGCGAACGCCTAAGAAAGCATGACGGGAAAAGTACGGAAATAACGATAAATTTAAAGGTTTCTTTTTCGAACTTTTAGAAATTTTCTAAATAATTTCTCGAAAAATTTCTCTTCTTTTCCCTTTTATCTTTTCGTTCCGAAGCTTTCGCGTTATTTCAATCGACATTTTGAAGACTATAATAATAGCAAAAAAGGAGAAAAAAAAGTTTATGAAGGTTAGCAAAGTGTTTTTCGGATATATTTTGGACGTATTAAAACGTAAGGAACTCTGCAAATATAAAATTATGTCTGCCTTTTCTTTTTGTTAAGCAGCATCTAACTGATTTTAAGCAGAACAAAGAGATTACAATGAATATTCTTTCTGTTACTAACTGCCACCTCTGTGTAGAATAAAATCACGAACTTGAGTCTTTTTTTATTATCTTTAGAATCATTAATCTCCATTTATATTCTCAAAATTATTGGGCACAAACTGCGTTACCTTTTTAAAAATATGCACATGTTTTTATTTCTTTTTCAATATTCATGACTAACTGATTTATTCTCTTAATAATGTCTCCTGCAAGCCAAAATACGGGCTGAATTATATTAGTTATTTAGTGAGTAGCGTTGTCTTTTGTAATAATCCTCATTAGCATACTTCTGGTAGATGAATTTTCAAGATTACTTACTATATTATAAAATTTTTCAATTCATCTTCTTTTACTAAAAATAGATTCCGTAATCTGACTATTCTATTATTTTAAACCATATTACACTATCTTTTTTTGTAAGAATTTAAAACTTTTTTATGAACTTCCTACTCATTAGTATAAACTTTACAATCATGAAGTTTAAATATTTTATATATGAATGGCTATATCCATAAGTAGTGTTTTATATATTACCTTGTAACCTTTTAAGTTAATTTTAAAAAAATGTGCAATAAATAAAGCCAAAAAAAAATATTTTAAATTTTTCGAGATAGCTCTGCAAGTCCGTCACCTAGAAAATTCATACACATCCTATCTCCCCTACATATTTTAGCTAATTTCCATTCGAAAAATTACGAAACAAAACTTTTCTCTTAACTTTGTATGGTAGTCTATCATATAGCTCTTCAAAATCATTTCCAACGTGACTTAGGTATTCCCAGACACGAACCGAAGGAGCAAAAATCATTCCGGGACTTCTCTTCCGCAAAGAAAACAACTACAGATACCTGAGTAATCAAGATCTGCCGGCGAACAAAGTCTTAACACAGAAACAAAAGAAAAAATATAAGTAAAAGAAAGTAAAAGAAAGTAAACTTTTGTAGTCAGGGAAAAGAGCTTTATCGGAAAATTACAAACTGAAATTTCGCAAAATGAATGCGAACGCCTAAGAATGCATGACGGGAAAAGTACTGAAATAACGATAAATTTAAAGCTTTCTTTTTCGAACTTTTGGAAATTTTCTAAATAATTTCTCGAAAACTCTCTCTTCTTTTCCCTTTTATCTTTTCGTTCCGAAGCATTCGCGTTATTTCAATCGACATTTTGAAGACCATAATAATGGCAAGAAAAATGAAAAAAAAAGTTTATGAAAGTTGGCAAAGTGTTTTTCAGGTATATTTTTGACGTATTAAAACGTAAGGAGCTCTGCAAATATAAAATTATGTCTGCCTTTTCTTTTTGTTAAGAAGCATCTAACTGATTTTAAGCAGAACAAAGAGATTACGTTGAATATTTTTTCTGTTATTAACTGCCACCGTCTGTGTTGAATAAAATCACGAACTTGAGTCTTTTATTTTTATTATTTTTAGAATCATCAATCTCCATTTTTAGTCTCCAAATTTATTGGTAACAAATTGTGTTACCTTTCTAAAACTATTCATGTTTTGATTTTTTTAATATTCATAATTAATTGATATTTAAAGAAATAAAAAAGAAAGAAAAACAAAACAAATTTCTGTAAACTCTGAAACTTTCCTTCTCAAAATAAAGACTTTCTTTAAACTAGAATTCATTTTGAAGAAAAACAAAAAATTGTATATTCTGCAAAAATATTTTTTTTATTTAATTTTCAGTTTTTTCAAGAACATTTATTTTATTCCATATGAATTATTATTATGATGATAAGTTTTGAACAATAATATCTTGAGAAATCTTGATGGGAAATAAAATTTTTCAACAAATTACATAGAACATTTTAATCATAAGAATTCGCATTTTCTGATATTTGACATTTTTTAAAAGCGAATGGTATAGTTAAACTATAATATTCTTCAGTGAGAATCATTCCTAAATGATATATCATAAAATCGTTTTAATTAACACTATTTAAGAACTCTTATTGCAGTGATTTTGACTCTAACCATGTATTTTTATCTATATTCTCCATGTGTTTTCTATGTATATAAATGAACATAATATTTCTCTATGTATCTGCCTATCTTCCCATATATATATATATATATATATTATATTATATTGACAAATATATAGTAACTATAATTGTCACAGATTAAAACGTTATGCATTAATTTTTATGGATATAATATAAAATATTAAAAAGGAAATATATACATACATACATACACACACACACACACACACACACACACATATATATATATATATATATATATATATATATATATATATATATATATATATACCACTAACAAAGAGAATAAGGTGTGTGTTTGTGTGTAGCGTATTTAAAATTATAATACTTTTTACATTATTATGCGAATTTAAAAGTACTAGCTTGCTATTCCAAGGATATATTCAAAAATAGTGAATATCTAAAGTGTTTTTTCTTTACTACTCTAAAAGTTTTCGGATTCAAAATGCATTTATTTCATATTTTAAACTCTGAAAGAGAATAAAACTATTTGCGTAAGGTGTAAATTAGTTCTGAACTATATTCTTTTAAAAATCAAAATATCGTTGTCTCCTATTACGGTTAACAGCAGATATTAACTGAAATGTCCAAGAGGAACATGCCAGTATCAGTGCAATAATTAATTGTATATTGATATTAAACATTTATGTTCTGTTTTGGAAGGCAATAAAATGAAACGATCTTATTGGGAACAGATTTGTCGAGTGAAGATTTATGGACGTTGTCCTCCAAACAAGAATGAATAATGCAGGTGAGGGATATATAGTCCTCCCCCTCTATCCACGACACCTTCGCCTTATTTATTCCTCGGTCATCATTCACAGAAGGATTGGAAATAATTTCGAAATCCCATTTCCGTCCACTTAAGTATATTAAGTGCCTCCTCGTTATTCATTCGCCAAGGATTCAAGTAAGGGAAAAGGATTACATTTGAGTTTTCTTCTTAAATAGTAATTAGACTCCAGAAGTACTTGATTAGGTCTCGAGTAAGCAGATAAACGTACAAGACCGGAGTGGGGAAGAGTATTAAATCAAACCCTAAAATTTTTCCTTGGGTGACTTCAGAGACGAAAGTGTTTGAGAGAAAACATATGTCTATTTCTCTGTACATATTTCACATCAAGAAATTCGTTATTATAAGAAGTGCTGCCTTAATTTTTGTTTTTGGTGTTACTGTTCCGTAAGTTTAATTATTGCTAATTATTTGACTGGGTTGTTGCATTAAATATTTTTCTTCTCTTACATGATAGAGAGAAACACGCCACTCGACATTCCACCACTAACTAATAAATGACCAATAAAATATCTGCTACAAGCCACCCTAAACTAATAAATGAGCTAGAAGATCTAGCTATAGCCAATCTAAGTAGTTATAGTGTCAAAAAAAAACAACAAGTTTTATAATGTTTATATGGTTTCTACAATTTCATGATTACATTGCAGGGTTATGTACTGTATTCATAGACTTCCTTCATACAATAACAAAACTGAGAAAATATTTCGAATTTTTTTTCTTTAATCAAATCTTAAAAGGTTCTGTTGATTTGAGTGTTTTCAGAAAAGGAAGTATTTGTGGAAAAATATATGTCTGTTTATTTCGTACATATCTCGCTTTACAAATTCATAGGTAAATAGATTGAGGAATTAATTGGTGTTTGCGTTCAGTAGAGTTTCAAATATTGAGAACTGTGGAATATAATGACTTTAATTTCTGTTAAAAGTATATAAATTTGGTAGCATAAATTAACACATTGTGTGCGTGACATGTACTAGTGCGTTTTCTGATTATCGATACTTCAGTGAGGTTCACGTACTAGTACGTTTTCTAATGATTGAAACTTGAGAGCGGGACACGCAATAGTACGTTTTCTGACGACTGATACTTGAGTGCGGGCCACATACTAGTACGTTTTCTGACGATTGATAATAGAGCGCGGGTCACGTACTAGTACGGGTTAGTGTAACAACATATTTTGTTTGCGGATACAAAAATAACGGTATATACAGGAAAACGAAATTGAATGTTCCTGTCTACTACGTAGATTCTGGAAACATTTAGACAAATAAAAACTAGTTTTTACATCAGTCGATGCGGAAATACAGAACGGGTAAAATGAAAACTATATACTACTATTTCTATTTGATCTTTTCATATTTATGATACTATTATAAATTTATCCACTGAAAATATATTTTTTGTTTAATAATATTTTGTTTAATAATTTCAGAAGTAGACTGACAGATGAGCATTTTGCCTCGTTCCTTAAAATCAGTACATCTCACTTCGAACCTCACTATAAGGAACTTTTAAAAATCAAATCGCAATTTCATTCATCTCATTAACGTATTTAAACTGTAATACTTGTATATTGTTTTTAAAATTTTAGAACAATTTATCTCGACCCGCCAAACTTATTTTCTTTTGATTATTAGCCCGCGGCTGAAAAAGTTTGTCCATCCCTGATCGATAACTATTGCTGTTACGATATTGCTACACGATAAATGAAAACTAATAATTCTTATTATGATGTATGGTATTTACTAGAAAATGTCGACTGCTTCATTAAAATGCGGCTACCCGGCATTCCACAGTAAATCAAAGTACCGTGATTCGAGATCTTTAACAGAAAAAAAAGACAAAAGAGAGAAGCACACTTTTCGTTAAAACTGGAATGTTACGGATAAACATTTGAAATATATTTGTTGGGAATTCACGCTTTAGGAAAATTTATATCCCTAGAAGAAAATTAGAAAATTGTCCTTTACGCACTGTGACTAATTCGCTTTTAAAAATTATGACTCTTCTTGAAAGCTACATTTAAGTTTTGATATAGACTTTAACTAAAAGTAATCTTGACATACAGACTATTTTCTGAAAGCAGAAAATGTAATTATTGCTGTGTATATCTAATTCGATTAATTGTCATAAGAAAATCAAGTAAAAAAAAACTTCCTGTTCATATCTTATGGATTCCTTGTACTTCTATTATAGTATATTTTAGACGTATATTAAGAATTTATACTTTTATAAATAGTTTTGTAAAATAATATTTGTAAAGTGACAAAAATAAAACAAATAATAGGGTTCTTTCCTATATATACATCTTTGAAAATTCAGGGATAGTAAAATAACTACATAAATTTGTTTAAAACTTACTGTAACACGTTGAGTATAATGTCAGTCCCGGATATGTCGTAATCAGCGCATTAAATTATATTGTATTACAAAAAAAAGAGCCTCGTATAATGTTTTTGTTATGTGTATTTTCTATATATGTATGTATATACATGTCTGTATATATATATACGCACATATATACAAATGTGTATATATATATATATATATATATATATATATATATATATATATATATGTGTGTGTGTGTGTGTGTGTGTGTATATATATATGTGTGTGTATTTATATGTATTTATATGTGTATATATATATATATGCATATTTATGTGTATACTGCACTCTTTTTCTTTTTTATTTCACTAATCTGATAATTCAAAATTCTCATATATTTTCTTGTTATTTGCTAATTAACCTATCTACAGTAATAGGAATTCAGTAGAATTTGGTATAAAATATACTACTCCTTCTATCCCTCAGCTATATTACGAGAGCCCAATGGGGTCTATGCTACTTTCGTCCATATTAATTTTTTAAGCTACACGTGTTCATCGAGTAGTTCTAAATGAGAAACAGCTTCACAGCTTTTTTCGCAAAACACATACGTCTCTATTTCCTGCTTCAATGGAAAGGTATCAAATATATACATCATGATATTATTACTTACAGTTTATGCTTCCTTCTAAATCTATTTGCAATTAAAATGGTATTTAAATAAAAAATAATAATATATCTTATTGAGAATGAGTATTGCTATATGCTTATTCCTCTCTTTTTTTATAAAACATTCGACCAAACATTCCTGACTTTAACTCTCCGAGTGGAACACATCGAGGAAAAAATCCTCTAAAGTTTAACTGTGTCAGTGGCTAAAGCGTTCTGTGATTTTTTCCTTCACCTTTTGTCAACTAGAACAGAATACGGGAAACCCACCCTCGTTATTGTCCCTTTACTTCCGGTTATAAATAGATATATAAATAGATATTATAGATTGTTAATTTTTAATACACATAAAGTTCGTCAAGTCTCGACGATTATCCCATAAGAAACAATGGATTCTAAAAGTACAAATAAAATTATTCTTTGAGAGACTTATATTTTTTATGAAAGTCATCCAAGATATTTAAGTGGTGCAATTAGAGATACATCTGTTACCGCAAACGAAATACTTCGAAATAGAGATTTACAAAGCCATGAAAATCTATCAGCGTCTTTGTGCCTCAGGGGGTAGGGGTGCATCCCTCGATAAATGTCGGTCATTGAGTGGTGCAATTCCTAAATAATAGACCTGACCCTCCTACCTCAAAACTCCATGGGGGAAAGCATTGGCAGATATGTACATTACATCCATTTTCGGAGCTTTTTTGGAGGTCGAAAATTGTACGTGACAACCGCTTTGGAAACATCATCGGTTTGGTGGAATTGTAAGTGCAAACCACTTAGAGGGTTAAGCAGGGTTCCTATTTTCTTTTGCATACTGATTTACATCCAGGTAAAAATGATGCAGTATAACAATATTTTTTTCATATTCTTCAGATGGCGTTATCACTTGTCTTTTATAATGAAGAGGAATAATAAAATATCATACCTTTTACACCATCCTCTCTTTTTAGTGGGTAATATACGAAATCCTTAATTTCAAGTTCGATGGTTTTCGCCAAAGTAACCCAGAACTCTCAAAATAACCTGAGACGCCCCATAAAAAATTGGAGTTATCTCGTTAAAAATGAAGTCGTCAGGATAATGGTATTAGAACAGCAATAAACATGGATTCATTTGGTCTCCGTAACAGTTGGTTTACAATTTTGTAAATGCACAGCATATCAAAATTTAAGTGCGTTCAATGTACAAAAACATTTTCTCTATTTTTTGTTTGAAAGTACTCCGTTATACAACAGTAAACAAGATATGAAATTAAATTTTAAAGACAGCAAAATAGTTTTACAGGGCTTGAGTTTATGGAAATAGATATTTCTGCAAACTTTTGTCTTACTGCAAATTACTGATAATTCAAGAAGCCAGTAAAATTACTTTATTTTCCACTGTAAAACTAAACTACTTTATCAGACACAACACATTTGCAAACATGTCCATATCCACCTGAGTAGTTCTAACTGCAAAAAGCAGCTTTTTTTCAAAGAGGAGTCATTTGTAAGCTTTTATTTACTTTCAAAACAAGCTTTTATGATTGCAAGAGTGTTTGTTGAATCAGATAAGAGAAGCTGGTGCTACACTCGAAAGCACGTGGGAGTCATTAAGGTCTTTCATTTGCTTTGTTAAGCGCAGCGTTTTGTAGGAGTTACCATTCAGAAAGCTTCATAAATTTTACGGTGAAGGAGTTAATTTGTTTGGGTAATTTCGGTAAAGGAGGGTGGAAGTGGGGGAAAGATTTGATTTGTTTATTTTAAATACATAGGTGTTTCGGTTGTGTGCTTTTATTGCTGTTAAGTAGCTGTGGTTAAGTGTGTATAGTTAATTTTTACAGTGTTCTAGAATACATCTGAAGCAGTAGATTATAATATTAAATATGTTCATTATTAAAATATGTTTTAGAATACTAACTAAATGTATATCTTAAAATTCACTTAAGTAACGAATTATTATTGAAACACGTTTGACATACACATAAAATACTTTTGTGATTAGTAAATTATGAGGATTACTGTTGCTAAATTCTGGAGAAAAACAATGCTCCTGAATTGTTTGTCTAAGAAGATTAAAAATATTAACTAAAAAAACCTCTTGTTGCTTAGCGAATATTCCATTTAGCTTATACCTTTTTACTTTTTATACTTTATTCCCTAAAACAAAGCACAAAACTGGATATTTTTATTATTATAGAAGCATATATTTTCTTAGTTCTAATATTTTAGGGATGTCTCATAAGCTTCAGTTTATTACCTTGAGAAAAGTCACATTTTTTGGTCATATATAAATGCTTTTATTTCTTACAAAAGAATTTTATATAATACTTATGTCTCTGATAAATAACGTAGCACCATACGAACATTTTGTTCCCTGTGGCTTTTTGATTATTCAAGATAAAACAAAGAAGTTTTTTAGAATGTTTATTTTTTGTAGTTTAATTAGTTATCGCATTTTACTTTTTTCAGCACTTTGTTGCCAAATGACGATCTATATTTTTTTTTAACAGGAAAGTAATTTATTATTGATAAAGCGACCTTGCATTTTTGTTAACGTGTTAATGGTCGTTTTACTATTCTGTAGCAAAGTTAGTTTTCGTATTTTTTGTTTATAATAACTTTTTTTCTTACATGTTTGCTAAGGTTATAATGGTTACTTTTACTATATAATGTTGTATTCAATGTATACTAAATATGCATAAAATATGTTACAAATTTAAAAACTGGTTATGAAATCTGATGTCGACAGCAGATGATTTCCTTCACTACCTATAATATTAAATTTTTTATACGATGCCTCCTTAGCTCTGAATTACAGATTCTCTTCCAGATTTAAAGTAGGTTTCATTTCTTAAGGTAACCTTGTTGTCTGTGTTTGTATTATGTTCTGGCATCTGGTGGAGAACATTAGTTTAAACATTAGGTCGAATTAGTTTCTGTAAATGGGATTTTTTCATTTTATAAACATTTCGTTCTAAACTGAAATCTTCCTTCTAAAAGTTTTCCTAGACCTTATACCTCTTTCTTTATGTATTTTAACTTACAAGACTGTGAATAAACTGTGATGTTTATCATTAATTACAAAAGTGTTCATTTAGCTAATTGGGTTTTATTGTTACTTCTAATATTTCAAACATATATTAGCCTTAGGTTTTTCAACCCTTCTAATTTTTAGACCCAGATAAATACCTTTTTTCTTATACAAAGTTGGATTTAATACTTATGTCAAATTATATTATAAAACAATATATCAGCATACAAACATATCTAGAATATATACAATCGGTTCCATAATAAAATATCGCTCATAATTTCGTTCATAGATAGCGTGCAGATTCCGGCTTAATTGCAAGTGTTCTTCAAACATCAGAGAAGAATGCTTTATGGTCATATTCTTTATTCGATTTGTTCTGCTGTGTTTAAATCAACCATTCCAAAATGTGTTTTTAAATGCGAGTTTTTGAGGCATTTATTCTGTGTATATTAGTATAATTGGACCCAAAATTTATTTGTCCTTGTTTTAACGCTGTAAATCTAAAAATTGCAAAATGTTTTTAAATAAATTATAAATTAGCGACCATTTATAATGCTATTTAGTATAATTGGATAATTTACGTTTTAACGCTATAAAATGCAAAAAATTGCAAAATGTTTTTAAATAAATTATAAATTGG
>CM063511.1:19806619-19819119 GCA_032207245.1 Pardosa pseudoannulata
TGTATATATATATATATATATATATATGTAATCCATTTTTTATAAAACTCCTTCACAAGGAGAAAGCTCAACAGATATAATTAATGAGAATGCAGTCGGGCTTCATCTTTAAGAGAACTCAGAATTCTAATTTAAAACTTTATTTCAGAGCGGCAACAAGGCACGTCTGTCCATCTGGACGATACAAAATCAAAAGCCACAGAGTTCACTCTGTTCAGACACAAGTACTCAAGAGCACTTACAACAAGAATTTTCCCACAACAAAACACGAACACATGTTCCGCGAACACCTGCGAAAACTGCTGCATAGACAGAAAGTTTACAGTTTTATGACAGAAAGGAATGTTAAGTGGAAAATACTTCATTGACCAAACCATTTAGAGGCTGATAAAAAATATCTAGATGAATTAAAATAGGAGAGAGGAGGTTTTTGAAGAAATATTAAAGTTAACTAATTTTGATATATTACAGATCCCCCCCGAAAAAAGAGAAAATCGTCTCGCTGATGGGTGACATTTTCACAACTTATAATAGTACAAATATATGATTATCAAAATTTTTTACAAGAAATTGTAACATTAAATGAATAAATTTAGTGTAGAAGAGTCAGAACTGTTCTTCTAGTGTGTCAGAATTGGAGACATCAGGGTTACAGAGTCAGAAGCTTGGTCTGTAACTCATCATAAGTAATTCCACACCATCACATCAAAATTTAAATCTATCAAGTTATACCGTTCCTCTGACTCTCCTGCACCATCACAAAATCTCTATACAGAATCAATCTATAAACAACTAAATAATGAAAAGATAATATACAATGAATATAAACAGAAACATAATAATACACGCAAATGAAGGTTTACAGTAAACAAGTATTTAAGAAAGTTTATCATTATGAAATTCAATATTTTTCCTAAGCAAAACTTAACTCAAACTGTTCAAATTATGCTTTATTAAAATTTTACTGAAATAAACTTTGGAGAAGGAAAATGGCTGTCCTCTGTGGTGACCAACGTGAAAATTGTTAGTGACCCCGAGGGTGCTCACACAAAACGACAAAAGGTTCATCCCTCAGTGGGAGGCGACTACCTATTGTTTTTGTGACAGGGCTCTCCGACATTATATTTGTGAACAACATTTTGAAACCTTTTTTTTTTTCTCTACCAAAGATCAGAGGTATGCGGGTAACAGTTTCCCACATCTTGATCAGCTACAAACTTTACTCATCTTCAGTGTGAAAAACCCGAAACACAATAATCAGATTGAACTTCAAAAATATCTCGGAGAGTGGAAGGGGCTTGCCTCGAAGGCGATGACGGAATGACCGTTCATGACCTAGAGAAAGCTGAAGAGCAAAAACGACAAAGGACTCGCCTAAGCTATCCCTTGACTTTGCAGAGGGTCTCTCCGGAGTTAAATATTAGAAAAATTTAATTCCACACTGAAAATCAAACTGAACTACTCTTCGAAACATTGTTCATTTGTAAGTTTTAACTATCCAGTATTTAATTCACATTATGAATTTAGACGTAAAACTGCATTATCTCTTAACTTTCAATCCAATTTTCATACTTAAAATGAAAACATTACCTACTCTATGACAATTCTCCTAATTAATCAAATTAGATATTCCTTGTATTGTAAACATTCACTTACTATTTTTGAAATAACGCACCATGAATTCAAAGAATAAAAACACATTTATAGTTATTATGAGAAACTACGAATATAAAAATGTAAAAATATAACATACTTGAACACTTTAAATCAAATAATTTTTTAGATTCACTGCAATAAGTAACAAGCAAAACTCAAAAACGATGAATTGCAAATTGGCTAAATATAAAAAGTGAATACTATAATAAAATATAAAAAACACAGATATCTAGAATCGTCAAGTTCGTAATCATCAGAACAGTCCTTCAAATCAAACCCGTAATCCCAAAACACAATCAACAAAAGTATCAAAACAACAATTCAACTCACGAGTGTCGACACATCTGTTTACTACTGTATAAATCCCGTTCACAATTGTACAGTCAAAACAACTCTTACATTTTGCGTCCGAACATCACATGAAAGCATTTTAAAAACTCCTGTACTTCAGGTCGAACCGAAACTGCCACGTCATAATTTAGAGGTCCACTTAAAATTTTCAATGTTCAAGTGCTTTCCGCTTCCCAATGTCTCTATTGACCAAGGTCACAGACACTCCATTCGTTGGACTGAAAGTTTTCATCCTCGCGTGCTATCGAATTTTAATAACTGCATTTCCATCGTTCTTGGTATTATTTATTTTCTCTGTCTTGGGATAATTTTGATTACAAATTGGAATTTTAGTTTTTCTAACATTTAATTTAAAATTTTCTGCAGGATTAAAATGTCTTAGTCTAGTTGAATGTACTATTTCAGTTTCTTGTTTAGTAAGAAGATTGGGTTTGTTAATCTCAAAATTTACACTTGAAAGTTGCTTTAGAATTACAAAGGGTCCCGTAAACACTGGATTCAGCTTTGGAGTGTTTGGATATGAGAAACTTTCTAGTATTACTTTATCACCTACTTTAAATTTAGATTCTTTGAAATGGGTGTCATATCTTTCTTTATTTATTTCATGATTTCTTATAGTCCTCTGTCTAGCAATTTTCCTAGCTTCTTCGATTGGAGGATACATTTCCTGATTGTCTATTAAGGTTTGATATGGTAATTTTCCATGCATTAAATAAGAAGGGGGAAATTTTGTTACAGTGTGAGGGGTGTCATTATAGTCCTCAGTTACTTCACGTAATAATTTGGTCCACGAAATGTTACCAGGATATGAATTTAATTTACATTTAAGTCTAGTTATCAAGGTCTGATTTACTCGTTCATTTTTACCATTCGTTTGGGGCCTATGGGATGTAGTTAGAAGCTGTTTAATATTATTATTACTCAAAAAGTGTTTGAATTTGGATGATGTAAAAGCAGCATTCCTATCGCTCAAAATTTTCTTAGGCATTTGATGTCGAAAAATTTGTCTTAAACAGTTAATATAGGTATCGGTGTTAACGTTCTTTGAGGCGAAAGTCCAAATAAACCTAGTGGCATGGTCAATAACAATGTGCAGATATTTTTTTTGTTGAATTATAATAGTTTAAACCACCAACAGTGTCTATGGCAAGAATTTCAAAAGGATCACTTGTAGGAGGTAACATTTGTAAAAGGCCGAATCTGGGTTGTCTTGGTTTCTTATTTAATTGGCATACTTCACAATGCTTCACAAAGTTGCTTACATCTTTGGTTAAACCTATCCAATAATATTGTGGAGATATTAAATTTAGCATTGCAGAGACTCCTAGGTGTCCATAATCATTATGAGCTTTTTTCAATAGTTTTAATCTTTAATGAGTATGGTACTACAATTTTGATTATTTAAACTGTGCTTTCCTTTTAAAAATAAAAAAATAAATAATAAAAAAAAAAAAAAAATTAAATAAAATAATAAATAATAAATAAAAAAAAAATAAAAAATATAATATAATAATAATAAAAAAAAAATAAAAAAAAAAAAAAAAAAAATAACAAATAAAATAACTGTCCAAATATTATTTAATTTTCTATAGTTTACACCGCAAACGTTGTCTAAATTTTGATGTTGCTCTATCTCTTTCGGCGTTAAAAGTGGTTCGCGTACAGTCATATGGTAGGAGATCGGGTTTCTAGTTAACATATCTGCTTCATAATTTGTTGAACCTTTTTTGAATTTTATATCGAACGAGTACATTGATAACTTCAAACTCCAACGGAACAATCTACCTGTCGGATTTTTGATATTTTTTAGCCAAACGAGAGATGCGTGATCCGTGTAAATTGTGAAATGAGTCCCGTGTAAGTAACAATAAAATTTATCGACTGCATCAATTATAGCTAAGCATTCTAGTTCTGTTATAGCATAATTTAATTCATAAGGTCTAAGTTTTCTAGAATGATATGCAATGGGATGTAGCGATCCATCAGGATGTAATTGTTTTATAACTGAACCAATCGCTTGACCTGACGCATCCACAAATATATGACATGGGTAATTAGGATTATAAATCGTTAAAATGGGTTTAGAAATAAGAGCATCTTTTAAATATTGAAAAGCTTTTTGGCATTCTTCATTCCATTCAAATTTTACTTCTTTCTTTAATAATTTATTTAGCGGTGCGCGTAGTTTTGCATAATTTGGAATAAATTTATTATAAACATTTACGCTTCCCAAAAATCTCTGTAAGTCTTTGACATTTCTAGGTGGTTGAAGTTTTTTGATTACCTGTATGTTTGCATCACTGGGAGAGTATTTACCTTTTTCTACTTCATATCCTAAAAACTTAATTTTTCTTTGCGCGAATTGACACTTTGAGAATTTTAATTTTATGTTTTCTTTTTCACAGATAGAGAATATAGTCTTTAAGTGTTCTATATGTTCCTCAAAAGAGTTCGAAAAAATAATTATGTCATCAAAATAGTTCAGTGCGCGAATTTAATTTGATACTTATTTAAAATTTGTCTTAAAGTCCTTTGAAAAATAGCCGGAGCATTCCGGTATCCAAAAGGCAATCTATTCCATTCATATAATCCAAAATTAGACGTGAATGCTAATTTTTCGGTGTCTCTCTCATCTAATTTGATGTGCCAATAGCCACTTGCTAAATCAAGGGTCGAAAATATTTCAGCTTGTGTCAAAGAATCAATAATATTTGCAAAAAGGGGAATAGGCTCGGAATCATGTTTACTAATGGCATTCACCTTCCGATAATCTACACAAAGTCTAGATTTAGAATTTTCATCTCTTTTGTAAGCTAGAGTAATTGGTGAAGCATAAGGACTATGAGAAGGCTTTATTATATTTTTTTCCAGGAGTTCCTTTATTTGTTTTTCGATCTCTAAGTTATCTTTTGGAGACGCTCTGTAGGGTCTAAGCGCTATTGGTAACTCCGAATTTAGTATTATTCTAGGGGCTTCCATGCGGATGCATCCGACATCATATTTATTTTTTGCAAATATTTTACTATACTCATTTAATAAATTATGTAATTCAAAATTTTCATGGTTAATCAATAGATCATCACATTTAAAACTATTATTAGAATTAGTACAAGAATTAACAATATTAGCATCATGAGAATACACAATATCATTTTCATCATCATAGGAGAATCAATAACGAAAAATGAGATATTATTACAAATTTGACCAATTTTAGAGTCTATGTTAATAATTTTAGAAGGCTTAATCTTACCTGCTATCGTGTTTATCGTAATTTTGTTTACATTTTCATTTAAATCAATATCATAGTAATAAAGTTTGTCCGAAATTCTTTTTGGCATGATATTAATGCTTGAACCTGTGTCTAATAATACACTCACATTTTTCCCATTGACAACCATCTCAGTTGAGAACAAATGGCCAATCGTTGAATTTTCTCAGATGTGATTATTCACGTAGGGCTGGCGATTTCCTCCACCTCTGTTTTGACGAAAGTTGCCCCGGCCATATCTGTATGAGTTAGGCATATCTTGTCCAGCATGTCGAATCGGCTCTCTCGGCATCTCTCCCCGCTGCGGAAAAGGCTTTACCACACGCTGCGCTAATCTCAGCCATTCCGTAGTAGAAGAAATGTCTCTCATGAGAAATAATTCTTTCTTTCTTTCTGGTAAACCATCAGTGAGTCCGTCTATTAAATTTGTTGTTGACAATTCGAGTCGTTTTCCGATAGTTAGCTTTTTATTGAAGTAGTCCCTCAAATCTTTGCAGTGAATAAATTTAAGGTCAGTAAAGTCGGATAAAGTACTTGACTCCTTCTCAGCAAACAGCTCGATAAACTTTAATTTTATCTGGTCCCAATCAGTAAATTCGATGACCTCTTCTATGAAAACATCAAGGGCCGATCCCTCAAGATAGTCCGAAATAATATTCACACGATCTTCATTCGTTAAATCTGCTGTTTTTTTCTCGAAATACTTAAGCCAATTTTGTACATTCACTGGTCCATTAGGATCAAATTTCCGTAAAGTCCACATTGTACTATTAGTCATCAAACTATTCATCATTGAAGTTTCCTTCGGCTGATCAATCACCGTTTTATCCTCAAAAATCTCCGCCGATGTGTCGTTATCCGTCATCGTTGCACCGTAATCCTAAAACATTATCCACAGATGTAAAAAACAAAGTTCGCAAAAGTTCACAAAGTAAATTCCATCAAGAAAAAGTTCTCTGCCATAGTAATGGACTCGAAATCCATTGGGTTTTCAGCGCAAATAAAATCCTGCCGGCTTAAAATGTAATCCATTTTTTATAAAACTCCTTCACAAGGAGAAAGTTCAACAGCTATAAGTAATGAGAATGCAGTCGGGCTTCATATTCAAGAGAACTCAGAAGTCTAATTTTAAAACTTTATTTCAGAGCGGCAACATCACACATCTGTCCTTGTGGACAATATAAAATCAAATGCCACAGAGTTCACTCTGTTCAGACACAAGTACTCAAGAGCACTTACAACAAGAATTTTCCCACAACAAAACACGAACACATGTTCCGCCAACACCTGCGAAACTGCTGCATAGACAGAGAGTTTACAGTTTTATGACAGAAAGGAATGTTAAGTGGAAAATACTTCATTGACCAAACCATTTAGAGGCTCGGAAAGATATTTGGATGAATTAAAATTGGAGAGATTAGACTTTTGAAGAAATATTAAAGTTAAATAATTTTGATATATTACATATATATATATATATATATATATATATGTATATATATATGTGTGTATATATATATATATATATATATATGTATATATATATATATATACATATATACATACATATATATATACATATATATATATAATATATATATATATATATATATACATATATATATATATATATATATATATATATATATATACATATATATATACATACATATGTGTGTATATATATATATATATATATATATATATATATATATATATATATATACTATGTGACCCGACAAACGTAGTCCTGTTTTAACGCTGTAAATCTAAAAATTGCAAAATGTTTTTAAATAAATTATAAATTAGACCATTTATAATTGGTATTTAGTATAATTGGTATTATAATTTATTTGTCCTGTTTTAACGCTGTAAATCTAAAAATTGCAAAATGTTTTTAAATAAATTATAAATTAGACCATTTATAATTGGTATTTAGTATAATTGGTGTTATAATTTATATTTGTCTTGTTTTAACGCTGTAAATCTAAAAATTGCAAAATGTTTTTAAATAAATTATAAATTGGACCATTTATAATTGGTATTTAGTATAATTGGTATTATAATTTATTTGTCCTGTTTTAACGCTGTAAATCTAAAAATTGCAAAATGTTTTTAAATAAATTATAAATTAGACCATTTATAATTGGTATTTAGTATAATTGGTATTATAATTTATTTGTCCTGTTTTAACGCTGTAAATCTAAAAATTGCAAAATGTTTTTAAATAAATTATAAATTAGACCATTTATAATTGGTATTTAGTATAATTGGTATTATAATTTATTTGTCCTGTTTTAACGCTGTAAATCTAAAAATTGCAAAATGTTTTTAAATAAATTATAAATTGGACCATTTATAATTGGTATTTAGTATAATTGGTATTATAATTTATTTGTCCTGTTTTAACGCTGTAAATCTAAAAATTGCAAAATGTTTTTAAATAAATTATAAATTAGACCATTTATAATTGGTATTTAGTATAATTGGTGTTATAATTTATATTTGTCTTGTTTTAACGCTGTAAATCTAAAAATTGCAAAATGTTTTTAAATAAATTATAAATTGGACCATTTATAATTGGTATTTAGTATAATTGGTGTTATAATTTATATTTGTTCTGTTTTAACGCTGTAAATCTAAAAATTGCAAAATGTTTTTAAATAAATTATAAATTGAACCATTTATAATTGGTATTTAGTATAATTGGTATTATAATTTATATTTGTCTTGTTTTAACGCTGTAAATCTAAAAATTGCAAAATGTTTTTAAATAAATTATAAATTGGACCATTTATAATTGGTATTTAGTATAATTGGTGTTATAATTTATATTTGTCTTGTTTTAACGCTGTAAATCTAAAAATTGCAAAATGTTTTTAAATAAATTATAAATTGAACCATTTATAATTGGTATTTAGTATAATTGGTGTTATAATTTATATTTGTCTTGTTTACGAATAAATGAAAATAGCACAAGTTTTCCTTTAAATGAAACGATAATTTAATAACTTATTATTATCAAGAAAGACTGTTTTCCATTCGCCTTAACACTGGATGTTTCATATATATACTAGACAACCGACGACAGACGTTGTCTTATTTTAACTCTGTAAATCCAAAAATTGCAAACTGTTTTTAAATAAATTATAAATTGGACCCTTCTGATAGAAAAGTAAGAAAAAAATATTTAAAAAATACTTGACGTCACCACGTGTACAGCCATCCCAAACGTAATTAGATTAAATTAAAATTCCCACATCGGTTGTACGGGAATTTGATCCTGGGATTTCTCTTAATGAAGCCAGTTGCACTGACCACTGCGCCACAGATAGTGAAGGTTTTCAAGCGGAATCATAATAAACTCAATAAGTGAGCAATGCTGGTTTTTCAATAAAAAAAATTTCTATCGTATCAAATTGTGAATTTAACCATTCTCGAATCAATTTAATTACATTTACAAAATGTCATCAAAATCAGTCCAGCCGTTTCGGATTAGTTTTATTACAAACACGCGGACAGAAGAATCGTATATATATAGATATATGTATAATAAATTCTTTAGGATTACTAATTTATCAGGATTTCTATTACTATATAATAGGTTTAAAAAAGAAATTATCTTAATTAAGTGTCTAAATGGATTAAAATCATTAATTAAAATATATCCTCTTTGTTGAGCGGATTTTCGCTTTATCTTATACATTTTTGTATATTTAACCCAATAAAGCGATGTATAAACTAGATATTATTTTAACTATAGAGGCATTGATTTAGCTAACTATCATTTTTTCTTAGTTCTAATATTTGATGGATATCTTATTAGTTTTAGTTTATTAAACTCTTCTTCTACACACAAAAAAATTATTTCTTACATGTAGTTATTTCTTTAGGCAAAATTCTGTAATCCTGTTAAAATAACGGCATATACAGGAAAACGAAGCCGAGTTTTCTTGATACTAATCAGATTTCGGAAAAATTTAGACAAATAAAAATTTTTAAATCAGTCGATGCGGAACCACAGAACGGGAAGTTTGATTAAAAAATCAATTTAGATTTAAAATTAACTTTTTATTTATCTTTGCAAAAATGATATTATGTATATATATATATATATATATATATATATATATATATATATGTGTGTGTGTGTGTGTGTGTGTGTGTGTTTATTTATCTATTTATATATTTGTTTATGTATTTCAATATAAAATACGAAAAGTTGGTTAAAAAATTAAATTATTTTAAATCTATTGAGATTTAACTAAATAACTAATTTTTTCTCAAGACAATTCCGTTGCGAAATGTACCCACACACAATGTGTAAATGTGAAATTCTAACACAGTGATGGTTGACATAAGATAATTTTTTAAGGTTTACCAATTTATGAGGATACTACACACTGGGATAAAAAGGACAATTTTGTTTAATTACGTATTATCTGGATTAAAAATATTATCTACTTTTAATCCTTTTATGCTTAATAAACATTTCTTCATGTGATGCTTTATTTAGTCATAGAAATGTTTATTTAGATAAGTAGCTTTGATATTTTTATAATTCTTATATTTGAAGTATATCTCATTAGTTTAAGTTTATTATACCCTTCATTTGCTCAAGAAAGTCACAGATAAATACCTTTCCTTCTTATAAAAACATTTAAAATATAAATCCTATGTCAATTGCAAAACAATACAGCTGCATGCATATCTGTCTGACATACAATACGATAAACTGTTTTGGATTATCTGTTTAACAGCATTACTGTTACAAATTTGGATGAAAAAGAACAAATTTCGTTTTGTTAAATGTCTAAGTGGATTAAAAACATTGGCTAAAATCTATCCTTATACTGCATAGTGAATTTTCCCGTCAGCTTATACCATTTTTACTTTTTATATTTTATTTCATAAAATACAACTAGATAATTTTCATTAATTATAGAGGCGTTTATTTAGCTCTAACTAGCTAAACATTTTGTTAATTCTAATATTTTAATTCATATTTTAATCATATTAGCTGCAATTTATTGGACCCTTCTTTTTTCCCACCCAAAAAAAAAACTATTTCTTAGTCATATTTAGAAAAATATTTTCGCATCTCATAAAAGCGATTATATTAATACCTATGCCTTTTATAAATAATAAAGTACCAAACGAACATTTTGTTCCCTGTGGTATCTTGAATTTTTCAAGGAATATAAAAAAATGTATTTTATTTGTGTAGTTTAATTAGCTACATCTTTTGATATTTTATGAGCTCTTTACTAAGTAATAACATTTTAAGTCTTTCTACAGAAAAATAATTTATTATTAATAGAACGACTTTGCCATTCATGTTAAAGAGTAAATAACTGTATTTACTTTTTTGTTGCAAAGAAGTGTTTTGCTGAAAACCAAGAAAATATTTTTTGCATTTCCTATACATAAAAATTCATTTCCTTAGTGATTTTTTAGCTTGTTAATTTTAAAAGAAACCTTTTGATTCAATGTATACCAAATATGCTTAAATATGTTTAAATTTTAAAATCTGACTGGAAAAGAACTAATGAGAATTAAAAATGTTGTTTCTATTGATAAAAATAAAAGAAAATTGTATATTTGTTCACAAAATTTTATTTGTATTTTAAAAATTAACCGACAAATAATTTATGCATTTCGAAGAAATGTTGACGGTGAATTGCAAGGCATTTAATTTTTTTTATTCATATACTGCTATCTTAAACGAATTCTTACTTTTTAATTCTTGTCGTACATCGGAATGAAACTGCTTTATAAAAAGAAATAAATCGAACTGCTGGATTGTTGAAAATGTTGGAAATTATTTGAAACTTTAGGCCGGGGTCTACAATAATAAAAGGCTAATGGTAGCACTACAGCTAAACTATACTTAAATTTCTACCATAATCTATAACAATATTGCAGTAAAGACTTATTGCAATTTGTATTGAACAAATTGTAGTCAATTTGAAGAAATGGCACAACGCACTCAAGAAAAATTCGACAAATTTTAACAGACAGAGAGTGTGTGTGAATCATGATAATTAAATATAAATGAGAGAATAAAAATTAAACGATAATTGTAATTTAAGGGATTTTAAAGTCACCTTTAAAATGAAAGAACTCAATTAGATATATGAAGTGTTTTTAGTCTTAAAAAATTAACCTATGCATACACTTTATGATCAGATGTTTACCCAATAAAATGATTATGTAACTTCCTATAATCTGTTATTTTTATCACACATCCTTATTTATACACTTAAAAATGATTTTTACATATGACGTTTTTGGTATCAAATCAGTGACCGGAAATGTTCCTCGTGCAATATTTCCTCCCTGTGTCTCTCTCACACATCTGGAAGCTGCTTTATAATGTGTTTGTCAAAGTTCTAAGTATGAGTTTTTATATTGTAAAATATTTTCTCATGCTATAGAAAATTTTTGAAAAAATTCTAGCAGGCATAATAATTAAGGATAATTATTAGATAAGATAATTAAGAGGAAAAATCATTATCCTAAACAGTTGTTGAAAATTCTCTATCTATTATAGAAAGTCCTCAGAGCTAAGTTCAGAAAGGAAAAATCGCATACTTTAAATCATCGTTTTGTATAGTCCGTAATTTTATTCAGACATCAAAAGACCCAAATGCAACGAAAAATAAATAAATAAATAGTCTATTTGCACGTTAAAATGTTATCTGCAAATTACGGTTCAGCCACTATCCTACAAAAAGCTATCTTCCTTCATTTCTTACTCACACTTAGAAGTTTTTACATTTTCCTCCCATGTTTTCCTTATTAACCGTTGGCAAATTTAACGCCAACGGTGAATCCCAAGGTTACCTTATAGACCTATCACACCGGGAACAGAGCTTAGAATGAATCCTCTTACCTCATATGGTGATAAAACTTATTCTCGAACACATTCTTATTCTTGAAGAAAATGGCATCGCTCGAAACATCACAAGGCGAACTACCACTGAAGTGATTTAAATTATACAATGTTCATCATTATACTGAGAGTTCCCAGGATAAAATAATAAACAACTGGAAGAAATAAAAAACAAGAAAATAATAAATAACTGGACGAATTAATAAATAAATGACTTACTGAAAGTCACTTGTATCGAAATGCATATTATATTACCTCAACACTCTCACTTACTTAAAATTAAGGCGACAGTGGATCTTTAGAGCAAACTTTTTTTCTTTTAAATAA
>CM063511.1:19836619-19864119 GCA_032207245.1 Pardosa pseudoannulata
AATTAAAAACAAATATTAATGTTGTTTAAAATGTAATATAAATAACTTGCTTTTATTTCATACCCTACAGGCTAAAATTTCAATACATTTCGAAGATACATGATTAGAGTTACTTGTTTAAAAGGCTTTTAAAATTCTAGTATTTTAAAAGTCCTTAAAGTAATTATTGATAGTTAATGATTGTGTGTAGGGAAAATATCCACATTTTTAAAGTAACTGTTATGAAAAGATTCTCTTGGAAATTTATTCTCAATTGCATTCAGTGATATGGAAATGTTAAATTTTATGGCAAATTTCGTTGAAGTGTACTTTTACTGTAACATTAAATATAGCAATTTATTAAGTTATTTTTATCAATGATTTCACCATAATAATTGAGTGGTGTGTTTATCAATTTGATTTTATTAAACTAAATTTTTCAGTTTAATCACATACATTTAAAATGTAACAAAACCAGCGTCAAAAATTTAAAATTCATTATGTGAAAATATGTATAATTATTCTTTTGATTAAAAACAAATATTAGTGTTGTTTAAAATATAATATAAATAACTATCTTTTATTTCATACCCTATAGGCTAAAATTTAAATACATTTCGAAGATACATGATTAAAGTTAAGTGTTTCAAAGGCATTTAAAATTATATTATTTTAAAACTTCTTAAATTAATTATTAAAAGTTAATGATTGTGTGTAGGGATAATTATTACATTTTTTTGGTTTTTTTTTGGTTTGGAGCGCTACGGTCTACTGTTTTGCACACGAGGGCTAATGAGACCGGGACCTACTTCTTAAAGCCGATTCCGAACGGCTACGAACATCCATGCCATAGTGGGATTCGAACCCACGAACTCCGGTACCGATGATCAGCGCCCTAACCAATCGGCCAGCGTTCGGCTTATTACATTTTTTAAAGTGACTGTTATGAAAAGATTATCTTGGAAATTTATTCTCAATTGCATTCAGTAATATAGAACTATCGAATTTTATGGAATATTACGTTGAATTGAACGCTCAGTGTAACATTAAGTATAGAAATTTATTATTTTATTTTTTCAATAATTTCAATAATTTTTTTAAACAAATATATATTTGAAATAATTATTTCCAAAATTAGGATTTATTAACTTTAACAGATAACCCTCCGAATTGAACACATCGAGGAAAAAAAAAGTCTCCAAAATATACAATAAAGGTTAACTGTGTCAGTGGCCAAAGCGTTCAATGATTTTTCCTCCCCATTTTGTCGACTAGAATGGAATACGGGAAACCCACCCTCGTCATTGTCCCTTTACTTCCGGTTATAAATAGATATATAAATAGATATTATAGATTGCTAATTTTTAATACACATAAAGCTCGTCGAGTCTCGAAGATCATCTCATAAAAATAATGGATTCTACTAAAACTACAAACAAAAATATTCTTTGAGAGACTTGTTTATATTTTTTACGAAAGTCATCCAAGATATTTAAGTGGTGCAATTAGAGATACATTTGTTACCGCGACCGAAATACTTCGAAATAGAGATTTACAGAGCCATGAAAAGCTATCAGTGTCTTTGTGCCTCAAGAAGTAGGGGTACATCCCTCAATAAATGTCAGTCAAACAGGGGTGCAGTTCCTAAACAATCGACCTGACCCTCCTACCGCAAAACTCCATGGGGGAAAGAACTTATCAAAAATGTACATTACATCCATTTTTGGAGCGTTTTTGGAGGTCGAAAATTGTACATATATATATATATATATATATATATATATATATATATATATATATATATATATATATATATATATATATATATATATATATATATATATATATATATATATATATATATATATACTACGTTTATATAGTTAATTTTGACCAAAATCATAAAAATACCTTATTAGTTTATTTAAAAAAATTAAAATTTTGGCTACCTAAAACCATAAATTTTGTGTGGACATTCATTAAAATCATGATTATGATACTTTTAAGTTAACTAATTAACTGGGAGTAGATTTAAAAAATATATGAGAATTATTTCCATTAACCAATTACAACACATATAATAACTGTAGAAGTTTAAGTTTTATCTTCGTAACCTTTTTAATGTGCATTATATGCTATGCCAATAATGTCGAAAAACCTATGGATGTAATGTTTCAAATTCGTTTAAAAGGTTATAACAATTTAATTCATATACCAAAACTATTTTTACAATTGATGAAAAAATTGTTCGAATAGATAAATTTCTCGAATTTATTGGTTCAAATCTCCAGTTGTTGTCTATTATTTTTTTAGTAATCTAAAATATATAAGTTATCAGGAAAAAAGTAAAATTTTAAAATAACTTTTTGTGCTAGTCGTACGTTTTATAACATTGTACTTTTGAGCTTATAGTAAGTTTTATATTACTTTTTATATAAAACCTGTTAATTTGGTTTCGAGAAAATATATTCATCATCGGTTTGGTGGAATTGTACGTGTGAACCGCTTAGAGGGTTAAAAAAGTTAAGAAAACTGATGCTTTCACTTAAGCTGAATTTTATCATTAACCCCTTCCGGGAAAAATGACGAGTCTAGCTCATCATTAGTTTTTCATTCCATACCGCACAATGACGAGCTACACTCGTCATGCGATTAAAGTTACTGTTAAATATGATAATTAATTTAGTTTAAAATTTCTAGTGTACTGAATTTGGCAACACTTTTATCACTTGTGAAAATCACAAGTCACTATTGCATATTGTTTACTTGGTACAAGCCATTGCCAAATGAATGAGTCAGAATAAAAGAAAACCTACTAAGAAATGCCGTGTGTGTTACAAGAATCAAATTAAAAGTGAGACTACTTGGCGGTGTAAACAATTAAGAATTCCTTTGCACTTTGTTTTGAAAAGTACCACTAGCTTGAAGACTATTATCTGTATACCTTATTAATGTTTTGCTCTGATATTTTCTTAATTTTACTGTTTCTGATATTATTTAACACTGTGTAAAAAGTGGATTTTAATTAAAAATATGTAAGAATTGTAAAATGAAACAAGTTTTTTAAATAAAAATTAAATGGTTATTTCATGCACAGTTTTTCATTATTAAATCATACCGGAAGGGGTTAAGGAACTTCTCCAAAAATACAAAAATTGCTTCCGACCCAGTATCTGTCAAAAAACAAGCTCAACTTCAAGATTATTCCTGTCACTGAGAAACCAGCAAACGTCACAAAATCTCCAATATCGAATATTCCAAAGAATTTTTCTGCGCATCGAGTCTATTCCTTACGCTCGCCTACGAAACATCCGACTTCGACTTTGAGCGGGAAAAGAAACGGAATTTCCCCCTGATTAAAATCTTTGGTGAAGTAAAAGTTCTTATTTCTTTTTTCCTAAAAAATACTCTATCGGAAAAAGTTTCGTTTGGCGGACTTGGAAATTCAATACCTGCAGATACAAGCAAACGAAATTGCTCTTCAAATATTTTATTTCCATTTCATGCTAGCACCGCATCCGAACTTCGAAAGCAATTTCGATCCAAATTACATATTCTGACAATCTTGACCAAAACTAATTAAATTTTATCGACTTTTATTTTATTCAACCGTGAGGAAGAAATGTCTCAGACGGTTGGAAGTTATAGTACTGCCCAAAGTTTCCTGTCAACCGAATTCTGAAAATGTAGTAATACTTTTTTTTCTTCCTAAAGTTTTCAAACTTTTACATGCAAAATTTATATGAAACTTTTATACTTTTTAGTCACTTCTAATTTTTTATGTACTGTTGGAAGTATTATTCCTTCCCCTCTCCTCGCTAAAAATAAATTTAAGATGTAGTTATAATACTTTTATTAATGAAAATCAATTTAAGTAATAAAGAAATTACCTGGTAAGCAAGTAATAACACCAGTAATATATTTTTATGAAACCAAATTAATAGCTTTTATATAAAAAGTAATATATTACTTACTATAAGGTCAAAATTACAATATATGAAGCTTACGTCTCTCACAAAAAGTTATTCTAAAACTTCACTTTTTTTCATGATAACTTATATATTCTAGATTACTAAACAAACAATAGATAGCAACTGGAGATTTGAAACAATAAATTCGAGAAATTTACCTATTCGAACAATCTTTTCGTTAATTGTAAAATAATGTTTTGATATATGAATGTATAAAATTGTTATAAACTTTTAAAAGAATTTGAAACATTACATCCAAAGCCCTTTCGAAATTATTAGCATCGCATATAAAACACAATAAAAATGTGATGAAGATAAATTTTAAACTTTTACAGTTATCATCTGTGACATAAGTGGTTAATCGAAATAATTCTCAATCTTTACGAATTACAATTTTAAATCTACTCCCAGTTAATTAGTTAACTTAAAAGTATCATAACTATGATTTTAATGAATTCCCAGAGAAAACTTCCTGTTTTAGGTAGAAAGAACATTAATTTATAAATAAACTAATAAGATGGTTTCGGTCAAAATTAGGTATATAAACATAGTCTGATAACTTAACACTAGAACACCCCTTCGGATCATTTCCATTCCAATCAAGGTACATTATTTTAAAAAGTCTAGTAATATATCTATCTATCAATAAATCATTATATATATGTATGTATATGTGTATATATATATATATATATATATATATATATATATATATATATATATATATATATATATATATAATATCTATATATATATATATATATATATGTGTGTGTGTGTGTGTATAAAGTATATCCATATAATTGCATAGTATATACTTTAGTGAAAATTATATAGTATACTTTCTAATATATCATTAAATTATAAGTTTATAATAACATGTATATTACACTAGAATATAAAAAATGAATGTATTATATATATATATATATATATATATATATATATATATATATATATATATATATATATATATATATATATATATATATATATATATATATATATATATATATATATATATATATATATATATATATATATATATATATATATATATATATATATATATATATATATATATATTTATTTATTTATTTATTTATATGTGTGTGTGTACATGTGTGTGTACGTAAGTGGTCGAAATTATTGGCATTAGCCGGTAGCTTCCAGGCGTTCTAATATTAATCTGTCCAGATAATGTTGCCTGTGAAACACTTTTCCTTACAATATTAGTACATTGGAGGTAAAACATGAAACAATAAAACCTTGAAAATAATATGTGTGTGTGTATGTGTGTGTTTGTGTTTGTATCCAATGTTTTCTAATAGACATCTTCAAAAAAATTAAGAATTGAATCAAACAACTTTTAATCAAACAACTTTCTGATTTTAACTCTCAACATAGACAATATTTATCGCTAAAAACTCCTTTTAAAACATGATGTCGTAGAAAATTTTAAGCGAGCCATTTACGGGTTGTTTAATTTTAAAAATTATGTCATGAATTGTATAATCTGCGTCGGATTAGCCTTCGTGTTTCAAAATATTTTAATGCATCCAAATAAAACCATATAATTTTTAAAAAATCTAAAACAATTTCAAAGTTTTTATACTTTCTTATGCGGTTGTTATCTATAGAATAAATGTACAAAATGATAATATTTGAATTTTTTAACTGTTTTTTAGTTGAAAGAAACGAAATATTTTTTCAGATTTTCAACAAATACAAAACATCAGAGTTTAGTTTTCTGTTTTTATTGTGAATTCAGTGTATTTTGAAGCAATCTGTCAGCATATTCAACCTTTCTACTGTTAAAGAATAGTTTCACCATTTAAGGGAACAGGAGAAATTGAGTATGTATAAAATAAGTATAAAATTTATTGCATTGTACCTTTATTATAACATTATTATAGAATTTTAAAGCGTGGTTTCTCATAGTTATTTTCCAATACCTATTTTCCCCCCTCATACAAAAATAATCACTAAACATAAAATATTTAAAATATTTCTTGCCTGTTTTTGAAAAACTGTTGTTCAGAAACCCTTGCAGTTTATTATTGAAAAAAATATTGACCATAAAAGAAATAAAATATTACTTTTTTGAAAGTTTTTTAAGACCTTAGTAAAGAAGAATTTATTCCTGACTTGCAAACAAGGCAACCGTCAACAGACGAAAATATAAAACTTCTAAAGGAAAATAAATGTTGCCAACAAACGTCTAAAAACATATTACAAAGCTGAAATGTAATTGCTAAAAGTTATGATGTGTAAATTATAAAAAATTACCCATTTTACCCCACAACCCGTTTTACTCCGCTAGACCCTACGTAAAATGTAAATTGCTACAATCTACATGTTATTACTGTAGACTTAGAAGTTTAAAGTAATTTTAAACGCTTACAAACATATAGTATTTTTATGTATTTATTTTTATTGTACTATATTTAAGAAAGAATTTAAATATACGGATTCATTTAAAAGAGCAGCTTACAAATTTAAAAAAAAAATTAAATGTCTCGAAGTCCTTTGTAAAAAACTTCTTCAAACTTTATAAATTTTTTTCTGTGGATATTGAAATTACAAATTTTATTTCTTGGTAACAAATACTTTTACACTTGAGTTTCAAACGATAAGATTTACTTTTCCTAAAATCTTTAGCCCATTTTAAATAACTTTTTAAAGTTCAAATTTATTTTAAGAATAACAAGTATATATTGAATTCAAGAAGTTTTTTAAAAAAAGAGACAAGTAAAAGAAATCTTTATACATTTTAAAACGTGTGAGCGAATAAGTTTTTTATATGCAGAAAATATAAAAACCAATTTCTTCAGGTTCAGGAAATCACTGTTTCTCTGATTTAAAACTTCATTTTAAATCAAACAACTTTCTGATTTTAACTCTCAACATAGACAATAGTTCTCGCTAAAAACTCAGTTTAAAACATGATGTTGTAGAGATTTTTAAGCTAGCATTTGCGGGTTGTTGAATTTTAAAATTTATACTATGAACTGTATAACTTGGGTCGGATGATCCCTCGTGTAGCAAAATATTTTAACTCATCCAAATCAAACTATATTATTTTAAAAAAAAATCTCAAAAAATTTAAAAGTTTTTATATTTTAATATACGTTTGTTTTCTATAGAATAAATGTAAAAAATGAGAATATCCGGATATTTTAAATGCTTTTTAGTTGAAATAAAAATTACACAAACGAAAATTTTTGTCAATTCTTCAACAAATACAAGACATTAGAAGTTAATTTTCTGTTTTTATTGTAAATTCAATAAATTTTGAGACAATCTTTCATCATATTCAACCCTTCTACAGCTAAAAGAATAGTTTCATCATTTTAGGGAACAGAAGAGCTTGAGTATGTATAAAATAATCATACAATTTATTACATTACATATTTATCATAATATTATTATAGAATTTCAATAAAAATTAGATACCTAAAATGTAAATTGCTACAATCCCCATGTTATTACTGTAAACTTAAAAACTTAAAGTAATTTTAAACGTTTGCAAACGTCTAGTAGTTTTATGTATATCATTTATTTCTATTATATTATATTCAAGAAAGAATTTAAATGCATGGATTCATTTAAAATAGCAGCTTACAAATTTAAAAGAAAATTAAATGCCTCGAAGTCCGTCGTAAAAAGTTTCTTCAAACTTTAGAAATTAATTTTGTTTCGGTGGATATTGAAATTACAAATTTTATTTCTTGTTAACAAATACTTTTACACCTGGGCTTCAAAAAATAGAATTTACTTTTCCTAAAATCTTTAGCCCTTTTTAAATAAGATTTTAAAGTTTAAATTTATTTTAGGAAAATCAAGTATATATTGAACCCAAGAAGTTTTTTTAAAAAGAGACAAGTAAAAGAAACCTTTATAGCATTTTAAAACATGTTAGCGAATAAGTTATAATATGTAGAAAATATAAAAACCAATTTCTACAGGTTCAGAAAATCACTTCTAGCAAAATAGTTCTTTGTAATAAAATAGTAGCAACGACAATTGGCATATTAATTTAAATGCAAAAATCGTCCTATTAATAAAAACTTATTCTTCTGTGGTAAAGACTTAGAATGTCATTAGGCAATGAAAAACTCGTAAAAAATAAAAAAAAAGTTTCTAGTTAAACTACGAAAATAAATATAATAATATGTATCTTTTAATTAATCATAATACCACGGGGAACAAAATGTTCACATGGTACTATATTATTTATAAATGACATAGGTATTAAATTAAACGTTTATAAGGAAAAAAAAACATTTATTAATGGCTAAAAAATAATTTATCTTAGGCAAAAGTATGCTTTAATAAAAGAAGGCTAATGAGATATCCTTGAACTATTAGAATTCTCAAAAATGTACGCTAGTAAGCTAAATAACAAGTTAAAATATATGTCTCTGTAATTAATGAAAATGTATCTTATTTTATGTAATGTGTAATGGTTAAAAAACATAAAGAAGAGGATGTAAAATCTAGCTAAAGATCTCTAATCAATAAGAATAGGGATTTTAATTACATTTTTAATACATTCAGATACGTAGTTAAGACATTTTTATGGATATATGTAACAATAAAAGTAATCCTTATAAATTAGTACTCCAAAAAGAGTATCGCGTATATATATATATATATATAATATATATATATATATATATATATATATATATATATATATATATATATATATATATAATGAGACGGACCTCACGCTGTTTGGTTGCAGGCATGGTGCGTAAAATTAAAAATTTTACTGATGCCGTCATATGACGGGCTCTATGCTAGAGCTTAATATAATGGGCTTACGAGAAACCCACGTGTTGTCCACTTAAAGTTTATTCATTTATCTAAAACTAAAAAAATCGATTTTTTTTGTTATACAATTTGTTATATATAAGTAAGATTTAATAAACTGAAGCTATCGAGATATTCTTGTATTATTTTTGGAGCTCACAAAAATGATAGCTAATTAGCAAAATAAACCGGATTTAGTCAAAAATATCTAGATTTACGTACTGTTTAATGGGATAAAATATGTAAAACAAAAGTAAAGCTGAAGCAAAAAGTCACTATGCATTAAAAGGATTAATTTTCGTTAATGCTTTTAATCCACTTATACACGTAATTAAGAAAGTTTGTTCTGTTTATCCCGATGTATAATAACACTTATTCAGACACATTGTTAATATAAACAATTGTATTTTATGTTAAAGTAACACATCTCTGTTTCAAGATTTTGACTTAGAGCGATATGTCTCTATAACGTGAATGTTCCATACAATGGAAATAAACTACCATCTGCTGTTCGCTAGATATCAGTATTCGAGAAAAACTTTGAACACAAACAATGTTACCTTGAGAAACGAAGCGACTACGAATTTTGACGAGAATATACAAGTTAAACTCTAGTTGCGTAACTCGAAAAAATATTCGATATAATTGTAGCGTTATGAAATCATGTGGTATTTATGTAGCATCAGATTTTATAATGACGTTTGTAAATTAGTGACACATTCTAGACATATTTGTTTCATAATGTGTCTAAAAATTTATAAAAAATGGCAAGTAAAAGAACTTTTTGTAAGATTTGAAAATGTGTGCAAATAATTTTTATACACAGGAAATACGAATTAAGAAAACACTTTTTAGTAACAAAATAGTAACATTCATTTTTCTATGCTACAGTAAATAGATTTTAGCAAAAGAAGGAAGTAAAATCAAAAACTAATAAAATATTTTTTAAATCTTAAAACTTGCAAAACTTTTTACCTAATTAACATAACAAATCCTCTATAATTCATGACAAATATCTAATTATATGCTCTGTTTTATGGGATAAAATACAAAAAGAAAAAAACAAGCTTTAAGATAAGTAAAATGTCGCTAAGCAATAAGAGGATAGATTTTAGCTAATGTTTTTAATCCACTTACACATAATTAAGATAATTTGTTCATTTCATCCAAGTTGGTAATCTTGATAAATTGTTAAAACAAACCAATTTATCGTATATGAGCGTCATACATATTCGCTGCTATATTGTTTTACAGGTGACATAGAAATTATATTAAGCATTTATATAAGATAAAAGGCATTTACTTATAACTAAAAAAAATTAATTTTCTTGTAAAAGTAAGGTTTAATAAACTAAAGCTTTCGAGATATTCTTGTATTATTATTAGAGCTCACAAAAAATGACAGCTAATTAGCAAAGTAAACCGGATTTAGTCAAAAAAAATCTAGTTTTATGCACTGTATAATGGGATAAAGTATGTAAAAATAAGGTAAAGCTGAAACAAAAAGTCACTATACATTAAAAAGATTAATTTTCGTTGATGTTTCTAATTCAGTTATACACGTAATTAATGAAGGTTGTTTTGTTTATCCCAGTGTGTAGTAACACTTATCAAGATACATTGCTAATCTAAACAATTTTATTTTATGTTAAAGTAACACATCACTGTGTCAAGATTTTGGCTTAGAGCGAAATGTCTCTATAACAAAAATGTTCCATACAAAGGAAATAAACCGCCATCTGCTGTTGGCTAGATAGTGTGATGAAGCGATTTAGATCTGTTATATAATTGATTCATTCATACATGAAGTAAAATGTTCGGGATCTAAATCTGACCTCATCACATCTTTGTAAAGAGACGGAGAACCATAAATTTCTATTCAACGGATATTAGTGTCTTGTACGGTTGTCTCGGGCTGGGTTCTGATCCTAGTCCCAGATTAGAATCCCGTCTCCGTACTTGACATTAAATAAGAATGTACCTTTGTGGAGTATTTATGAGTCCCTAAGGGACAGTGCCCAATTAGAAGGGATAAGGTTGTTCACTTAGGTGGTCTCAGGGCGGGGTTTGGTCAGACCAATGAAATTCTGGCAACTATCCCGATTGGAAGACAAGAAGAAGGAGGGCACAAAGTTTGAGATAATAAAATATGAAAAATCTAAAAAAAAGAAGAGATTGATTAGAAGGTCCCAGAGTAGAGAGGATTAGAAGGTACCAGAGAGGCCCCAGAAGAGATTGGTTCGGAGGTCCAAAAAAGAAGGTGCTCTATAGTCCAGACTAGGAGAGGCCAGCCAAGTCCGCTAGGAAGTGTTCCTGCAGAAAGTAGTACGGCCGCACCCCAAAGACTCAGAAAGCCCCTGACGATGTCTGTAACAGATCAACGGATGATGTATAGATTCCCTCCCCTGATCAGCCAATGATACCCTTCAACCAGAAGTATTCCGAGCCCAACATTTTAGACTCACAAAGGTACCCATTTTGCATTACATTTTGAAATCGAGATTAGGTCCTCTCTCTACTTATAATATTTGCTTAAGTGTATAAAAAATTGTCAGAACTAATTTTGAATATATTGACTAAGCTTACTTATGAAAATTAGCATCATTTTGGTTTTGTAAATAGATGTATAAATATTTTATAATAAATTTACTTTTTTTATATTAATCTAGTCTTGGTTGCTATCATTTTAGCGGTTAGTTTATTCTTCATATTTATGTCTGTAGTTTCTCAGAACCTATAGTTAAATTTTAGTAAAAGAAAATATTTAACACAATGCAATTAAAAATAAATCCCGCTATACATTTGATCACAGGTTGATACTCAAATATATAACGAGGACTACACGACAGATAGCAGTATGGGAGAAAAGCTCTGACAACAAACAATGTTACCTTGAGAAACGAAGCGACTACGAATTTTGAAGAGAATATGCAAGTTAAACTCTGTTTTCGTATCTCGAAGAAGTATTCGATATATTTGTAATGTTAAGAATTTATGTAGTGTTTACATCCGATTTTATAATGACTTTTTAAATTAGTAAAACATTGTAGACATATTTGGTTTATATTACATCTAAAAATTTTATAAAAAATTGCAAGTAAAAGAACTTTATGTAAGATTTGAAAACGTGTACAAATAATTTTTATACACAGGAAATACAAAACACCAATTTTACGAAGTTAAAGAAAACACATTTTAGTAACAATATAGTAACAAAATTTATTGTCACATTAACTTGAATCTCAAAGTCCTTTTATTAATAATATTTTTTTCTGTGAAAGAAAATATGGTAACCTAAAAATATCATAGTATTATAGCTAAAATTAGCTCATTATACTACCCAAAAAACACACAATTAAATAGCTCTTTCTTATTTCTTGAACTTTCAAAATACCACAGGGAGCAATATATTTGTATGGTACTATATAATGTTATAAACATGATAGGTAAGAAACGCTCTTATAAGAAAAAAGCAATTATTTATGACAAAAAAAATTTATTGTGCAAAAGGTAAGTCTAATAAACTGAAGCTAATGAAATAGTAAAACTAACAAAAAATGTTAGCTAGTTAGCTAATTAAACACCTTTATAATCAATGAAAAATATCTAGTTTTAAGTACTGTCTTACGGGATAAAACATAAAAAGAAAAAGGGCGCAATCTGTAGAGAATATTCTATAAGCAGTAAGAGGATTGATTTTAGCTAATGTTTTTAATCCACTTAGACACGTAATTAAGGAGCTTTGTTTTTCTCCGGTGTGTAGCATCAGTAATCCTGATAAATTGCTAATCCAAAAAACATAATTTTATGCATAAGTCAAACATATGTTTTAATACTAATTCATCATTTAAATTAATTTTGAGATACCAATTTATTTAGTATTCAAGAATTTTTTTCTTGTTCTTTCATAACTGTATTAATCAAAAATATTTATATTAATATATTTTTCTGCATTAAATTCTCAATTAAATCCTGAATTAAAAACACATTCTGGGGTAGTAGCAAAATCTTGATTAGGGTACATGGCTCTTTTATCCCTGCAAATATTTAGAACTAAATGTCCAGATTAAACGTGATGACCTACAAAGAACAGGTGTTAGTAATTGAAGCTAGAGACTGTAGGCTTAATGCAGGAGTGGCTAAGAAATAAACTTTACCCATGACAAAATTTTGAAATTTATACATTATTCCTCTGATATACAAGACATTTATATATAACTAAAAAATTAATTTTCTTATAATGGTAGGGTTTAATAAAGTGAAGCTATCGAGATATTCGTGTATTATTTTTAGAGCTCATAAAAATGATAGCTAATTAGCAAAATAAACCAGATTTATTCGAAAATATCTAGTTTTATGCACTGTTTAATGGTATAAAATATGTCAGAAATGTAGAGCTAAAGCAAAAAATCGATATGCATTAAAAGGATTAATTTTTGTTAATGTTTTTAATCCACTTATACACGTAATTAAGGAAGTTTGTTCTGTTTATTCCGGTGTGTAGTAACACTTATCCAGATACATTGCTAATCTAAACAATTTTATTTTATGTTAAAGTAACATAGCTCTGTTTCAAGATTTTGGCTTAGAGCGAAATGTCTCTATAACGAAAATGTTCCATATAATGATAATAAACAGTCCTCTGCTGTTCGGTAGATGGCAGAATTTTAGAAAAACGTTGACAACAAACAATATTACTAAGCGACTAAGAATTTTGAAGAGAATATACAAGTTAAACTCTATTTGCGTAGATCGAAAAAATATTCAATAGAATTGTAGTGTTAGAAAGTTGTATGGTGCTTACTTCAGATTTTATAATGACTTTGTAAATTAGAGACACATTTTAGACATATTTGGTTTATAATGTATCTAAAACGTTTACAAAAAAATGGCAAGTAAAAGAACTTTTTATAAGATTTGAAAACATGTGTGCAAATAATTTTTATACACAGGAAATACAAAACACCAATTTTACGAGGTTAAAGAAAACACTTTTTAGTAACAAAATAGTAACAAAAACTATTGCCACATTAACTTGAATCTCAAAGTCACTTTATTAATAATATTTTTTTTTCGTGAAAGAAAATATCGTAACCTAAAAATATCATAGCATCATAGTTAAAAATTGCTCATTATACTACCAAAAAAAGTAATTTAATAGCTCATTCTTATTTCTTGAACTTTCAAAATACCACAGGGAGTAATATATTTGTATGTTACTATATAATGTTATAAACTTGATAGGTAATAAACGCTCCTAAAAGAAAGAAAGCATTTATTTATGACAAAAAAATTTTATTGTGCAAGAGATAAGTCTATTAAACTGAAGCTAATGAGATATTAAAATTGACAAAAAAAGTTAGCTAGTTAGCTAAATAAACACCTTTATAATCAATGAAAAATATCTAGTTCTAAGCACTGTTTTACAGGATATAATACTAAAAGAAAAAGGGTGCAAGCGTAGGGAAAATTGACTAAGCAGTAAGAGGATTGATTTCAGCTAATTTTTTTAATCCACTTAGACACGTAATTAAGTAGCTTTGTTTTTCTCCGGTGTGTAGAATCTTTAATCCTGATAAATAGTTAATCCAAAAAATTTGATTTTATGTATATGTCAAACATATGTTTTAATACTAATTTATCATTTAAACTAACTTTAAGATATCAATTTATATAGTATTCAATAATATTTTTTCTTGTTCTTTCATAACTGTATTCATCAAAAATATTTATATTAATATCTTTTTCTGCCTTAAATTCTCAGTTAAATTCCCAATTAAAAACACATCATGGGGTAGCAGCAAAATCTTGATTAGGATACATGGCTTCCTGCAAATATTTAGACAAAATGTGTCAGCATTTATCCGTTTTAAATTATTTTCATTTTGATTTGTTTTTAATTATGTGTTTTTGAAGAAATATTATTTTATGGTTGTTAACATAAAAAAATTATGTTTGTGTTATCTGCTGAAATCGCATTCAGCATATTTAAAAATAGGTTTAGATATATAGTAGAACATAAAAACTCTGTGCCGGAATATAACGTAAAATGCAAAAACAACGTAAGTAAGGCACAAATAGGATAGGATAAGTAGATAGCAGTTTTGTTCCTTCCAGTGAGGAACATTCCCAATAAAGAACACTCAGTAGCATCTAAAAGGAGAATGGCAGAGTTATTAGAAACCATAATGTACGTGAATACTATTTTGTAACGTGGATTACTATTTTGCTTATTAGGAACCAACACGTATAATATCAATCATATTTCTTCTACTATTCTTTCTATGAATACTGAAGTTGAACAAGAGATAATACAGCTGCATAGTAATTTTTGCATAGAAAAAATAAAAAACTATACATAATGTGCAGCATTTCTGTAGATGCTCCATGCGTGTAGAAAATTCACAGAAAACACAATACTAGTTATCCAAGTATTAAAATATCGTTCTCAAAAGTTTGCCCATGCGTGTAGAAAATTAAAAAAATCACAATACTAGTTATCTAAGTATTAAAATATCGTTCTCCAAATTTTGCCCGTGTGTATAGAAAATTCAAAGAAAACACAACACTAGCTATCCAAGTATTAAAATATCTTTCTCCAAATTTTTATAAATTCTCTGTCAGCCAATATGTATGGAGCTCCAAAATATTAGGTCATACAAAATACATTTACGATGTTGAAGCATAATCTGACATACTGTATATGCTCAAGGAATTCAAATGCACGCCTACTAGAAAAAATAACTCTTACTTTAATCACGTTGGAAAAAAGACGAAACAAATCTGACCCAATGGGTCTTAGCTTCTAGACGACGTTTTCTCCTTACCCCTTCTAATAATAACAGGTGCAATGCTCTGAGTGTTCGGTGAAACCCCGAAACCCCCCTTCTTATCCTACAAATTTTCTTTGTGGATGCTTTATCGCAATAAACAAAAATAACAATAAAACTGGAAAAATTACTTTTAATTAATAATCTGAATTTTTAGAACATTATTAAGACATTGTGTGCACGTCCATTTCGCAGCGAAATTGTACCGGGAGCGGGCGTTTTAGTTATTCAGTTAAATCTCAATAAATCGAAAATTATTATAGTTTTTAACCAACATTTCGTATTTTATATTGAAATATATAAACAAATATATAAATAGGCAAACAAATATATATATATATATAAATACAAATATATATATATATAAATACAAATATATATATATATATATATATATATATATATATATAAATATACATATATAATATCATTTTCGGAAGGATAAATAAAAAGTTAATTTTACATCTAAATTGATTTTTTAATCAACCTTCCAGATCTGTGGTTCAGCATAGACTGATGTAATAACTAGTTTTTATTTGTCTAAATTTTTCCAGAATCTATGTAGTAGACAAGAACATTCGGCTTCGTTTTCCTATATATACAGTTATTTTTGTACCCACAAACAAACCATTTTGTTACATTAACGTACTAGTACGTGACCTACACTCAAGTATATATTGTCAGGAAACGTACTAGTCAGTGTCCCGCGCTCAAGTATCAGTCGTCATAAAACGTACCAGTACGTGTCCCGCATACAATGTGTTAAGAGAAAAAAAATGTATGCAATATCATACTTTTCCATACGTGCGTGATACAAAATTTAGGAACGAACAAGTTTACGCAATGTATATCAACTGTATAATAAAGAGTCATTGTTTTCATTCTTCTAGATATATATTTAGAGAAAATATGAAATCATTATTATTTTTTCCCAAACCAAAACCGCTCAATATATTTTAATAATGTTGAAAACAGTAAAAAAAAAATTTTAAATAAAGGTAATAAGTTTTGCATCAACATTAATCCCTTCTCAAGTAAAAAAGAGTCAGAAAAATACTTTTTAATTAATAACTATGCATACTCCAAAAACAATGAAAGGGACAACAAAAATACATCAGAAAAAATGACGCATCTATCCATTTCTTTGGAAACTTTATCCGAACACAAAAAATCGAGGTGAGTACATCGCAAAAACAGTGTAATTACGCATTTAAAATTGATTATATACATCTTTAACAAATAAGATTGCTCATTATTTTAATGCATTCTGTTTCATTATCCAATTTTGTTCATTATTACTTCATCTTCTGGACGAACAAAGTTTCATATTTAATGATGATGTTTATCTAATTTGCTAGATGTAAATTTTATTCAATACGAAAATTTCAAATTATTCTCATTAATTCGTCTTTATATCCCCTTTTATATGTTTCCTTAATTTATGTAATTAATGTATATTATTTAATCAAATTTATACAAATATATGCATGTATATTTATGTCTATACGAGTGTATATATATATATATATATATATATATATATATATATATATATATATGTGTGTGTGTGTGTGTGTGTGTATTTATGTATACATATATGTGTGTATGTGTATATATGTACATATAAATATTAATCTCTATGCATACATAATTTGAAGAAAAATGACCAAAGAGTTAGGAGCTGGTCTTAGATCTCGGAGTTCACGGGTTCGAATCCATTTGCTCGCACTAATCTTCGTATCCGTTTAGAATCGACTTCAGGCAGTAGGTTCGAGGTCTCTTTATTGATCGTGTATTAACACATTGAGCTCGGGTCAAGTACTAATACGGATTAGTGTGACAACATGGTTTCTTTGTGGGTACAAAAATAATGGTATAGACAGGAAAACGAAGCCGAATGTATTTGTCTACTACATGCGGAACCATGCAACGGGAAGGTGGATTAAAAAATCTATTTACATTTGAAATTAACTTTTTATTTATTCTTGCGAATATCTTATTATACTCATATATATATATATATATATATATATATATATATATATATATATTCCAATATTTCCGGTTCCAATATTTTGGACAAGGAGGTAAAAATACTTAACCATATTTAACTACAGAATATATAGAAACTTGGGTTTAGGTACTATTATAACACTCTTTCACCTTAAAAATGCAAGGACTTTCATCCTTATGGTTTTGAATTAACGATGTAATAAATTTAGAATAACTGAAAGGCAATTTTTAATGAAAAGATGTAGCTAAGTTTTGATTAACATGTCTAGTAATAACAAGCTATCAATTTTATAACTTTAAAATTTGGCCGGTAAAATATTTAACCTGCTTAAGGTAACAACATATTTACTCCAACAGTATTTTTCTGGAAATTTCATCAGCGAATTTAAGATATTCAAATAAAAATTTTAAACAAGGAATAATTCGTAATGTACAGTAGAACCTCGTTTAACCGAGCTTCAATTAATCGATGTTTCTGTTAACAGAGTCAATAACGAAGTCTTGTTATTTTTTCTCTCTTTTCCAAAATGAGCTCTGTAAAAATTATAGACATTTTAGTTGTTTGTCTGTGTTACAGGCACTTTTTCCCCACAAAAGCTCTCAACTTCCAAAAAATATTACACTTTGAGAAGACAACATCCCTGAATGCTTTGTTACCAGTAGTCATGTGACCCTATTGAATACCAGGTGCAAAATGTTATCGGGCACATACATTCCCCCTATTGGGAGAGGGGATTGGCGACTTTTGTGTTTCATAACATTCTTCTGTTAGCCTTTTCTTCCCCTATTTCGTAGTGAACCTTTGCTTAAATCATTTCACGTTTGACCATCGCACTAGTAAGTTGTTCATTTTTAAAATGCTTAACAAAAAAGAAAGAGAGTTGTTGTTTAGATGAGTAAAAAGCTTGAGGCTATTAAAAGAATTAATAATAGTGAGATTTTTAAAAAAAATTGCTTTGAAATTTTGAGTTGGTGAAACAACTGTAGGCGATTGGAGAAGTAACAAAGCTCAAATAGAGGCTTTTTGTTCAAAGATAGATTCTTCAAAAGCCTTAGAAGGACGATCGACCTTAAGGAAAGCAAAAACTGAAAAACTTATTAAAACAGTCTATCTTTGGTTCATGCAACAACGCGCGGAGGGCATTCCAATTTCCAGGAACATTTTAAAAGAGAAAGCCCTTCTACTCGGCCAAAACCTAAACGAAAATGAAAGTTTTTCTGCAAGTCAAGGTTGGTTAGATAAATTTAAAAAGAGACAGGGAATTCGACAACTGGCTATTGCACATGAAAAGTTGTCTGCCAATATAGAATCTGCTTTGTTGAAAGATTTGAAGAAATGATTAAAAAAGAAAATTTGACATTAGATCAAATTTAAAACGACGATGAAACTGGCTTGGTTTACAGAATGATGCCATCGCAAACTTTGGCATCTAAAGAAGAAGCTAGTGCCCCGGGTTACAAGAAAAGCAAAGACCGAGTGTTCCTTCTAGTTTGTCCAAAAGCAAGTGTAACCGATAAATTGCCGCTGCTTCTCATCGGTAAATCAAAGAAGCCAAAAGCATTTAAAAATATTAATGTGAATTCCTTACCTGTGAAATACACAAATCATAGGTCTGCTTGGATGGACTCCGAAATTTTAGAAAAGTGGTTTTATGATGACTTTGTGCGCATGTGAAGGAACATTTAGCCCAGCTAAATCTCCCACCTGAAGTAGTTTTGCTGATAGACAATGCTCCTTGTCATCCGGAAGAAGAAATGCAAGGAAAGTTTTTATACATGGTTTCTATTAACCAAAATTTCCGAAATCCGAGGTACTAGCAGTCCCAATCAGCTCGGATGATCGAAGTTCTACTGTATTCTTTGCTTGTATGTTTAAAAAGTAGATTATTATAGTTTTCCAACCTGACGGAGCTCAAATTTCTTTTTAAAGTTTTATCTTGTAAAACGCAGCGTTAATTATTGTCAAGTATTTAAAAAAAAACAAGTAGAACCATAAAACTGAAACGCAAAATATACTAATAGAAACTTTAGCTGTTTTCCAAATTTAATTTTTATAAATACACCGACATTATTCCTGATACGCAGATTTAACACAAGATCTTATATCCCCGAGTAGACTATTATAGTCTTCAAACCTGACGGAGCTAAAATCTCATTTAAATTTTTATCTTGTAAAACGCAGCGTTAATTACTGTCAAGTATTTAAAAAAACACGTAGAACCATAAACCTGAAACGCAAAATATAATAATAGAAACTTTAGCTGTTTTCCAACTTTTATATTTATGTGTGTGTGGCTTATCCTCATGATCTGACAATAGTCAGATCAACTCCAAAAGGTTGTTGACAGTCAGAAAGTCAATGCAGATAAGGGGATCTGATAATAAATCTGCCCTGGTTAGTCCGACACAGTCGAGAATATGTTTTGGTGAGGCTGGATGGTTGCAGCATTTTGTACAGGTCGGGAAAATTTTTGTGCCGTGTTCGAAAGTTAAAGATTTCAGGTGGCCTGTTGAGAGTCTGGCTAAGGCAGTATGGGATTTTCGATCACAATTAATTTCCAGGAGGGCACCAGGTGTTGTTCCAGTATACCACTGGTGGGTAGGTGGAATTATCCAGGTAGTATTGAGACGAGATTTTTCATTGGAGTAGAGTTCCCGGTGGGTAAGTGATGATCCAGTGGGCATATTTTCTTCACTGCCCTCTTTAGCCAATCTATCCGCAATCTCATTGAGACAAACATTAATGTGTGAAGGTATCCATTGGAGATGTACGTCGTGATTTTGGGAAATCTCTCTCAGCTTGAGCAGGATGGAAATGCTAGTATCGTCGTTTGCAGAGGACCAGCCACTAAGATGTTGTAGCGCACTTCGGCTATCCGACAGGATCCAGAGTTCCCCAAAGTCATTGTCGTAGGGTAAGATAGCATCAAGCCCCTCTTTAATCGCAATTAACTCACTCCTGAAGACAGAACAAGTATCTGGGTTGCGTTGCTTTATTGATTTTTCCAGATGCTGGGTCTTAATATATACACCGCTGCCAGTACGGTCTTCTTTACGACTGCCATCGGTATATACCTGCGCTGCATTTCTAGGTATACAACAAATAATTTCCAGGGCCAACTGTCTAAGATGGTCTTCGATGTGAGTTTGCTTGTTGGCGCTTGAATTCAGATCGAAATGGAAAAAGACTCTTGGCAATCCCTCCGAGGGGTCAATACAGGATCTCAAGATCTGAGGTTCGACCTCACGAAAGATCGGGTCCTGCGAATCCACCAAGGCAAATGGGGTGAGTTTCTTAAGTCTTTGGTTGTTGTGCCAGGACTGCAAATAGGAGGAAGTACGATGATTTGACCCGTAACTATATAGATTGTTGTAGTAATTTATCAAGCTAGCTTTTCTTCTAATATGCAAAGGTTGTAAATTTGTCTCGTACAGTGCTATATCTGATGGGCAGCTGTTTTTAAGTCCTAAAATAATTCGGGCGGCACTTAGTTGCACTCTTTCCAATTTCTGGAGATTTGTTTCAGAAGCACAAAAGTAGATTGGATATCCATATTCTAAAATGGGTCTTATGAACGATATATATGTGGTTCTGAGTGTATTTGCATCGGCACCCCACTCTCTGCCAGCTAGGTATTTAAGAATATTGAGACGTTTACGTGCTTTATATTTATAAATACACCAACATTTTTATTGATACGCAGATTTAACACGAGATCTTATATCTCTGAGTAAACTATTATAGTCTTCAAACCTTACGGAGCTAAAATCAATTTAAATTTTTATCTTGTAAAACGCAGTATTAATTACTGTCAAGTATTAAAATAAATTATGTAGAACTATAAACCTGAAACGTGAAATTTAATAATAGAAACTTTAACTGTTTTCCAACTTCTATATTTATAAATACACCGACATTTTTCCTGGTACGCACATTTAACACGAGATCTTATATATCTCAGTAGACTATTATACTCTTGAAACCTCATTTTCATTCAAGTTCAAATCACTTTTATAATTTTTTATCTTGTAAAACGCAGCGTTAATTATTCTGAAGTATATAAAAAAATTGTAGAACCATAAACCTGAAACGGAATATATAATAATAGAAACTTAATTGTTTTCCAACTTTTATATTTATAAATTCACCGACATTTTTCCTGATACGCAGATTTAACACGAGATCTTTTATCAATGAGTAGATTATTATAGCCTTCATATCTTACGGAGCTCAAATCTCATTTTAAAGTTTTATTATGTAAAACGCAGCGTTAATTATTGTCAAGTTTTTAAAAAAAATGTAGAACCATAAACCTGAAACGCAAAATATAATAATAGAAACTTTAGCTGTTTTTCAACTTCTATATTTATAAATACACCGACAGTTTTCCTGAAGAGCAGATTTAACGAGAACTTTTATAGCTGAGTAGACTCTTATAGTCTTCAAAACCTCATTTTCATTAAAGCTCAAATCTTTTTTTAATTTTTATCTTGTAAAACGCAGCTTTAATTATTGTCAAGTATTTAAAAAACCATGTAGAACCATAAACTTGAAATGCAAAGTATAATAGTAGAAACTTTAACTTTTTTAAAACTTCTATATTTATAAATACACCGACATTTTTCCTGATACGCAGATATAACACGAGATCTTTTATCAATGAGTAGATTATTATAGCCTTCATATCTTACGGAGCTCAAATCTCATTTTAAAGTTTTATCATGTAAAACGCAGCGTTAATTATTGTCAAGTATTTAAGAAAACAAGTAGAACCATAAACCTGAAACTCAAAATATACTAATAGAAACTTTAGCTGTTTTCCAACTTTAATTTTTATAAATACACCGACATTATTCCTGATACGCAGATTTAACACGAGATCTTATATCCCTGAGTAGACTATTATAGTCCTCAAACCTGACGGAGCTCAAATCTCACTTTAAATTTTTATATTGTAAAACGCAGCGTTAATTACTGTCAAGTATTTAAAAAAACACGTAGAACCATAAACCTGAAACGCAAATTATAATAATAGAAATTTTAACTGTGTTACTAGGATTAGGGTAAAGATAGATTTTACTTAGAGAGATAAACAAGTAAATGCTATCAACGGTTATGGAATCGGACAGCTAATAGTTTTCCAATAGCGAGTGAAAAAATGTCTCAATACCTCTAGCTCTTGTTACAGCGTTGAACAAGTTTATTGACTTCCAGATCTAAAAGTCGATCGCTGGAAAGCTATTCAGGATTACAAACATTGTCTCAGAATCACCGCTGATACGTTATCTAACAACTATGCGCGAAAACGGATTACACTTTTTATAGCTCCCGTTATTTGAAAGGAAACATTTGTTACATAAATATGGTGAAGAAATTTCCAATATCCGAAAAAAAAAAACAGAAACACCTTTTTTAAAGTTATCTAATATAAGCACGATTTATTTTTGTTTGATAATAAAATTAAAATTTAACAGTTTTTAATATAACAAAATTATAATTACAAACTCCGATACTCCTAAACATATAAACCGAATATATTTTAATTATTTTGTTTACATTTTTCTCATTATAATAGTATTTTTTATCGTACTGCATACAAGTATGTGCAATGGCGTTAGATACCTAGTGTTTATTAGAAATTGCATTTTACCAAACGAAAATCAAGTAAGATTGCAAAGAAACATTAAAAAGCGTAAAAAAAGTAATTTTAATAAATATTTGTAATTAAATGGAAAATACATAACGAGGTGTTAATCTGTAATAAGGGTAATTTAAGTAACTTATATTGCTATGGTAAACAAATATTTAATGCAATGCAAGCATACATCAACCTAAATTAAAACTTAAAATAATAAGCCGAAATATTAGAATAATACAATTTATGTATAAGCTTTATTTGAGGCAAGGGTCTTGACTTGTTTTATGCTTGATTCCTAGCTTTGAGGTCTACTTTTTTGCAACAAAGGCTAATGCGACCGGGACCTACTGCTTAAAGCCAATTGTGATCGGCTAAGAGCCTCCATGCCACAGTGAAAGTAAGACTTGGCTTAGGAGGACCCATGTCGGAAATTCCCAAGTCATCTTTAATGTAATCTTTTAGGTACGCTAATAGTTTATTTATAATCACAAGTTGTAATTGAACTTGTTAAGTAACGTTTAACCTTAATTAATTTGTATATTATTTTAACATTCAAAATTTAACTCATAACTTTATATATCTTTTTATTCATACCTAAAGTATTTTTGAATAATTTTTTTTGGTTAAAAAAGTTATTTGAACTAGAAATTTAACACAAATTTTATTAGGCGAGTGTAACAAATATAAGTACTGTTATTTAAATAATATAATTATTATTAAGTCATATTTAGTATATATATATATATATATATATATATATATATATATATATATATATATATATATATATATGTATGTATGTGTGTGTGTAATCCAGGAATTATATTACCTGCCAGTAACAATAATTATGTGGTCCCTATTCTTTTTACTTTCCCGAGGTACTGTGCAGGGAGACAGCTACTCCAGGTGCAGTAATAACGATGCACTCTGCCGACATTGTAGAGAACGGCACAAGTCTAATTAGAACTTTATTTCAGAGCTGCTAAAATGGAAATCTTTACTAGTCAACGACAGACAAGAGAAAGAAACAAAAATCACTCTGCTAGAACATAGGTGCACCCAAGAGCGAAGGCAGAAAGAATATTTCCACTTACTCAGCGAATTAAGTATTAAGATCAGGTAAAAACGCGGAGCCATTTGTCGGCGACAGCTGGAAAACGTGTTAAATAGACAGAAAATTTACATCTATAGGATAGAAAGCTTTTTGAATTGTATAGAAATAATTTTAAGTCTAAGTCACTCCTTTGATTAAGAAGTTTAGAGGCTGGGTAAAATATTTTAATGAGTTAGAATGCGAGAGAGGGGGGTTTTAAGGAAATATTAAAGTTAAATAATTTCGATATATTACATATATACACGCACGAACTTTGTACACACACACCCTAACTCTGTACACATGAATTGCAATATATAATGACTCTTAGAATGAAAAATATGAGGAAATGACTATTTGGTAAACGAAATTCATGTAAAATGTTTACTTTCAACTTGAAACTATATGAGGAATATAAAATAAAAATAAATATTGTTCCTCATATAATTATTTTTCTAAACTAAATTGTATTCATTCATATATATGTATATATATAAATACACATACATACTATCCATACAGGTATAATTATATATAATTTTTCGAATAATAAAAAACAATGAAATGACTATTTGACAAAGGAAAATCATAAAATTTGTACTTTTTAATCAAAACTCTAATTAGAAGACTAACAAATGAAGATAAATATTGCTAATATAACTTAATTATTTTAATTAAACCATACTTTATCTCCGTCTGTGTCTCACACAAGTATATGTGTGTTTGTGTGATTACAATTTTAAATATATAAGTTCATTTAAAAACTAGAATTTTATTATACATTACTTTTCGTAGTAAAATGTAAAATTGAACAAATAAATATAGTATCAAATTAATGTGTGTTAATATTTTGATTTTGTCAATGAATAATTATTAATAAATAATAAAATTATACAAGTTTGACTACTAGCATTTGCATTTATATAATATTAAAATATATATTATATTATTTGAATTTTTATAGCCAAAAATATCTTCTTATATTTATTACATAGATGTGCTACAATTAACTACAGTTAATCCATTACCTTTAGAATGTATGCTTTGATATCTAAAATAATGGAGGACGTGTAATGAAAATTTTCTTAATTTCTGCGATATTTTGTTCTAATTATTCTACCTGTAAAGTTCACAAAAATTTCAAAAACACACGTTTGCTGAATGAAGGTTATTTTAAGATTCTACAGCGAGATATCACAGCTCTAACATAAACACGAGGTGATTAATTGCACTTGGCAAAGTTTTCGCTTTTCGAATTAGGACAAGATAAGCAACCAACTGTTAACGTTTCAGGAATATTAAGCAAACGATCACAGCTGAACTCACCCCTGATGATGTACTGACTTTTCTAGAAAGTGCCCCTGGGCTTTTAGAAGAGACAAATCCTGTACTTTCCTGTCCTAGTTAAATTTCCATAATGAAAATGGCTGTATTATCGTCAGACCTCTATTAGACTATTTTCTACCATTTTTATCAAATAGTAGGCCATACTATCTATACAGGTATAATTATATATAATTTTTCTAATAATACAAAAACAATAGAATGACTATTTGGCAGAGAAAAATCATAAAGTGTACTTTTTAAACAAATATCTAATTAGAACAGTAACAAATGAAGATAAATATTGATAGTATAGTTTAATTCTTTTATTTAAATCTAATTTTATTTCTGTTTCTCACACACATGTGTGTGTTTGTGATTACAATTTTAAATATATAAGTGCATTTAAAAAATAAAATTTTACTATGCATTAAAATTCCTAGTAAAATATAAAATTAAATAAATAAATATAGTATCAAATTAATGTGTCTTAATTTTTTGATTTTGTCAATGAATAATTATTAACAAAGAATAAAATTATTATTTTGTTTGAAGTATTGTCAAATTTGACTAGTAATATTTGCATTTTTATAGTCTTAAAAATTATAGTATATTATTATTTGAATTTTTTACCCATAAAGTTCACAAAAATTTTAAAAACACACGTTTGCTGAATGAAGTAGGCATCTATCTACACAGGTATAATTATAAAATGGCTGTATTATCGTCAGACCCATATTAGACACTTTTCTACCATTTTTATCAAATAGTAGGCCATACTATCTATACAGGTATAATTATGTATAATTTTTCTAATAATACAAAATCAATGGAATGACTATTTGGCAAAGAAAAATCATAAAGTGTACTTTTTAATCAAAAATCTAATTAGAAGAGTAACAAATGAACATAAATATTGCTAATATAATTTAATTATTTTATTTAAATCTAATTTTATTTTTGTCTCTCACACTCGTGTGTGTGTGTGTGTGATTACAATTTACAAATGTAGAATTTTATTATACATTACTTTTCCTAGTAAAATGTAAAATTGAACGAATATAATATAATATCAAATTAATGTGTCTTAAATTTTTTGATTTTGTCAATGAATAATTATTAATAAATAATAAAATTATACAAGTTTTATTAATCAGATTTGCATTTATATAATCTTAAAATTATTTGAATTTTTTATAGCTAAAAATATATTTTTTTATATTTATTACATACATGGGCACCAATTAACTACAGTTAACCCATTAGGTTTAGAATGTATGTTTTCATACCTAAAATAATCGAGGACATGTAATGAAAATTGCTTAATTTCTGCGATATTTTGCACTAATTATTCTACCGCACACTACCTATAAAGTTCACAAAATTTGAAAAACACACGTTTGCTAAATGAAGGTTATTTTATGAAAAAGGCAAAAATTTAACATAGTCAAAGATATTTAAAGAAACGTGCTTAATTTTTGGTGACGCTTTCTACACATGATCCTAGTTGAGTATACACTACCTATAAAATTTCCAATAAAAGTTTAAAAAACACACGTTCTCTGAATGGAGGTTGTTTTCAGTTTCTACAGCGAGATATTACAGCTCTAACATAAACATCAGTGATTAATTGCACTTGGCAAAGTTTTCGCTTCTCGAATTAGGGCAAGATAAGCAACCAACTGTTAACGTTTCAGGAATATTAAGCAAGCGATCACAGCTGAACTCACCCCTGATGATGTACTGACTTTTCTCGAAAGCGCCCCTGGGCTTTTAGAAGAGACAAACCGTGTATTTTCCTGCCCTAGTTTAATTTCCATAATGAAAATGGCTG
>CM063511.1:19866619-19884119 GCA_032207245.1 Pardosa pseudoannulata
CTGCCGTTGCCTTCGTTTGTTCTATTCTCTTTTGTCGTAGTCAAACTCCCTCCGACGAAAACTCGCGCCTTTCGCCTCTTCCCATTGACTTTTCCTTCCCGCTACGCCATCCTGCTAATCTCCAATATGTCCTTTCGTTGGCTCCTGACAGTCTGTCCTTCCGTCGTCGCATCCGACCTTCTGATCCCCTCGGACATCTCAAGGCCTGTCGAACCGAATATCTTTTGTTTAATGTCAAAATTCCAGACCGAATGTCGACTTAACCTGGGTTTCAACAAAACCTCTTTGTGAAGCCAATGGTGTGTAGAGACGACACACTTCTTATAACAATATAACTCACGGGTTTGTGCATAAAACGGCTTTTAAGAATGTTACAACTTGAGGTCTTTCGAATGAGATAAGACACATATAGAGTTAGCAACAGTTTCCTTTCTTTCTTTTACTCCCTCTCTATCCCATCTATCGCACTCTCCCTCTCTATTCTATCATTTTCTGTTTCTCCTTTTCTGTCTTTCTCTCCATCCCTCCCGTTTCACTTTCTCTCTCTTTTCTCTCTCACACACACATTTCCATTAGTTTAATTTTTTGGCTTTAAAAATGTGCTTAAATACTATGTATGTTTTTATTTTAAATCACTGTTAGTTACTATTTATGTTCAGGAATTCATAATTTTTCACCATACTTTCTCCCTGCTTGGTATAAAGTTTGCAGTCACCATGTCGAACTATTTTACTTCTGAATGACTATGTCTTTTAGTTGTGTTTCAAAGAAAGAACTTGTGGATTTTAATTCCCTTCGAATAATTCATTTATTTTAAATCTTTCCAGATAACTCTAACAATTCGATACCCACAACGATACACATCATACTTCCCCTAGATATTTTGAATATTTTGTCTAGAAAAAAAATAACGAAAACAAAACTCTTCTCATCCCATCGCAAGGTAGCCTACCGTCTCGCTCTTCAAAATTATTTTCAACGAGACTCAAGTTATTCAAACACGAACCGAAAGAGCAAAATTCATTCCGGGACACCTCTTCCGCAAAGAAAACAACTACAGATACCTAAGTAATCAAGATTTGCCGACGAACAAAGCCTTAAACCAGAAACAAAAAGAATAAAAGTAGATGACTCAGGTAAAGAAAGAAAACTTTTAGAGTACGGGAAAAGTGCTTTATCGGGAAATTACAGACTGAAATTTCACAAAATGAATGCGAACGCCTAGGATTGTATGACGGAAAAATCTTTAAATTAACGATAAGTTTAGACCTTTCTTTTTCAAATTATTTTTTGAAAAATTTTTAAAAACCCTTTTTTTCTCCTTTAATCTTTTCATTCTTCAGTTATTACGTTACTTCAATCGACATTTTGAAGACTACAATAATAACAATAAAAAAGAAAAAAGTTTGTAAAAATTAGCAAAGTATATTTCGGGTTTATTTTCGATGTATTAAAACGTCAGGAGGGGTCTGTAAATTATAGCTGCGTTTTTTTCTCTTCAGAAACTTCAAACTGATTGCGAGATAAACAAGATGATTAAATGGAATATTTCGACTTAATAAATGAAACCATCTGGGTTGAATAAAATCGGAAACTCGGGTCTGCTTCTTTTATCTTTAGAAATATTAATCTTTATTTTTAATCATACAACTTTTATTTGAAATTAATGTAAGATATTTCACACGAATTGTGTTAATTTTCTAAAGATGTCCACATACATATATGTATATATATATAAATGTATTTATATATGTGTATAGATAAATTATATGTTATTTATATGTATTTGTTAATAGTAGTGACTAAAATAGATTTGGAACAGCAAAATTTTGGAGAAACTAAAATGTTTCTTTGTAGAAGGAGATGTGTGTATCAAGAATTCTTTAATTTCGAAACAATTATAAATGCAATACATTTTAGAATATTGAAAAAAAAGAAAATGTACTTGTAAAAGGTTATTTGGTTTAAATACTTAATTTTCGCTTTACAACTTATAAAGCTATTTTCTTTAATACTCGAAGGTAAGTTTTTATTATTCTTTTTATTACATATACCCTTTATAAAATATAGTAGCATATCCAAACACGTACAACTAATGTATGTCTTTTCTGCCGGTTTTAATCGCGTTAGTTATAAATATCTCACTCATGGGATCTCACTTTAAATTTATTTATGCAGTTTTTAAATCATATGTAGAACAATAATACCTACGGAGAAGAAAATCAATTTTCAATTTTCACTTCACAACTAAAAAAAATATAACCTTCTGTTCTATATTTGTATATAAACTTTGTCATATACCTCTATTCTTGCATCTTTTTATTAATTTTCTGTTTATTATGTAATGATCCCTTTAAATAGCAAAGGCTGTTGTCTTCGTTTCAGAGTTTTAATGACCGGGTGGCCATAATTAAACTGAAAGTGTTCACAGAGTTCTGTAGCGCGATCTATTTGCGAGAATGACGCCACATTTTGTAGAAGATTAAACAAGAAGGGGGACGAAGGATTCCGCGAAAAAACAAGTTAGTTCCAAAAGTTACCGCTAGGGGAATATTTATTGCTGTGTAATAGAAAATAGAGTATTAACAAATGCAAATCAATACGGAAATTAACTTTTATTTTGCATTCAAATGAGGTTCAATGTCGCTGCCGTTGTTGTGGACCACATATTGTATTCTGTGCACAGTGTGCACAACAGCAGAAAGTAACGTGTCTGCAGCAATCTCCCGTACAGTCCGTGATATGTTATCATTCAACGTAGCCTGGTCCTGGACCACTCCTTGATAGACCTTGGACTTATGGTAACCCCCATAGCCAGAAGTCGCATGGAGTAAGATCAGGCGATCGAGGTGGCTATGCAGTCGGAAAGTAGCGGTAATGACTCTTTCTGGTGTGAATTTCTGTCGTAGCAGCTGTTGCACCCGTACAGCAAACTGTGGAGGGGCTCCATCTTGCATGAAAATGATTCCCCCAGGAATTGTCATTCTCGCAAATAGATCGTGCTACAGAACACGGTGAGCACTGTCAGTTTAATTATGGCCACCCTGTACATTAAAAGTCTGAACTCTCTGATGATCTACTCCTATAAATCTGAGTAGTAAAAGTTTGTGTTTATGAATACACGTGTGGGTATCTTCATAGATCATGTTGCGTACATCATTGGTTTTAATATTTGTTTTAAAAATATTATCGTTTGTTATTAGCCTTATTTTAATTTTTCTTTTGTGGTATGGCAGCTTTTGAAAAGAAAGAATAATAAGTTTTTCTGAAGATATGGAAGTACTATAAGATAACGGAAAGCATATATATGAAATTAATAAAAGAAATCTTATGGTGCTTCTTGTCGTGTTTCTATGAAACCTTCTATATCTTGCAGTATTTGAATAAGAAAACAATAGTCCGAATAAAATATAATTATACAGCTTGAGTGTTCTCATACGATAATTAATATAGGATCCAATATCATATGAAGAGTATAATCTCTTTTGACTTTATCCTTTCAGTCTCCAGATTTTCAAATAGCATAGTAGCGGAGAAACAATGGTAACACCCAGCGCCTCTTGAAGACCAAGCACGAGAAATTTACTGACTTTAAAATCGTAATGGCTCCAAAGTAATAGATAGGGCAGAAAGAACTAATAATGAATTTTCACACTTCTAAAACGCGTAATGCAGGATGCCAAGATAAATTTTTACTGCGCAATTAACGTCGAGTAAAGGGCATCTGTGAAATAAAAATCATCGCCTGTGTTTTGTTTTTAGAATGGACAAATATATGTTTGCAAAGACATTTTAATAGCTTTCTTGGCCTCGTAAATTTATAGAGGCTGTGCTCAGAAAAGCGCAACTTGTCTGCGTCTGAAGTAGGATATAAACTTTCCACATAAATCATCAAGATGTCAAGAAATGTAACGAAAAAGTATTTTCATTATGGATTCTTAACATACGTAGAGAGAACTATGAAAAAAAAAGTAATTTTATTTTAATTTTCATTAGGGGTCGACTTCAGCCTTATTTTTTTATAGTAAAAAAATTAATGAAGACTAAAACAAACATTATGAAGCAGTTTTAGAAATAAAGAAAAGAAACTATTTTATTCAAAGATTTTTTTCTGCATAAAATAAATGAATTTCTGAAGATATATACGCAAACAAGCATTTTTATATCTGTACTGAAAAGAAACTTCTTTTGAAGCATACCCCCTCCCAACAGATATCAGACTTTTAGATGAAAATAAAGGGTTTTATCTAATACTAGCAAATAGCCCGTCATATGACGGGATCACTGAGTTAACTGATTAAAGTTCATAGAGTTAATGTTACTTGGATGTTTTACATGAACTTTTTTTTTCACTTTTATAAAAAATATTTAATACATTATTGAAAACTTTTATAAATGTTGAGTATAATATAGATGTAATAAATCTTTAAATCTACTAGCATATAGCCGGTCCTATGACAGGATCAATAATTTTTTTAATTTTCCAGAATTCTAAAGTACTTTATGAGGGTCATAAAAATATGGCTTGTTTTTTGGCTGAGAATTATCTGGTACACACTCAGTAATTTCTTTATCTTCACAATACTCTAAAGTCTCCCGATAATGTGAATGCAGTTCAGAATCACGTTGAATACATTTAGAAACATAATTCAAAGTTCGCTTAGCTACGTCGAAATTATCGTTAAGTTCTTCCCATTTTTTTTTCTTCAGTAATTAATGGAAGTAAAAGAATGAAACTATCATTTCCACTATACCCTGGAGTTAGATAGAATTTGTTGTTAGCACCGGTGATAAAATTTTCACTGCAACAAAAAATAATCGATGATTCAATTTAAAATTATCACATATGTACCTAATCTATTATTTAAGCCAAATATAAAGGAAAATTATTTAAATTATAATATCTCATTTTAATGATAAAACGTTTGAAAATAATAACGATATTTAGGTAATTTAAAATAAGAAATGATTAAATGAGATGGTTAAAGGAATGACGTCATAATGTTAGAAAGAAAATGTTATTTTTACCTATCTATGTGACAAATTGAGAAATTTAAGAGCCTGCTCTTAACCGGGAAAAACAAGGCTTGTATCAGTAATATTTTTAATTTTCCAGAATTGTATCCTATAAGGCACATAAAAAATAGTTTGTTTTTTAGTTGAGAATTATTTGGTACTCGCTCAATAATTTCTTTATCTTCATGCTTCTCTGAAACCTCCCGATATTGTGAATGCAGTTCAGAATCATTATGAATTCATTTAGAAAGATTATTTAAAGTATTCTTAGCTACGTCGAAATTATCATTCAGTTCTTCTCAATTTTTTTAACCACAGTAATTATTGGCAGTAAATTAATGAAACTATCATTTCTATTACACCCTGGAGGTACATAGAATTTGTTGTTAATATCGGTCATAAAATTTTCATTGAAACAAAAATTAATCGATGATTAAATTTAAAATTATCACATAGGTACCTAATCTATTATTAAAGCCAAATATAAAAGAAAATTATTTACGTCATATCTAAGTTGAGTGATAAAACGTATGAAAATAATGCTCACTATATTTATGTAATTTAAAACAAGAAATGATTAAATGAGATGGTTAAAGGAATGACGTCATAATGCCAGGAAGCAATGTTATTTTTACCTATTTATGCGACATATTGATACATTTAATAGCCTTCTCTTAACCGGAAAAAATAGGGCTTGAAATAATGACATTAAATGCTAGAAAACGGGGGAAGGGGTGGATTTCGAACGTTACGAACCCTAACTCATCAAGAATCCAATATGGATGCCTTTATTCATTCCAGGTCCAATCGCTTCATAAATTTGAATACAGACAGGCAGATAACTTAGGCTATGATTATATAGGGGATACTTTAAATTTCCAGCACCCATTTCTGTTTAGTAGTTTTCTGAACATTTTACTCAATTTAGAATGTCATTTGTAGCATAAAAATTCACAAATTTGTTTTAAATTAATGTCATATAATAAGTTAATGAGGTAATTATGAAATTCGTCTCAAATGGAACAATATTGACAGGGCTATTTAAATTCCCAAACTTAGTTACATAGAGGGAAATTCTAATCATTTCAACTCATTTTAGGTAGCACAAATTTGCATCAATGACATATTACCAAACGTTACTCCTATCTTAGTCTTAAAAACCCTTTGTTTTTTATTACCCTTTGTTTTCCAATATGGATGCCTCTATCCATTCCAGGTACAACCGTTTCATAAATTCGAGGACAGAGGACAAATAACTTAAGCTATTGTTTTATAGAGGATTTTACCTTGCCTTTTGTTTCACTGAGCGGTTGATTGATGATTACTTTGCCAAACCTTCTCTGGCAATTAAAAATATGAGCTAAAGATTCATTTGTAATTAGTGGAGAGTAATTTTTCTACTCATCAATACCTAACTAACAACTATACTAATCCTAACTCATCAATAATCCAATATGGATGCCTTTAAACATTCCAGGTAGAACCGCTTCATAAATTTCAGGACAGACGGACAGATAACTTAGATTATTATTATATAGAGCATTTTACCTTGCCTTTATTAAAGATTACGTAGCCAAACCTTCCCTAGCAATTGAAAAATATGAGCTAAAGCTTCATTTGTAATCAATGAAGAGTAATTTTTAGCGATTACATATTTATGTGTGTGCATAGAGGGTTTGGTTTGAAGCACTACAGTCTACTTTTTTGCAACACGAGGGCTAATGAAACTGGGACCTACTGTTTAAAACCGATTCCGAATGAACAGTCATGCAACAGTGGGATTCGAGCCCACAAACTCCGGTATCGAAAATAAGCGCCCTACTTATTCGACCACGTTCGTCCTGTGTATTATATACAGAACGTGTTATATATAGAGCAAGATGTGTGTTAGTTGACTATACTAATTCAAGAGAAATTTAAATGTCAAGGTTTTATATTTTAACTCCAAAGGGGAATATATATATATATATATATACATATATATGTGTGTGTGTGTGTGTGTGTGTGTGTGTTTGTATGTGTGTATGTATGTATGTATGTGTATGTGTGCATGTGTGTGTATGTATGTATGTATGTCTGTGTATATATATATATATATATATATATATATATATATATATATATATATGTCAGGATTTAAATGGTAGATTAATTTTAAAAGATTTTAATTAAGGATTCTTTACTGAGAGTGACTCGGCGGAAGGAGCCACATAAATACGGCTCACGCGCAGTGATTTGAGCAGAGAGCAGTGTGCACTTTCCACAGACAGAGCTGAGGCTACCCGTGGCAGCTAAGCTTGCCTTTGTTAAAAGTTAGGCGCTAATGTGCGACGCCATTGGAGATGATTGATGAGTAGTGTGCTCTGAGATTTGAATAAAGCTATGAAAATGTACTCAGGATTCTAGTGTCATTTAGTGGAAGCCTGATCTATCTATCTATCTATCTATCTATCTATCTATCTATCTATCTATCTATATATATATATATATATATATATATATATATATATATATATATATACGTGTGTATATATATATATATATGTGTGTGTGTGTGTGTGTGTGTGTGTGTGTGTGTAAGCTCCAAAATAGTCCTGAACTATATTCGAGATAAAATCGAAATATCATTCTTCAGCTCAACAATAATGTTCCATAGCAGAACATATCTACTAAACTAACGGATATCTGACTGAATCATTATTTGTAAGCAGCACATTCAATAATTAGTGTACTATTGATATTAATCATTTATTATCTATTAAGCATTCTCATAAAATGAAACTATCTTACTATGAGAAGGTACAACATATATTAACAAAGTATATATTAACCCTAGGATCGCTCAGTAATGATTTATAGATTTCTTCGAATCAAGAATAGATAATGCATATCAAGGATCCATCGACTTCCAAACCATAATGTCTCCTTATTTATTCCTCGGCCATCATTCACAGAAGGATTGGAAATAATTTCCAAGTCCACTTTCCGTCCACTTAAGTACATTAAGTCTATCGATCGCTTCAGGTTCAAGTAGAGAAAAGGAGATTACGTTTGAGTTTTATTCCTAAATCGTAATTACGGTCCAAAATTACGTGATTAGGTCTCGAGTAAGCAGTTAAACGTAGAAGACGGGAGTGGAGAAGAGTGTTAAATCAAATTGTAAAATGTTATGTTCGCTCGAGTGATTTCGGACCCGAAAGTGTTCCAGGAGAAACAGATGTCTGTTTCTCTGTACATATTTCAGGTAAAAATTTATTATTGGACGTGACACCTTAATTGATATTATCGTTCAGTAGGTTTAATTATTGCGAATTCATTGACTGGGATGTCACATCAAAACTTTAGTTTCTGTTAAATGTTTGGGAATCAGAATACATATAATCTAATAAATAAATGGAATAATATGCTATAAATATTTTGTTATTCAGTAAGGTCACGTTTAAAAAGAATAGAATTTTAAATTATTATTCGGTTTCTTTAATTATAACAATATGGGTTATTTCGTAAGGTTTTATATTGCTTTAAATATCTCTCACTGTGTGGAATAAAACAAAAAAAATAATTTCTCACGTATATGGTACACACCAGAAACAAAATCAGTCTTTCCATTAACAGATTATTTATATATTATCTATTAATATATTGTGAAGACCCCCCCCCCTTTGTCCAGAACTAACGACCGGAATCAGCTGATTTGAAGCCTCCTTTTCCGATCGGCTACAATAGCGCGGCGACAGTGTCTGGGATGGTGACTGTTCAGTTGAATAGGTGTTACGCCCTGATCGGTTGCTGGTAATGACTCGCGGAGGATTGCCTGGAGAAGCATCAATAGGGAAATAAAATGAATGAAAATTCAGCTAAAAAACTAGCTGTAACCATAGGTGGAGTTCCCAGGTAACTCAAATCGTAACTGACGAAAAAGCGGTTGGCGGGACCGTCACTGACCCCCAGGTATGAAAATCATAGAATTTTTCGACTTGAGGGTTTATCGAGATTTTTTACGTAGGTGCTTTGACTTCGTGGAGGTTCCGCGATTTTTGACCGCAGCCAACCTTTTAGTGATTGCGTTCGGGAGACTCATAAAGGAACGGCAGAGTCTCAGATACCGAACGGGGGATAGATTGGTTTTGCATTGCACCCTGGACGAGCCTCCCCGATTTGTGAGATTATTTAATCATTTTTTCGTCATGGTAATTCAGTGCTAGCAAAAATCTTCTACGTTTCGACTTGTTTTGGAAAGATTAGAATTCATCTGTACATCCTGTACATACCCCTTGTTTACACCAGAAAAATAAAAGTGATTTTCCAATTCTACTGTGACTATGATCCTTCTTCACGCTACTTCTCACTCAAGAGATGAAACTTTTTCTCACCGGATTTCCTTTGTCCTTCCTTACTGCTACAAAAGACCATACCAACAGCGAGATTCAAAAGCAGAAACTCTAATAACGAAGTCCATCTGTAAAGATTTGAATTTACCCAGATAAAATAGCATGTTTGAAATTTCATTACAGACTTAACACATTGTATGCGGGACACGTACTAGTACGTTTTCTGACGATGGATACTTGATCGGGGGTTGCGTTCTAGCACGGGTTAGTGTAACAACATGGTTCATTTGTGGTCACAAAATTAACGTATATACAGGAAAACGAAGCCAAATGTTCTTACCTACTACTTAGATTCTGGAAAAATTTAGACAAGTAAAAATTAGTTTTCACATTATTAGTTTGATGATTGCTGTTTTCATTTTTTATAATGTAAAAATGTTTATATATAACATAATTCGAAAAAATTAAAACTATATTCTACTATTTCTGTTTGATTTTTCAAGTTTACGATACTATTATAAATTTATCCATTAAAAAAATATTTTTTGTTTACAAAAATATGGTTGTTATTTATATATTTCTATTTATATATTTGTTTATATTTTTCAGTATAAAATACTAAAAGTTGGTTAAAAAATTAAATAATTTTCGATCCATTGAGATTTAATGAAATAACTAAATTTACTTGCATAACGCACGCTCCCGGTACAATTCCGATGCGAAATGTACCCGTACATAATGTTTGAATAGTAAAACAAAACAAAGTATTGTATGCATTATAATTTTTGTTAAAGAATAATCTGCATTTCCCACCTTTTTAATGATTCGTAATGCAATATAAATAATTAAAACAGAAATGAGGGTTGTTCATTATAATCGAAAACAACCGGTATCGATATTATCGGAAATTTGCAATTATAGAAATGATTTTTCGATGTTGATTGAAGGTTATATGAAAATAAACCAATTTATTATACCAATCCAACAAGGAAATGTAATCGCATAAATGATATTAATATATGTTTAATTAAAAAGAATTTTTACAATAAATTTTGGAAGTAAATTAAGTTATTTTTAATAATGCATCCAAACTTTACAATTCGTTAGTACAGAACTAACTGCACAATTCGTAATTGCAAAATATTTTAATCACAAAAGAATAGATGTAGGAGATATTTAATAATTTCAGTGAACTTACATAGAATTATTTTTAATGGAGCATTTCATATATCACATTCAATCGAAATTAAAATAAGCTTTAATATATAACATTTGAATATTTAAATTACAACAAGAATGTAATTGTTTTAGCTTAGCATGTCTCCGAGTTTGCCCTTTAAGCGACATATATTCCATCGAAATTCTCGTTAAACATTTTATAAATTGAAACAATATCAACATTTAGATTTAGCAGTACGGCCTGAAGAAAAGCTAAAAGGAATTCTTTAAGCTACCAAATAGTAAAAGTTTCCTTGTAAATTAAAATACTACTTAAATGCATAGGTTTTTTACAATATAAATACTTTTGATTGTAGTGCCTTCTAAATGATGTTATCATGAAATATGAAATTACACTCAAGAGCCAAAACATTTTGACCACCTGTCAATAAAGAGTTGGCCCACCTTTGGCGCGCAACACAGCTTCAACACGTCTTGGCATGGATACCACAAGTCCTTGGTAGACGGCCAAAGACAGATGTTTAAGCAACGGTTAAGCAAATCCGAGATATTGCGAATTGTAAATCTTTGAACTCTGAGCTGCAGTCCCATGACATCCCAAATGTTTTCGGATTGAGACGGATTGAGATCATCTGACCAGGTAACCCTGTCCCACTGATACATGGACCAGTCGCGATGTTCCCGAGCCCAAAGTAGGCGCAGTTGGCGATGACGCTTCCTCAGCATAGGCACACAAGTGGGACGTTTGCTGTGTAGCCTCATATCCAACAGTGTCCGCTGAACAGTGTGCTACAATACTATTCTACTTAGTCCTGCATTGTATTGGGTTGTCAGCTGAGCCACTGTCTGGCTCCGGTTTTGCTTCACCATGCGAGACAGTCTCCGACGACCTTTTTCTTTGATAGCGTGTGGACGTCCAACACCATGTCGTCTACTGCTGATTTCACCGTCATTCATCCACTTTGCATAAGTACTAACAACTGTAGATCGCGAACAACCCACGAGTCATGCAGTTTCGGAAATACTTGTTCCGAGTCTTCGAGCCATTACAATTTGCCCTCTATCAAAATCGCTTAGATCCGCAGCCTTTCCCATCACACACAGAAGTAAGTGAAAGAATGATTCTTCAGACTCTCCAGCAGCAGTTAAATACCACTTCCACCTGATCACGTGCCTTTCAAGTCATCCAGGCGAGTTCATTGCAAAATGTAGGGGTGGTCATAAAGTTTTCACTCTTGAGTGTATTTCTTGATATCAATGGCAGATTATACAAAAATAAACCAAATGTATTCACGGGAATGTAATTGAAAGCCAGGGAAGAAGATACCCGGACTTATCCAGCCTTTGAAGAAGCTGCAGGCGTATAGTAATTACATTCTGCCATCAGCGGCGGCGAGTGCACCTATGATGCCGGCCGCCCTATTTAGGTCCACCGTAGCTGGGATTGAGCAAGCAGACCCAGCAGCGCCCTCTCCAGCCACGGCCTTGCTTTGTTTCCCGGCAGCGTCCTCACTGTGCTTCCTGCAGGACTCAGCTGAATGCTTTTGTTCAGCCAGCTTGCTGATTGATTTTTCATTAAGATTTTTCTGGTGACTATCTCGCTTTGTTTCTAAAATCTTAATAAATGCCTTTTAAGTTTTACTGGTAGCTATTTCTTTTTACGCTAGTCACACCTTCGAAGACATTTTATGTGTTCCCTTCAATATCAATGGTAGATTATACAAAAATAAACCAAATTAATAGACGGGAATGTAATCGAAAGGAATGATCCTATGATATCAATTCAGTTATAAGCTTAGAGTTTATAAAATCTTTACATTAAATGAGATTAGCAGTTATAATGCATTAAAACTATTTTCAGAAATCATATCCCAATTCATAAATTTGAATAAAAATAAATCGCAAATCTGCAGATCTGGGAGATCTATCTTAAGTTCATTGGATTTGTATAGGATTAGTTTTAACAAAATCAGAATAGTTCATATGCACTCGAAATTAAAATAAGCTTTAATATGTCAAACGAATTTCGGATTCTTTAATTGAATACAACAATGGAACTATTTCAATTCAAATATCCCAGATAACATACTTTCATCTTTACACGATATATAATCCATCAAAAATCTCGTAGAACATTTAATTATAATAATATCTGCATATCTCAAAGAAATGATATTATCTCTTGCAGTATTTATGTGCAAAAAAAGTTAGAATATAGCGTCTTTCTGTGTCCCGCAGTGATTCATAAATATTTATATATGCAGCCCGATTTGAGTATCAAATGAGCTTAATTTCTAGGAAATAAAAGTTTGAAGCCGTTTCATTTTTTTTAAACTTTTTTTTCTGTAGCCGGTTATTACTAGTCAATTATGCGACATGTTAGTCGTTGTTTTACTTTAAAAAGTTTGGTTTAAAGTAAAAATGCTTGAAAAAACTTGCTTTACTTTATTTAAGTATGAATTCGGAATTATATTATTTTATTAAACTACAATATTCAGCTGCATGACTCATTTAATACATAAAATTTGTTAAATTTATACAGACATTTCTAAATAAAGGATTTGTCTTAAACTTTAAGAGATTTTTTTCCAAAATTGAAAGTTCTTAAATTGTATGATAGCTCGCAGCCATTCAGAATCAGTTATAAACCTTGTTTCAACCTTATTTGAAATCCTTGAATAGAGTAGAACAACGTAATACTATAAACTTGACGAGTATTTAAAGACAGATGATGTCTAATCTCGTAAAGTCATACCAGATCTGGAACTCGTTAAAATAAGTTTAAATGTCACTGCTGTGTGTTCGAAATCATTCGGTATCGAATTTCAAAAGTAGGTACATGTTTGATATCCCCCGTTCTGCAAGAAATAATCTTAAAGCTCCAAGCAAAACAAAACCAAATCATAATTGAAAAAATAAGTATTAACAACAACGAATTAAGTAAGAGGTCTTTTCACTTAATAACAAAGAGTTACACTTCTACAACGCAGTGCGAAAACTGACCTAGAGGTGAAAGTGATGTGAGTGACCCTCCTTGACCCCATAGGTCAAGAGGGGTTGCTAATCGCGAAGTAGCCATCTTCGGCCCAGGCAACACTGTCCAACTGACTTTTTCAGGGGACCTGCAGTCTCCCTCAGAGAGAGAATAAGGAAGAAGGAGTGTGCAGGTCAAAATGCGGTAGTTTTAACACTATTTTCTTTTTAAGACCAAGGCGCCATGCTGGCCAGATCTTCGAGTATGGTCCCTTTGGCATGATGGACTAATTAGTATTTTTACTTCCTATTTACACCTTTATTTATATTCAAAATTTTAAAAAAAATCAGCAGAAGGAATTAGTTTTCTTTTTATTTTATAATTTCTCATGGGGACTCCACTTATACGTGCGGCTGGCCTAGACGCTCAGTCGGTCTTCACCTTAGCAACCTTGGTAACGGATATACATCTTTCCAAACCGCAGAGTTTAGATTATGTTTACTTGTTTCCCCCATATATAATAAAAATGTAATTTAAATACCCATTTATGATTAACAGAAATCCATAAAGTCATATATTCTAAACTCAGAAACAGATTAGAACTTGATACGCATTCTGTGAGACACGCCAGGGAGATTAATATATATCCGTATTTCTGGATAATAACAGGTTAGATAAATAAAGTATTAATCTGCAGTGCTGAAAGAAGATCAATGACTAATAAACTAATCACAGTCAATGAGATCCAAACACTTTAAGATGAATGTTGGTAAATATGTAATAAATAAATTTGTGATTATCAATATGTGATTATCTATATAGCTTATATTAGACAGGGATAGTTAACCTAGGGAAGCATTATTCATTGTCCATTGGAATAAAATAGGAATAATAATGTTTTTCGACCCCTAGGGTTCTCCTAGAGGCGATTATCACTCTCAAAGAAGTCTATCCTATCTTCGAAACTGGTGTTTACGGGTTTGAATCCCTCTGGTGGAATAGATGTGCATAACATTTTTGAATCGGCTTTAGGCAGTAAGTCCGTGTCTCATAATGACTCGTGTATCAAAAAAGCACACCTTAGTACACCTCTGGTATATATCATCATCTTCTAATGAAGAATTGCGTTTAAAAAATTATATGTCAATTTTGTACGTGAAACTTCATATAGGCTTTATAATATTATACCGATGGCCTTCTATAAATCATCAGTAAGATAAAATTTTCCTTTCTTGAAATGTATTTAGAAGCAACAAAAACTAATAACGGATCATCGTAAATGATGATGGTAACGTGTGAAAGCAACATAATATGCAGGTGATATTTTGTTCTTCTTCTCAAACAAAACCTTATCCATATTTAGGTTAAATTATTAATTTCAACAAATAAATAATTCCTAATTAAATTCCAAATTATCGAAAATCGTTTCATTGCAGTTCCATATAGCTCTGTAAAATAATGAGTAGAGCTCTGCAATTATTTATAAAGAAACGTGACTTGAGAAAAAATTATCCATAGCATTATCCATATTTATGTGAAGTTATTAATTTCAACAAATAAATAATTCCTAATTAAATTCCAAATTATCGAAAATCGTTTCATTACAGTTCCATACAGCTCTATGAAATAATGACTATATCTCTGCAATTATTTATTAAGAAACGTGACTTGAAAAAAAATTGTCCATTACATTATCCATATTTAGATTCAATCATTAATTTCAACTAATATATAATTCCAAATTATCAAAAATCGTTTCATTACAGTTCCATATAGCTCTGTAAAATAATGACTAGAGCTCTGCAATTATTTATTAAGAAACGTGACTTGAGAAAAAAAATTATCCATAGCATTATCCATATTTACGTGAAATTATTAATTTCAGCAAATAAATAATTCCTAATTAAATTCCAAATTATCGAAAATCGTTTCATTACAGTTCCATACAGCTCTATGAAATAATGACTAGAACTCTGCAATTATTTATTAAGAAACGTGACTTGAGAAAAAAATTATCCAGAGCATTATCCATATTGATCTTAAAAATCATTAATTTTAACAAAAACATAACTCCGAATTAAAATCCAAATTATCGAAAATCGTTTCATTACAGTTCCATATAGTTCTGTAAAATAATGACTAGAGCTCTGCAATTATTTATTAAGAAACGTTACTTAAGAAAATATTATCCATAGCATTATCCATATTTAGATTTAATTATTTATTTCAACAAATAAATAATTCCTAATTAAATTCCAAATTATCGAAAATCATTTCATAATAGTTAAATATAGCTCTGTAAAGTAATGACTAGAGCTGTGCAATTAGTTATTAAGAAACGTGACTTGAGAAAAAAATTTGTTTTCATGTAACTTAATTATTTAAATTTTCATTAAATCATTAAATTTCTATCAAAATATATAATTTAAAAAAGCTATATTATAAAATTTCTTCTGAAATAAGTAAACTTCAAATTTCATGTCTCCTCTTAAACTTAAAGATGATTAAAGATTTTATTACACGTCTATTACATCGCATGCAAAAATTTCATCATAAAAGCTAATAATTTTAATTTTAATAACTTTCATTGATAAAAGTTAACCTAAAAATAGGACCAAAAGTGTTTTTAAAAATTGACTCCAAATAATTGCTTAAAATATTATTGTCTAAATTGGACTTAAAAGTTATTATAGTAATTTTTTCCAAATCTCCCATGTTACGCATCCTCTTCAAATTGCAAACTGTAAAAAAGTTTATAAAATTAAAACATTAAAACTAACTTAATAATTTCATAAAACATGCTACGTTAGCATAATATAAAAACCTTTTATTACATATAAAAACTCATGCAGTAAATATTTTTTGGTATTGAGACACTTAATTACACTGGTATATTCGGTGGGCAGTGACAAAATTAATTATATCAAATTATTGTAATACCACATATCCCTAAATTGATATATACATTGTATTATTAAATCCATCTAATTAATTTTGTGTCCCTAGTTTAATAGCTGTAAGTAAGTATTAATGATAATTAGATTGAAGTAAACTTGCCTCATTATGGTAATAAATAGGGAACATTTGATAACAAATTATTCACAGTCGATGTAATCTCTTTGTATATACATGCATGTAAAGTTTTGATATCTTGAGATAATGAGGATATATATTTTTCATAATAATAGATGGAGTTTTAGATAGAACTAACAAATAAGGGATGCAATAAAGAAAATGTATGATTTTCGTAGGATATACTTTACTCAGTGTTATTTTTGCATGCAATCACGTACTTTTCACATGCAATATGTATACAGTAGATCCGATTATGATCAGTTGAACTGTTTTTATAAATAAATGATATACAAATTGAGATACATTTACCCCCCTCTTTTAATTCCCACGTACTACATTTCAAAATAAAATAAAAATTCTCACCTTATATTTATGTGCTGTATATTATTCTTTAAGACATAAGAATTGTTTACATAATATAAATAATTGATCAATTGTTGACTGTCTACAATTGTTTTTTAATAAGCTCATTGATAAATCATTCTTAATCATAATGTTTTTTAAAGTCATCGGAGTGGTGGTGTACTCCACGTTTCAACAATTTCAACGTAATTCAGAAGCTGAGAAATGTTTAAATGCTCAGCAGCATTGAGTTGACTCATATTTGGTAACCTGTCATAACTATTTAAAATTTTCGATAGTTAGTTTTTATGTTAAATCATTTCGCTTTCTGGCTTCCATATCGATAAACTATATGTATGCAAGTAAGCGAGCAAGGCAAAAATGTGAATACGCTCTTTCTCAGTTCCGAATAGAATTTCTTGCCTTCTGCTTATCTCACAACTATTGACCACAAGCAGGGTGTGCGTATTTCTGAAAAATTCCAGGAACGTGTAATATCCCACTCCCTTTTTTTCAACTTTTTCCTAGGTGGAAGATTGGGTTCCTTCTGAATATATTGTAAATAGTCCTTTACCATTCGAAA
>CM063511.1:19886619-19889119 GCA_032207245.1 Pardosa pseudoannulata
ATTCCAGTAGGTCGTTAACATTTTGTACCGCTTTATAACGTGCTACCCAATTTTTGACGAACAACTCCGATTTTCTCACGTACCCGGATGCAGCTGCACAAGACATTTTTGGTCCTTTTGGGATGTTGCATCGCCTCAAAACGTCTACGAAAACTCGGCACTCATTTTGGAATTGTTGATTTAAACACAGCAAAATGAATCGAATAAAGAATATAAACATAAAACATTCTTCTCTAATGTTTGAAGAACACGTGCAAATAAGCCAGTATCTGCGCGCTATCTATTGACGAAGTTATGAGTGACACGCGCTTATGAAACAGACTGAATATATGTTATAGTAATGCACAAAATGTTTTTTTTTTATTTCTAATGGCAAGGCAGGTTACAATTATAAAAATAACAATTGTGGAACAACTGTACAAGTAACAAAAGTAACATTGACCGAAGTCATTGCCTCAGGCGTTCTCTGGCTCTCCAATACAGGGTAGTCTCGGAGTCGGAAGAACCGCGAAGTGCCCCGCAGAGACGAAGACGACCTCTATTTAAAGGTTATCCAAGGTCACATAAAGAACAAAGAGGGGAGTCAAAAAAGCCAATTCTATGGAGATGTTCACTGAGGCAGTCATGTCCTGTCACTAACCGGAACAACGCCACTGCCTCATGTTGAGGACGATCGGGAATGTCGGCGAGGTCTTCGGCACTCCAGGTCTTCAGTTTAACACGATCTTGCATTTGGGATTCGAATTTCATATTCAAAGCTTGTTTCCAAAAGAGCGTTTTTGAGTGAAAAGACAGTCCAGAATCATTTGTTAGCTGTGCCTTTGTTGCATGCTAACAAAGGCACAGCTAACAAATTTGGTGCAAAGTAGACCTACCTCCTCGTGGTGTACCCTGGGCAACGTATTTAAACGGCTAACTGGTCTACAATTTTGGCATGCATTCTAAATTACATACACAAAAATGTAATCAGGTGAAAACATTCTAATATATTAATTCAATTATAAGATTTAAACTTTTGAAAGAATTACAGTAAATGAGATTATCTAGAAAAATGCATTAAATCTGACTTTTCAAATCGAAGCACAATTCATAAATATGGAAAATTTAACTCGTTAAAGAATAGATGTGATGAATTTATACAAGATTAATTTTATAAAATAAAAATTCATATTCACTCGAAATAAGCTTTAATATGTCAAATGTACATCGAATTATTTCATCGACTACAACAATGGAATTATTTCATCTGAGCATATTCTAGACAGCGCATTTTTATCCTTAAACGACGTATAATCCGTCAAAAATCACGGAAAATATTTAATAAACTGAAATAATATCTGCATATCTCGAGGAAATGATATTATCTCTCTCAGAATTTATGTGAAAAAAAGGTTTAAATATTGCGTTTTACTCCTTGCTGCAGTGATCCATAAATATTTATATATGCAGTCCAATTTGAGCACCAACTGTGTCTAATTTCTAGAGAAGCAGAACTTTCAAATCATTTAATATTTTTTCTTTGCTTTTCTGTAGGTGGTTGATGTTACTTAATTATGCGGCATGTTAGACGTGCTCATCTTTTGAAAAATTTGTTTAAAAAATAGAAATGCAGGAAAAAACTTACTTTTCGGGTTTTTTTTATTTTGAGAATGTATTATTTTATTGAATTAAATTATTTTCTTCTGTGATTCATTTAGAGTATAAAATTTGTTGTGTTATTCATATATTTCTAAATAAAAAAAGGTTCTATCTTAAACTTTACTTGCTAGCATGGCTCTACTTGTTGGCAGAGTTGTTCGTAATCATTCGGAACAGGTTTAAAAGGAATGTTCCGGTCTTGTTAGATCTCATTGAGTGGAATAGTATACCGCATCGCTTCAAATCAAACTCAACCAAAATTATAAGGCAAATGATGTCCGATCTGGTAATTATATACTACATTCGGAAATATTTTTACACAATATGTATCTGCATAGTTCTGAGTTGCATGAGTTGTTCCTCCTAATTCTACACTAAAAAAACATAAATTTTATTTTGTCACTGACTGACTGACTGACTCTCTCTCTCCCTCCCTCTCTCTCTCTCTATCTCTTTCTCTCTCTCTCTCTCCATCTCACTCCATCTCTCTCTCTCCATCTCACACACGCACACGCTATCCCTCTCTCCCCCCCTCTCTCTCTCTATCTCTCTGACACACACACTATCCTTCTTTCCCTCTCTCTCTTTCTATCTCTCTCTCTCTCTCTCTCTCTCTCTCTCTCTCTCTTTCACACACACACACACACACACACACACTCACTCACTCACTCACTCCTTCTCCCTCTCTCTCTCTCTCACACACACACACAGTGAGATAGAGACATATGATTAGTGTTGTCCAAAGTAACCCCTACAATCAAACCCGAACCCATCGGCTGGAAGCGTAATACGGTAGCTAATGTAAAATCTAGGCGGCATCTTTAAAACATAAAATGTTATGAGAATATTTTGTAAAAAAACA
>CM063511.1:19901619-19909119 GCA_032207245.1 Pardosa pseudoannulata
GGTTTTGTATAGAATGTTTTTATAACGCTCGGGCCCCAGAGCCCCTTGCGGTTTAACTATATTTTTATATACAGAATAGATGATATTGTTAACTGACACATATCAGAGGATTTTGGATTAAAGTGTGATCTTATTTGATAAAAATTGAGTAGCCCAACCATATTCCGTAACCACTTAACGTGCACACTCAAGTTAACTCGAGCGCTCTAAACTGGCCAAACTGTGCACATTCGAGATAATTCGAGCGGCGTTATACTTTATGTTGCTATAATTTTTCACACTCGAATGCAATTTAGAATTGAAAATAACTATGTAAAATAAAAAAAACAATCGTTTTATTCATATTTATCATTTACATGGAATTGTAAGCTATAACATTTATTCAAGTATAAAATATATTTATTATATATAGAATAGATGATGATGTTAACTGAAACATATCAGAGAATTTTTGATTAAAATGTGATCTCATTTGATAAAATTGAGTCACCCAACCATATTCATTACCTTAACGTGCACACTCGAGTTAACTCGAGCGCGCTAAACTGGCCAAACTAAACTGTGTACATTCGAGATAATTCAAGCGGCGTTGTACTTTATCTTGCTATAATTTTTCACACTCGAATGCGATTTAGAATTGAAAATAACTACGTGAAAGCAAAAAAAAAATCGTTTTATTGATATTTATCATTTACATAGGATTGTAAGCTATAACACTTACTTTTCAAGTATAAAATATTCTTTTTTTCTACTTACCACTTAAACATTATCTCTTCCTTCTGTTTTTTACATTAAAAAAAATTGATTTTTTTTGTGCTGTTAAAAAAAACCTGTGCATTAAGGAGTTAAAAAGGTTCATAGTGCACAGCATAGAAATCGACTGTGTTTCGATTGTGTGTATATTTGTCATTTACATTAAATATTATTTACAACACACTTATTTCAAGTTATACAATGTTTTAGCAACTGTTTTCTCATTTAATGGTTTCAAATATCATTTTTGTAACTCGAAAAAGTTGATTGAGATTTTAAAAAGTATATTCAGTTTTATAACAAATTCATTAATTGACAATTTCCATCAAATAAGTCTTAGTTTTATTAGCCCTCGTGAAGAAAAACAGTAGTCAATAGAGTTCCAAACCTTTTACTTTCTTTTAGATCATGGTAGATTCACAGAATACCTTCATAAAATTAGCAAATTTAATATCTCGACTATAAAAGATTCCAATTCGGTAACACACACTACTATTCTTAGACAAAGTGAACTTTCCATCCCCACACATAAAATGTAACACCTTGAATCTCTTATAAATTACTATGAAAGACTTGATTGCAGGGATTAATGAATGACAAAATTTATGCAACTTAAATTAAATTTAATGTAACTTATTACCTGACTCAATTTAATGTTTTTGTAGTTACCTTTTGTATAATTTTTGCTTAATATTTCGGGTTAAATATATTATTTATTTTATTTTGGTAATATTCTTTTAGAGAGTTATAAAGTTATTTTATTATAAAAAGGAATAAGTTGTTTTTCTTTTTTTTACTTTATTTTGCATAACTGTAAATTGTGATGTATTGATTAAATTGATTCAAAATTTTAAAAGCACATGTTGTTTGGTGTCATATGCAAGACGGAGACATCTATTAGCAATTCGACATATCATGTTGTCATGCCAATGATATGAACATGTTTAAAACTGGTGAACAATGTTTAACTTAAGGGCCCTTTTAAAGCCAAGAAATATAATAATACCGCCAACATAAATAGCAAACAATCAGTTAGAGAAACATATATATATATATATATATATATATATATATATATATATATATATATATATATATATATATATATATATATATATATATATATTATATATATATTATATATATATATATATATATATATATATATATATATATATATTATATATATATATATATATATATATATATATATATATATATATATATATATATATATATATATATATATACTCGGACTGACAGTCCGATCAATACAGATTTAGTTAATTTTCAATTTCAATTAAAAATCTCTTTTTGTTCTTTTTTTTTTTGTTTCTGTAACCTTGAATTATTCTTGTCATACTGAGTGTACCTAACAATCATAAAGAAACGGGATCACCTAGATATTAAAACAGTCCAAAATATAAAAAACTTGAACAAAAAATTATGTTAGTTCAAACTGAGCTTTCTACAAAAATAATTAAAAATTATGTATTATTTTAATACAATTTAAAAACGGGTAAACATTTTCGGTATGTGCTAAACCATCACTGAGCTAAACAAATTTCTTTTCAAAAATTTTTAATAAAAAAAAGTTAGGTAAGAGGATTTATTCCAACCCCCCCCCCACTCGCCTTTGACTTTTTCATCCAAGTCTTGTCAGGTAGGATTCCAGATTGTGCAAAATAAACCCTGAGTATTAAATTTAAACATTTACAACTAACCGTTTTAGAGCTATGCGTGACACATGTGTTCGTCCATACAGACGTCAAGTAGAAATTAGTCAAAATTCATTTATGGTAGAGGGTAAAAATAGATATAATTTTTTTAAAATATGTAATTTCAAACTACGTAAACAGATACAATAATAATCAAAACGGTTTCAAGAATGTTTAAATTGATTATTTTCTTGAAATCAGTAAAACCAAAAGTTTTCGAAATTACGAAATTCCCTTTACTTTGTAGAATGGAATAAAAAAACATACCCCATTTAGAATGACATTTATGTTTATTACATTCGTGTTTCACACGTAATTTATATACTTATAATAAATCCAAAATATCTACCTATAGTTTTACAGTTAAAATTTAAGTTCAAAAATGAAGGTTAAATATGAAATATCGTAGATTATAATAAATCCATCAAACAATCTTTTAAAAAGTCTTTTCTCCCCTAATGATATATAGAAAAACTTAAACGGAAAAAACTGAAACATTTACCTCTTAAACTTTCTTGTAAGAATAGACCCGAAAAGAAAAGAACCCCAATTCACTTTTCATAAACAATTTTCTTTCATCACATATTCCTTTTATAAAGATGGACGGGGAAAAAATTCGGATCCAAAGTTCCATTAATCATACTCTGCTATTCCTTCGAGAAGACTGATCTGAATTAAAAAGAGAATTCGTTTATTGTGTTTATACATTCAAGATGCAACACACTAATTTAAGGTCTTAAAATATTTTAATTGCCAAAATACATCTTTTGAAATTTTCAAAGTACTAAGTTGTGTGTTCTATATGCAGTTATATAAAGTGCGTGGTATTTTTAATGATCATCGACCCCTTAAAAACTATTACATTGAGTACAAATCTATCACAAGAGTACATTGCTTTAACGTAATTCGTATGCATAATTGCACCATATAAACTTTTCAAAAAATAACTCTATTAATTTACTATTAATTAAAAAAAACCACTCCCTTCCAGATGAATATACACCATATATTGCTCTATTAAGCTTACATACATAGTTTTTGTCAGTTTCAAAACCTTAAGGTTGTCCCTTCAGGATATGTTGACTTAATGGTGCTTATAAATATGCACACAGTTCATCGCATTGCAGATTAAACCACTTATTACTAACAATGCAAAGAAAAAATAATGATACTAAAATTAATAACAGGACTGAACACTTCGTCATAGGTCTACAAGTTTTATCTTATATGTTTCTGTTTTCCCTTGCTTGTTTGTTTTTATGCTGAAAACCCACCTACAGCCTAAAATTTTAGCATTACCGGGTTTAGGTATTAAATCCCATACTTCTCTCTTTCTCATTGTTTTTGTTCTTTCTGCATTGCATTAATCCTTTCCCTTATTTAAGGGGTTTTTACTGCATGCAAGGAGTTAGATGGAATTTGTACTTCAGCCTCTAGTCATTCCGAGTCATAATCTGTAGGGGAATTTAAGTCTATATAAATTACTTTCTTCTGGTGTTTGGTCCCCACTTACAACACCAGTAAATTTTTTTCATGAGAAAAATCTAATAATTAATTTTGAAACTTCATATTCTTTTCGCAGAACTGTTCTATTTCCTCCAGTGATCTAAATATCGTTTTCATGTTTTCTTCTGTGTAATAAATATAATTAGACCCTTTTTCGCGGGGTACGTGCCTTAATCAATTTACTACTCTTTTTCCCTGCTCGGGTTTAGGTCTTCACAGTAAACGTCAGTTTCTGATCCCTTCCCCCTCTCGTTCTGAATAGGTTTCGAGTGATTTCTTTGGTCAGTCCCGATAGTCATCATCAGAATTTATTCATATTGTCTGACCTCTGTTAACTGTTTAAATCGGGTGTTCTAGTTCACCTTAATCGAATATTTCTGGGTGCAATAACTTTTCTGGAAATTTGGGTTTGAACATAACATTTATTGTGCAGAAAAGTTTTTGGGATTTTGAATTCCGGATAAAATATCCTGTAGTTCGAAGTTCATAGCTTACTAAAATACCTGATTTTCTTCATTCTAATTTATTTATTAGATTTTTGGGACACCTATGTAGGCTTTGGTTCCGAAAGGTTTCATGTGTTTTACAGATGGCTGCCCACCACCCACAAATAATTCTAAAGGCGTCTTATTTTGCCTCGTATGTCACATTATATTGCTCTATTGCTACTCTATTGCACTCTATATGCTTCGTTTTTTCTTATTTTGAAGTCATTAATTAAGTTCAAATTTTTTTCGTAAGATTTGAACTCCTTCTCTGAAACAATTTCCACACAGGTTCCGTTCAAGAAGTATAACTGTAATTTCTGTACTCCACTGTGGAAAACTAAAATATTCTAAAGATTATTTCACTGGTGCCCTTTATGCTTAATCCTCTGTGCTTATTCACGTGAAAATAAATTCCTATTAAAAATTTCAGCCCTCTCTCAACTAGCACTTTACAACTTCTATGCACCACCTGTTAGTGACATACTGCCTTGGGTTGGGACTGGGCCCATAATCATTTCTGTTACCTTTCCTACCAGTAACGCAGAGTGCAGTTATCTAAATTATAATATAGGGAATTATGTATGTGACTGGTACAGTAAATACGATAAATCTAAAGGGCTTCGTTAAAAACAGCTTATAACTAAAACAAAAATATGCATCAGTAACTTACAAAGAACAGCACTGTTGTAAGCAACACCTACCAAACTTTCAGCGTACTAACATTCTATCTGCCCACTTCATCAAGCAACAAGAGCTTTTATACGGCAGTGAAACTCAAAATTTGCATTAAATACATTTACATATACACACTATTTCATCCTGTTACATTTCAAATCGAATTAATCCAAATGCACACTTGCAAGGTAGGAAAAATAAAATAGGGCTAGGCACTTCACCTTGCTAACAACATATCGCGTAGAATGTGCTCCTGTTTTAAAAATATCTATAACTGATAAAAGTAAAAATATCTTTTGGCATAGTGACTTGTAACACATTTTATAGGCTATCCAATAATTTTCAGCCTCCTTCTCATCTTTCGCACTTAGAAAGTGAATGACTGAACGTATTTCACAGTCCTCGGGTTCTTTTAAGTGGTCAGTAACCTTTCTCATACTCAAACTCACTTAAAAATTCTCACATTCGGGTGTGAAATGATGTCTGTGGTTAGCTGGGTTGAGGCATTAAGGACTAATTAGCCCAGAACCTATTGCTTAAAACAGGGTTGGGCAAACTACGGCCCGCCGGAAGGTTCTATCCGGCCCGCGGATAGAATTTTAAGTTGCCGGTCCGAGGTAAATAAAGAAATATATATTTATACATTATATATCCATCTCTTTTTCTACTTTGCTTAAATGTTATATCCCAAATTTACTATCTCACGCCCAGAAGATCAGCGATATATTTGCTTCTTATATGTGAACAAGTGTTTTCAAATTTGAACCTTAGAAAGAATAATTTCAGAAGTAGACTGACAGATGAGCATTTAGCATCGTTCCTTAAAATCAGTACATCTCACTTCGAACCTCAGTATAAGGAACTTTTAAAAATGAAATCGCAATTTCATTCATCTCATTAGCGTATTCAAACCGTTAGGTAATTGTGTATTTTATTTTTAATTTTAGAAAAATTTATCTTGGCTCTCCCAAATTTATTTTCTTTCGATTTTTGACACGCGGCCGAAAACGTTTTTCCACCCTGACTTAAAACATATTTTGAACTGCTACATACATCAATGCCAGTACTAGAATTCGAACTGAAGAACTCTACAGCATAGGAGCACCATACCTAATATCCATAGTTCTGCAATGGTGTCTGTAGATAGCTACAGATGCAAGTAGAACGGAACTGCATCCACACAAACCCCAGCTGTTGAATCTCAAAATGGTTCTTTCTCATAAAACATGCCTCGTGAAATTAGTTGTTCGCAAAATATAGTTATTCCTTTTTAACATAAATTAATTTCTATCTTTTTCTAATTCTTTATTTAAGTTCCAGTTTTATATAGATTTTTAAAATCCAACTCATAACAAAAATTATTATAAATTTGATAAGAAGTGTTTTTCTCTAAATATACCACTGTTCTTCCAAAAATAGTAAAGCAACAACAAGCAGTTTCCAACATACGGTTGTGTGAGTGTGTTTCTTATCTCCTGCATTCTATGAAAAGGCGTCAATTTGGTGCTTCGAGAATTCAAATTTCGCTTTCGTCCATTTTTCGGAATCTTGTAAACTCATTTCAACTTTAATTTCAAATATTTGGATGGAACGGAAATTCGTTTCATTGATCTCGCATGTTTCAAAATTCGGAGAAATTGACAGAAAAGCGAACAGAATTTGTTTTCTTTGGATTATAGTAGCTGCAAATCTACCCTATTACCTTTTCTATGCTTATCTTAGCCTGTGTTAGAAAATGTTCTACGCTTGAATGAATTGCATTAACAATTTCATTAAAGTATTTTAACCTGTATTAGAAGGGAAAATTTTCTATGGTAATGAATCATTGTTTTCTAATACAAAAGTATAACGTAATAATTTATTATTTCAATGCAATGATTTGTTATTTTATAAACGTTATTACAATATACAGTAGACTCCGCTTAATGTGATCGCGGTTAATGTTATCAATAGCTTATTGTTATCGCAATCACTTGGTCCCGATTTTCTCTCTCCATTTGTATGTTAAAAATTATCGATTTATGTGATAGTTATATCGGTTAATGAGATCAGTTTTTGAACTTCATTTTAACTGGCAAAAAGAACATTCACAATATATTTAGAAGGAACACATTCTTTGCTTTTTGCTGTTGTTTGAATTTTCGAGAATTCTCCTCTTCAACCTAGGGAAATGGAGAATGAACAAAGGAGTGGGGTATTACACATTCTTGGAATTTTTCAGAAATACGCACACCCTGCTGGTGGTCAATGTATGTGAGATAAGGAGAAGGCCACACATTCTTATCAGAACTGAGAAGGAGCGTATGCACATTTTATACTTTGCTCGCTTACATGCAGCTTGTCGATATGGAAGCCAGAAA
>CM063511.1:19919119-19921619 GCA_032207245.1 Pardosa pseudoannulata
TAGATTAAGTATTAGATGCTATTGATCATAAGTTAAAAGACTCTACTTTCAAGAGAGAATAGCAGACTGTTGAAATATATAATCGCACTCATACTTGACGATTTGGCTGATTATTTTTGTATATAAGTAATAGCTTTCTTTGGCGTACGACGTTTTCTTTAGTTGATCTTTTTTGTGTTTTGATTGGCTGTGTTTAATTAGTTTATGCCTATAATTTGATTGGCTGGACGCAGGATCTTAAAACTATAAAAGCCCAATGTACCTCGTACTTCTTGTTTATTTTGGTGTTATCAGTAAAAGATGTTTGCGATCTGCGGCTTTTCATTATGCTTCAACACAGACTAAGACGATTTTAATTTCTTTGAAATTAAAGGAATAATTTTCTTTAAAAAATATAATCAATTCAAATAAATTATTTGTCGAAAAGATTGTAACCTGAAATTGTAAAGAATAAAGTGACTCACATAATTTTTGTCAACGAATACAGAACATTCTTAATTTTGTTCCTATAAAAGAGCTATATAAACAGTTGCAACATAATGCAATACTATAGCTATGACATAAGCAAAAATTATAGATATAAAATTATAGCAAAATCTCACCCCCATTAACATTTCTTATGTAGATGCACTAAAAAGCGTTAGAACGTCTAAATATTTTACTCTAGAAAATAGTTAAAAACTAATAGCAAGCATAGGTACAAACAAAAATATATCCCAAATATGAATTCGAACTATGGTAAAAATATTAGACAATTGGATACAGATTCATGGTTTTATCTAAAAGTATTAACTATTCATAATAATATACCTTTCACATTCAAGTTAATAAGGCAACAGTTTCTGTTACTAGTACTTCACAGAGATATGTTCTATAGCATTAATAGAATGAATTTGTGTGCTCTATATACAAACACCAGTTATCGTGTATAAATTCAAACGTAATAGCAATTTCTTTTAACCCCTTCTGGTAAAATGACGAGTCTAGCTCGTCATTAGTTTTTCATTCCATACCGGACAATGACGAGCTACACTCGTCATGCGATTAAAGTTACTGTTAAATATTATAATTAATTTAGTTTAAAATTTCTAGTGTACTGAATTTGGCAACACTTTTATCACTTGTGAAAATCGCAAGTCACTATTGCATATTGTTTACTTAGAATTTCTTGGTACAAGTCATTGCCAAATTAATGAGTCAGAATAAAAGAAAACCTATTAAGAAATGCCGTGTGTGTTACAAGAATCAAATTAAAAGTGAGACTGCTTGGCGGTGTAAACAATTAAGAATTCCTTTGCACTTTGTTTTGAAAAGTACCACTAGCTTGAAGACTATTATCTGTATACCTTATTAATGTTTTGCTTTGATATTTTCTTAGTTTTACTGTTTCTGATATTATTTAACACTATGTAAAAAGTGGATTTTAATTAAAAATATGTAAGAATTGTAAAATGAAACAAGTTTTTTAAATAAAAATTAAATGGTAATTTCATGCACAGTTTTTCATTATTAAATCATACCGGAAGGGGTTAAAATCGTCCGTTAGAGTACATAAGTCCAATAGGTGAGCAATAGGTTAACAATTTTTAGCTTTCTATAAAATATAATATTTTATTTAAGATAGAACATTAAAAGTTAATTTAAACTTTAAAATATATTAAAGATAATGCTTCAACTTTTTAAAAACTGCAAGATAACGCACTTTTTTAATAATATCTACTAGAAATACACTTGATTACTTTAAACATCAGAAAATAAGGCTTAAATTTATATTAACACATTATGTTCGGGTACATTTCGCAGCTGAATTCTACCGGGAGCGGGCATTTTGAGCGTAAATTCTATCGCAATAATCATTTTTGAACTTTTTAATCAACCTTCCCGTTCTGTGGTACCGCATTGACTGATGTAAAAACTAGTTTTTGTCTAAATTTTTCCAAAATCTGTGTAGTAGACAAGAACATTCGGCTTCGTTTTCCTGTATATATCGTTATTTTTGTACCCACAAATAAACTATGCTGTTACACTAACCCGTACTAGTACGTGATGCGAGCTCAATTATCGAACTAGTATGTATCCCGCATACAATGTGTTAAATATATTTAAGACTTTTATAATCGAGAAGCAAAATATTTCATATGAAGGCCCGATGATTTCTCCTACTATACCAAATTTACAAATGGTAATAGGAATTTTACAAAAAGTGTAATTTATTGTGGCCCCACCCCAATCAAAATACACATTTATGGAACGCCTAATGACTTATTATGTTTTAAATCTACTTAATCACTCTTATTTGTTATTGATAAAGCATTGGATAATATTCAAATCTCCGGATTAATTCCTAAATGAATACTATTTTCTTATATAAGAGTTTACAGTTCCATACATTATTTTGTAAAAATTTCTGCAATTTTTCAAAAATTATTTTTGCGTTCAACACATAGTTCTTTACACTCATAATATTATGTAAATAGTCTGTTGAACGTTTTACATCGTT
>CM063511.1:19926619-19964119 GCA_032207245.1 Pardosa pseudoannulata
TACGTTTTGAAACACGACGGCTGATGAGACCGGGACCTACAGCTTCCGAACGGCTACGAACATCCATGCCACAGCGGGATGCGAACCCACGAAACGGTAACGAAGGCCAGCACCCTAACCAACCGGCCATAGTTCGGTTTATTATCATGGAATAAGGGTTAAACTTATTAACACCTGTTGAAGTCATTTCGAATCGGTAGATTTCGACAACAGAGTGTCTAAGGCATGTATAGTCTTTCATAAAATACAGTAATATTTATCAATGTATCATTAAATATATATATATATATATATATATATATATATATATATATATATATATATATATATATATACATACACATATATATGTGTGTATGTATATATATAATAAACATACAACAGTTAAATAAATAATTAAAAAATAATACATAAGTTACTGGTTCTTCGTATTTTTATTAGCAAAAGAACTACATTCTAAATTAGAGAATTTTAGAATTTATGTTTGATCCTACTTCCGTAACATTATGAAATTCTAAATACAACAAAATACGGAAAGTTTCAGCACAGTTACCAACAAATCGTCTGGAAAAGATGATATAATTTAAAAATTTTGTGCGATACATGCATTACTTCTAAGGGTGGGTGAATGATTAACCCCTTCCGGTAAAAGGACGAGTCTAGCTCGTCATTGGTTTTTCATTCCATACCACACAATGACGAGTTACATTCGTCACGCGACTAAAGTTACTGATAAATATGATAATTAATTTAGTTTAAATTTTCTAGTGTACTGAATTTAGCAACACTTTTGTTACTTGTGGAAATCCCAGGTCACTATTACATATTGTTTATTTTAAAGTTTCTTGGTACAAGTCACTGCCAAATTGATGAGTCAGAATAAAAGAAAACCTACTAAGAAATGACGTGTGTGTTACAAGAATCAAATTAGAAGTGAGACTCCCTGGCGATGTAAACAATTCAGAATTCCTTTGCACTTTGTTTTGAAAAGTACCACTAGCTTGAAGACTATTATCTTAATTTTACCGTTTCTGATACTTAACACTATGTAAAAAGTGGATTTGTATATATTGTTAAAAAGTGGATTTGTTATAAGAATATGTAAGAATTGTAAAATAAAACAAGTTTTCTAAATAAAAAATAAATGGTTACTTCACGCACAGTTTTTCATTATTAAATCGTACCGGAACGGGTTAAGATAAATAATTGCATGCTTGGCACACCGAGGAAAGGGTATGATGTGAAAATTTTTTTGTGGTCTATACGGTTCCCAACTTCAAGATACGGATACGATAATTGATACGCCAAAAGATTTGAAATACTGATAAAATAAATAATAAAGATAAGTCATAAAGTATTAGTATCTCATTTGCTTTAGCAAAATAATTTGTATCTTAATGTAAATGGTTTTGTCATTTACTTTCCTCATTTTGCTTAAAGTCTTTTGTCTATTTGCTAAGTTGTACAGTTATGAACATGGTGCAGTCTTATACCCCTAATTAATTTACTACATTATAATACATTAGTAATATAATGTACTAAATTAATTAGGGGTATTTGGCTGCACTATATGCAATAATAGTAAAATAAAAGAGAGAATGCGGATATTCGAAAGGGGCATAAAATCAAATCGAAAATAATCCATCTCATCACACAAATGAAAGTGAGAGACATTTTGTTTGGAAGATATACAAATCTAAATATAATATACTGTCGTGCTAAATATAATTAGCTATAGGCTTTAATCGATGCGTCATAAAGAGCATTGAAAACTCTATCATGGATTATTTTAATTTAAAATAAACGTAAACATATGAAAAAGCTCAATTTTGCATTTTTTTACTTATCATTTTTACTCGGCTTGTAGTTATATTCATGGTATTTTTTATAAATGTCAAAGTACAGCACAGGCATATTTTAAGCCAAAATAGAATACGTAAATATTTTCATAATAAGAATACTAAAATGTAGCCCTAATTATGAAGAACTGAGAATATAAACGAAATTTCCATTAAAGGACTTGGTTTCGCACAATTACATAAATTGCTACGCATTTCAATGCGATCTTTTTCTTTCTATATATTAATGCAAAACTATTTCGTAACAAGTAGTATTATCTTCAAATAAAGTTTTAATTCATAAATTATAAATTGGCTAACTTTTTTTTTCTAAGGAAAAATTTGAAATATTTCCCATACTGACAACTTTCGTAGATATAAACGTTAATTTCTGACATATTTTTCAACCATTTTCTAAGATTGTAACAAGAGGTTATAACACTTTAAAGATCAACAACTTAAATTCTTTGGTTTGGTTTGGTTTGATTTGGAGTGCTACGGTCTACTTTTCGCAACACGAGGGCTAATGAGACCGGGACCTACAGCTTAAAGCCGATTCCGAACGGCTACGAACATCCATGCCACTGTGGGATTCAAACCTACGAACTCCTGTTCCGAAGACCAGCACTCTAACCAATCGGCCATCGTTCGGCTAAATTCTTTGGAATTTAATGAAATTAGTTTATAAATGTTATGTATGAACCTTATAAATGTAAAATATATAAAAAAAAATTCTTAACATTTCTTAGAGGGGTATACCTTTAGGAGGGCTTGAGGGGTAGTTAAACTAATAAAACCCTCCCCTTGTACATCGTGAATATAATACTTTTTAAAATTTTAATTATATAGTAAGAACAATAAATAAGTATCCTTAAAATAATACAATAAATAAAAAGTTTAACAAATAGTACAATAAATAAATAATTTAAATAGTATAATATAAATAGTTTAACACTAAACATAACACTAATACATACCTATTTCTATTTTAAATATATTTTATATAAATGTAGGAAATATAAATAAGTAGACAAATAAACTTTATTAATAACAAAAGTTTACAAATAGTACAATAAAGTAAGAATTTTTAATTAATAGCATAAATAAACCTTATGAGTCATTTGACCCGTTATAAGTAATATAATAAATATCTTTAAAATAGTATAATACATAAATAGTTTAACAAACAGTATAATAAATAGCTTAATAAAGAGCATAATAAATAAATATCTTAACAAACAGTATAATAAATAAACAGCTAAACAAATAGTATAATAAATAGCTTAACAAATAACATAATAAATAAATAGCATAAAATAGTTTAATAAATAAATAACTTAACAATGTATAAGTGTTGTTTGGTAGATACTTTTATTTGAAGTTATAAGTCAGAAAAATCGATTTACTGACTTTCCAGGTACGGAAAGTTTAATTACATATATTTCAAAAGAAAAAAAAATAAATTAAATGTAGTGCTGTCATATATTAAGGTTTAAATTGTTAAAACATAAAATTGCAAAAAATCATTCATATGTCTACAAAAAGTAAAGAAAAAATTAAGATATTTAAATGTGGTTTCATTGCGAAACCACTGTCCGCTAAAGGGTTAATACCGAAAGTACGACTTATACTCAAGTAGGTCCTCATCATTTTGAAGCAGGGATCAAGTAGATGATCCATAGACTTGGCCTACCACCCACAGAAGTAATAATTGAGAACGTGGAGGACATTGAGCCACGAACTATTTTACGTGCCCCAGTCACCTTTAAGGAACACGGCTGATCTTAGGCCGACTCGGGTTCCGAACCCACAACCTCTCAATTACGAGATCGTTGCCTTGGCCGAATGAGCTACAGCAGCTCACATAGTGTAAATAAATTTTGTTAATTGGTTAATTATTTAATCAGTCTTTTTATTGTCGTGCTGTCCTCGTTTATATTTGAGTATCAACTTGTGATCAAATGCATAGTGGTGATTTATTTTTAATTGCATTGTGTTAAGTATTTTTGTACTAAATTTAACCACAGGTTCTGAGAAACTACAGACATAAAAATGAAAATAAACTAACACCTAAATTGACAGCAACCGAGACTAGCTTAATATAAAAAAAGTAAATTTATTAAAATATATATATACATCTATTTACATACAAAACTGATGCTAATTTTCATAAAATAAGCTTTGTCAACATCTTCTAAATTCGTTCTGACAAATTTTTTATATACTTAAGTAATTTTGTAAATAGATAGAGGACCTAATCTCAATTTCAAAAATGTATGTAAATTTCGGGTACGTTTGTAGGTCTAAAATGTTGGGCCCGGAACACTTCTGGTGGAAGGGTATCTATGGCTGATCAGGAGAGGGAATCTATATATCATCCGTTGGTCTCGTCAGAGGGTTCCTCCTGAGTCTTTGGCCATACTATTTGGTGCAGGAACACTTCCTGTCGGACTTGGCTGGACTCTACTAGTCTGGACTATCGAGCACCTTCTCCTCTGGACTCACGAACAACTTCCGTCAGATCCGACTGGACTATCGACTTTCGAACACCTTCTTTTGGGACCTCCGAAACATCGTCTCATCTTTTTTTCCATATTTAATTATTTCAACCTTGTCCCCTCTTCCTTCTTGTCGTCCAATCGGGATAGTTGTAAGAATTTCATTGGTCTGCTTCAACCCCGCCTTGAGACCGCCAACGTGCCAAACCTTATCCCTTCTAATTGGGCACTGTCCCTTAGGGACTCATAAATACTCCACAAAGGTACATTCTTATTTAATGTCAAGTACGGAGACGGGATTCTAATCTGGGACTAGGATCAGAACCCCGCCCGAGACCACCGTACAAGACAACAATATCCGTTGAATAGAAATTTATGGTCCTCCATCTCTTTACAAAGATGTGATGAGGTCAGATTTAGATCCCGAACATTTTACTTCTTGTATGAATGAATCAATTATATAACAGATCTAAATTGCCTCATCACATTTATTTTTTATGTCATTAATCCGTATATCATAAAAAGCCGTATAGCCTTTCAAAAGCTTGCGGTTAAATTTTAACTCAAAATAATATACAAAACGCAAACCAAATAATTACCACGATATTGATCTCAGGTAAATACCTAATGTTTGATAGGGCTATATGGCACTATTTAGTTCTGCAAAAGGAATTTCTAGTGAATGCACAAAGTGTTCTGTTCTAGAATGCATAATCTTCAAATCCATGTTTACATAACGTGTGGGTATTGCATAAATGTAACAATTTTTCAAAATACGAATTTAAAAGTTCAATTAATATAAAATAATGCAGCAAGTAATTCATAATATATTCCTTCCATTTCTAACTAATTTACGCATAATAGTCTTTACTATTTGTCATGGAACAATGCATGATTCATCGTTCTACAGTATTGTAGTCACGACGTAATCCTCGGATGGGACTTTTTGAAAGCTTCTGAAGCGGTGATAGACTGTGGCCGAAGTGAACTGTTGTTAGAAGATACTGGCCAAGAAACCACGACATTAGACTCTTGGATGATGTATGCAATAAAGGACTACACGCTTTACCAAGTACCAAATTTGTCACGAAGATTCGAATAAACACACCGTTTAACGTAACAGAAGAATTTATTGAAGCTAAGTAGCAACTCGCAACTTTACAAGATCCAGAAGTTGCCTACAGCTAGCGGGTATCAGCTTTTATACCCGAACAGAATATTCGAGAAATAACTAATTTAAATATTAAAGAATTATATGAAGAGTTGAATGTTAAATACAACTTTCCCTTTAATCTTCAAATTACGAATTCAGCATTTACGCTGCTAAAACTTTTATAAATAATGTAAAAAAAAAACCAGCTAATTTCAATCCTTCTATTACATGCAAACAATATTCAATGCAGTTTCAATTATTATAAAAATAACTTTGTTATATTATAAATAAATTTATGAATATAAATGATATCGCATGTAAAATCTAAAGTGAAACTTTCATGGGACAACAGAAGTTTCTTCGTGTTTGAATAAAAATATTTTTTAAACGTCTTTTACTCTTTTTAGAAATACTAATATGAAAGCTAAAACAAAAATATTATGAGTAAAAATGTATTATACAATAAATCTTTCTCCTGGATAATATGTTAAGATTTAATTTTTTTTAAATCTTATAAGATCGGTTTTTTTTTCTTAATTACATAACGGGAGAAAAACATTTTTTAACAAGTTTAAAAGGTTTTAAAAGTTTTAAATGCATTTTTATGCTTCACAGCAGTTTTTGAACAACAAATCTTAAAATCTGAAAAAATGTTTATCCGATCTTTGAAAAGTATATCATTTTCCTGGTCATAGAATTTAAATATATTCATAAAAACATAAAAAAGCTTCCCATGAAAGCATACTAATAATTTTAAATTCTTTAAAAAATAATCGCTGGTTTATGCATGAAGTTTTATAAACACATTCCTAAAGCTAAATTTTAATTTAAATGCATTAAGGCAAAAGAATAACTTTTTGATCCAAATTCTTCTGCCTTCAGTTAATTTCTCGCACCGAATATTCTCAGCTTTTACATAAGAGCTTGCATCCTGTACATGTAAAATTTATGCATTTCTGTTGTTAGTACAGCATATAGGCACAATATTTACATAGTCAAGGATCTGTAAATATCACTGATTAAAACATAATCTTTTGTGGATTAAAGATACACGTGGAATAAAATCTAGTTTAAAAATTACACATAAGTTAATTTAGCTAAATATCTGAAGATATTTTATTTCAGGGTGTTATAAATTCTATCTCTCTCATACACACATAAATACGAAGATAAATTAGTAAAAACATATATCTAACATATAAACATAAGCATACATACAGATTTTTATTTAAATATAATTATTTGAAATACGTTTTTATAATCAAAAATATTATAAATAAATATTTACTCTTTTAATATACCTTTTTAATCCTGTTGTATCACTTATCCTTAATACCTCGATTAAATTTCATTGTAACACATTTCAAAGGTTCCTTTGATTGTAACCTTTGATTCACGTTCCTTTGATTAAGACATTTAAAGGCTGAGAAAAAGACTTTAAGGAATTAGAATGGGAGAGAGGGGGTTTTTAAGGAATTATTTAAGTTAAATAATTTTGATATATTACATAATACATATATATTTACATACATATATTTATATATATATATAATATATATATATATATATATATATATATATATATATATATATATATATATATATATATATATATATATATATAATATATATATATATATATATATATATATATATATATATATATATATATATATATATATATATATATATATATACCTCCACATTTTACAAAAGAGTATATAAAGCTTAATGTCAAATGACATCGTCTGATATTCTGGTTTCAAGAGTTTTATGTTTTATTAAAATTAAATCTTAATAGTCATTCTTTATAAATCAGAGATTTGTCAGTTCTTTATTAATGCAAGTTATTCCACTTTTTAAAATACCTTGATGTTCAAAATACATAAGTTATGCAAAATAATTTCTTTGAAGTGTTACATATTTACAATATTAATGTAAAATGAGCTTATGAATCAAATGTTTTAAATATTACAATACATAGTTATTTAAAAATTTGATATTTATTCAAAAGAATGCCATTAGTTAAATTGAATTAATTAAATTAATCGTATAATATAATCCAAATTAAAGCATGTATTATACGCTTTCATTATGAATATGGCAGATTGATAAGAAATATGTAAAAGGAATGTAAAATAACTGAAATATAATTTCCAAATCCTATATGAGAGTACATTGTGTATAATAGTACTAGCAATTCACAATATAGATGAGCGTGATATTTGAGTAGTGTCACTTGTGTGTATGCCCGTGACAAATTGTCAAATTTCGAGAAAATTATATGTTTGGAAGATATTTTATTAAATACTCGATGTCTCGTTCTTTGAAGAAATTACTGAGAGAAACTTTTAAATGTGCTTAAAATTTCCTAACTGAAAGCCTTTAGAGGTACTCAGATTGCGAGCATATCCTATAGATTCAAAATAGGTTTTTTTCATCTTTAAGGATTTATGATTTATTTATATGCTGTCATAGATATCTCCAGACCTGGGATGATAATTATCTTTGAAATTGATTTCTTCAAGCTCTGAAAATATTTGGCCTCCAAATCCTAAATAAAAATTGTTAATATTGGTTCAAATTGTTCTAAGGGCGAAGACAATGTTCAGCGCTATCTGTCATTATAAGTGTCTTTTTTCCAGTGCGAAATTAATTAAAAAGTAAATACAGAAAACAGATTGACTGATGAACTTTTGGACAACTGTATTTGAATGGCAGCATCTACCTAATCTCCCATCATTGAAAAATTTGTTAATACCCAATTACAGTCCTCTTAATTGAAGTTAATAACTGAAATGAAAAATTCATACTTATAGCTCTAATTTAGTACTAAAAACAATTCACTTTTTTTTCTTGTGTACAGGATAATTTCTGCTGCTTTTTCTTATGTATAGCTTTATTAAAACCCATTTCATATTTGCTAGAAAGTTCTGTTTTATAGGGTAATGTAACTGGAATGAAAAGAAATTTATACTACTTTTCTGCTTTCTTTAGGTAACTGAGATTTGGATTTAAAAATTCGAGGTTTCTTAGACGTTTTATAAGTTAACAGAGCTTCTGCTGAGCACATCCTAGACTATATGGGATTTTCCAGAGAGGACATATATTCACCCCTCTTCTTACCTCTGACTTTGACAGCCTTTTTTACCTATGAAAGCAGTCTGATGGATCTTGTCTGACTTCGTCAGACAGCTGGAGGATAACCCACAACAACAGCAACAACAAAAATTAACAATTACTGGACTATACAATCCCCTAGTTAAATGGTTTTAGTACTTGTTGTAAAGTGGCATACACATTAAATGGTTCTTTTTACCTACTAAATTCATTGCAATAGCGGAATACCAACAGATTTGGTCAACATTTTCTGCTTCTCTATTGCGAAATAAATTCAATTCTTTACATCAACGTCTCTCTGGATGAAACATGTCATACACACCTGCACTTTGCTTTCACGCTTGTTTATGAGTCAGGGTTTCCTCTTTTGACCATTTCAACTACCTTTGAACTATTCGAATCTTTTGAAAAATCTACACCTTAATGCTGCTATTTGGTGTCTTTCATGTGCTACATTTAAGTTTTTTGGAAGCCCATTAGGAAATAATCTAGTGATTGATTCCAAATTCGACTCCCAACAATGGTTCACGTAAAAGGTGGATACCAACCAGTTAACTTAGTTCAAATACAATCCACATTTTCTTTGAGGTCGACGTGTATCCACGCCATGTTAAATAAAAAAAAATTACTATTCGATATAAAAATTCAAAAACTTAATAACATTTAGTACAAATGTCATTTAATGGTGTGTTTTCTTTATTATATCAGTAGGCTTATTCTCAATCTCTCTCTCTCTCTCTCTCTCTCTATATATATATATATATATATATATATATATATATATATATATATATATATATATATATATATAATCAAAACGGATTCCTCTATCCTTTCCAGGTCCAACCACTTCTTAAATTCTAGGATAGATGGACAAATAACTTAGGCTATTGTTATATAGGGGATGAACAGAGCGTAATTAACAATAGGACAACCCTAAATGTAAAAGAGAAGTGTAAATAAGTGCTTTATTTAAACGCAATAGATGATATTACGTCGAACATTGGATGGAAAATTAGTCTTAACAAGATTAGAATATCAATTATTTAAACAATTGATAGAATCTAGCAAGAGTTAAATGTCAGTTTTTACTTTCCCGTATGAAAATGTTCTTGTAAATTTGAGAATGATTCTGCAACGCCTTCCACTCGGGCTGTTCAGCACAAAATGAGCCACAATGAATATTATCTTATGCCAGATTGTCGCACTACATGTATGCTTAAAAATGTTTGTAATTAACACTTGGCATGAGGGTATACTTCACCGCCAACTTACGCGTGGCGTTTTTTGGTTAATCGCGCGAAAGTTTAGTTATTCAGAAAAATCGTAGTAAATCGAAAACTACTTTGTTTATATGAATGAAACTTTATTTTACTCTTTAATATATTCTGTATGATTAATTAACAAAAAAAAAAACAAAATTTTTACGAAATCACAAAAAAAATGATTTTTAAAATTTTACAATGTATTCAAAAATATTTGTTCATGAGAAGTAGAAATAGAACTATTTATTATCAATTTTGTATTCAACAATAAAAAACCAAGCTTCAAATTGACAAAACACGGCTTGTACTTCTAGAGCTAGAAATTCGATTGAAAATGATATAGCGCAACAAAAGACCGAGTGACTCGACAGTCATAACTTATGGAAAGAAAAAATGCAAAGCTTTGTATAGCAACTCAAACAACACGTAGTGGCAGCTAGTCACAAGAGAACCAGATAGGTCAGTCATTTTCAGGAACCGTGGGAATTTATTCCATTGAAAAAAGCAGGAGTTCCAGACCCAGAGGGGTTTCGGATTTTTAGGTCCCTGGATACATCTGTGTGGAATGCCGGCTATCATTGAGGAGTCCGGTGCACTGACCACTCCCTTGCTCTCAGCCCTTTTTCTCCCCCCCCCCCTCTTTTTGCGAGGGGTCTTTCAAAAAGAAGGAGTTGGTTGTTGGGGGCTGGAGGGTTGAGAAGGTTGTTTCTTTCTCACAAATAATGTTTTATATCGTGTATATTTTGTATATAGTCGAGATAATAAAGTCTAGGACCTTAAGCGTTTGTTTTTACCCACAAACAGAGATGTATGTTTTGCACACGATATAATGAGACCATACATTTAAAGCCGATTGAAGCTACAAACATAGAACGGGATTTTGAAAATCTGTAAAGCGGAGCTTATGCCATCGTTCGGCGTCTAGGACTTTAAGCTTTTGTTTTTACTAAGCAACAAAACACAGAGGTGTAATTGTGCGACGTTACAACGTATAATGTACATACAAATAATTTGTTTTGCATATTTGTGATGTTTAGCGTATTCCCACAAATCTGCTATACGTATTTTTACGTGAACCATGCTCCAGTGACAGATGGTAAAAAAAAAAATGCGTGCCCGCCGCGAAGTGTTAAAGCGTACTTGTATTGCTTTCAAGCATCTTTGTCATGTTGCTTTTGATCTGGGATTCATCATCGAAATCGAATTATACAAATCAGTATCTGTTGAAAATACTGAAGATCTTTTATTGAAACCTCTAATCATTAAACTAAAGATATACTTAATTTAAAGCTTAGGAATTTTGCTGATATGTTGTGTTCAATTACTTGTTTACACTTGACTTAGGTTTCATTTGCTGAATTTTTCTTTTTCACTGGAGATTTTCCATGCCATTTCATTTTGGAATGCTGGTTCAATAAATAGTATAAAAATGTAACACTATTGGAATAAACAGTTTCACTTAAACAGCTAGGATAAGAAAAGAAAATCCCTGAGTTTATAAATGTGTGCTAAAATACCTCCATTGTTTAAAAAGCGAAAACGGGAGAACAACGTTCTCTCAGATATCCTTTTTAAGTACTTAATTTTTCTTCAGTTTCTTCCTGTTTATTAGACACTACAAGACGGAGCAAAAATATTTTAAGAAGCAGAACTTTTTTTCCGCTACGGGACATTAAATTTTAAATATTCGCTTAGAGACTTTTTTCAGTAAAAATACAAGAAACTTTTAACTATATTATGCTTTTGTTTAGGTATTTATACCAAGATTGTTTGCTCAAGCAAATCATTCTTTATTTAATGGTACGGTTTAAGGAAACGGGGTGACATTTTAATTTTTTTTTTTTTCATTTTTAAGTGGAGTAAACATTTTAATGTTTTGTTACTCAAGCCATATTCAGGGAAATGTCTTTTTAAGAAGTTTCCTTAATTAATATTTAATTTTTAAACTTTTTTATAAAATTATTTTTCAAATATTTATATTTTCGTAACAAAGCATTTTTTCAATTCGTTACAGTAACCATTATAATAATTAATAATTTAGAATCCAATTTTTAAAACATATTCAGAAAATTAATGTATGATTAAACATATCATTGACATAAAATTTAAAGTTTTTCAAATCGTCCAAACTTTTGCAAGTAGTTTTATTTTTTGTCTCTAATGTTTTAGGCTGAACGATGGTCGAATCGTTAGGGTACTGCCCTTCGGTACCGGAGCTCATGGATTCGAATCCCACGATAGTTTGGATGTTCGTAGCCGTTCGGAACGGGTTTTAAGTAGTTGGTCCTGATCTCATTAGCCCTTGTGTTGGAAAAAGTAGAGCGTAGCACTCCAAATCAAACCAAACCAATATAAAGTTTTAGTTTTATCAAAAACTCCATTACAAGGTTACCGCATATTTCCAAAATCATATCTTATAAAATATTTTACTGAGAGTTACGTTGAAAAACAATGAATTTTGGTATTCCTGATATATTGTTGTGAATAAACAAGAAATAAACCATTTATCCCTAATTCTGTGCATATTTATTTTACTTTATACATTATACAAAACCAGAAAGTAATTCCAAAAGCAAAAAAAGTAGCATTTTTAATGTATGAAAGCTAACAAAACACAAACACGGAGATAGGTCCTTTAAAGTGACTATTTGTTTAAAGAAACTAACAATAAAGCTGTAGAAGTAATGATATTTTCAAATATTGAAAACACATATTTGAAATTTTTCGTGCACATATAGGAAGCTTAAAACTGTAAATTGGCAATAAAATTAAATATTAAATACTTTGACTATATGTGGAGTAATATGCACCATTCACAGAGAATGAAAAAAAAATCTACACAAATGCAAGGGATAGTTCGAATCAAAATAGACAAATGTGAATAAAATAAGAGTATTTTCAAAATGCCGCTAATGAGTAGTGTGTTGACGAATGAGAAAAATATAAAGACTTTAAAAAACAAAATTGATTATAATTATTTATACATTTAAATATTTGTCATTTGGTTACGGAGTTGAATAATACAAATGGTAAGGTTTACTGCCACTTTCCGATGTCGATGGTAAAGTGTCCTGGTCTAATTACCGGTCATGTTCCAAAAACTCCAAAAATCATAGCTCCAGAGTAATCCATCAATACGGGATGTCACATAGCGGAAGACCTTTTAATGCTAAAAACATTATTCCGGACATCAAAGTATAATTGAACAAAATTGAGTGAATTTAATATATACTATTCCAATTTGAATAAAGCACAGATGTGTACAAACTTTCATATTTGCATACAAACAAAATTCATAAGATTAATTAACACATTGTGTGCGGGTACACATCGCAGCAGAATTGTAGCTGGAGCGGCCGTGTTTAGCGGAAATTTTTTTAATCAGTTAAATCTCAATAGATCAAAAATTAATTTTTTAACCAACTTTTCGTATTTTATATTGAAATATATAAACAAATATATAAATAGAAATATATAAATAACAACCATAAGATTTTTGTAAACAAAAAATATATATTTTAGTGGATAAATTGATAATAGTATCGTAAATATGAAAAATCAAATAGAAAGAGTAGTGTATTGTTTTAATTTTTTCAAATTATGTTATATATAAACATTTTTACATTATAAAAAATTTAAAAAAGAGCAATCATAAAAATAATAATGTAAAAACTAGTTTTTATTAGTCTAAATTTTTCCAGAATCTATGTAGTAGACAAGAACATTCGGCTTCGTTTTCCTGTATATACCGTTATTTTTGTACCCACAAACAAACCATGTTGTTACACTAACCCGTACTAGTACGTGACCCGCGCTCAAGTATCAATCGTCAGAAAACGTACTAGTACGTGTCCAGCATACATTGTGTTAATTTTATATACTTAGACAGATAGATATCCAATATTAAGTATCAAACCATTGCGGTTTATTCCGTTTCGGTTTTCCAAATAGTAGACGAATTGGCAGGCGTAGCTCTCGGGATATCGAAACAAGAATATGTATGGATGTCCGTAGCCTTTCAGAACCGGCTTTAAATATCAAGTTCCTCTATCAGTAATCCCGTTTAGTAAAACAGTAGATCGTCAAATCAAACAGCAAACCAAATAATCAAATTACGCTCCAAATCAAGTAACAAACTTGTTTTGGTTTATAGGGAGTCAAATTATTATTTCCAATGTGGGAGGGGACACTAGCTCTTATAGCATTCGCCACTACCTATCAGTAGATATTTGTTGGACGTTTTATTATGGGAGCAATATATAAGCGGCTAACAGTACTCTCTAGGACAACACAAACAAAATGAATCATCGTAACTAGGATCAAGGACCAAGTTTGACACCCAGGTTGGACAGTCATTTCCAGAGTTATTTCTTGGGAACGATTAGAAGTAAAACTTTCTCAATAATCCGATCCGAGATTTTTAAACGCAACGTTACAAGAAATCAGATCACATTTAAAAACCGATAAATTTCACTAAGAGGCAGCCATTATATGCTTTCGATCAATTTAATAACTTTTTTCCAGGATTGTATCCTTACATATGTTTCTCCCATTAACTTCATATGAGGTTACGAATTAGGTAATAAAAATAGTTTTAAAAAATTTCCGACAAACGTTTATTTTTAGTGACATATTTTTTACATATAAATCTAATCTATGACTTCACATTTAATACAGTTCTCATCAACAGTGGGTACGGAAGACTGAAAAAGTCAAGCAATCAGGTATAGAAGCAAATATAATACTCATTAAAAGTATTTCTCCATGTATATTTTAGTAGTATTTTTTTATTGTAATATTGTTAAACGAGGGATAATTAGTGAACTATTGCTTAAAATAGATCCTACATGACTACGGATGTCCATGCCAGAAGTGGGATTTAGACCTGCGGATTGTAAGAACACATCTTCATTTCACCATTCAATTCCATTTTTTGTGCAACGCTGCTTTTTTCAACAACAAAAATTAACTTTGAACACCGAATTAACAACTAGAATTTAAGGAAACAGTCCTCTATTAAAAAACAATTATAGTGTGTTAGAGCTTAGATATTTAAGTCAGTTTATCGATTGGGTGTACAATTTGGAAAGTCTCTTGTGTTTCAAATAATTTTAGGTGTTTATTAAACAAAAATGTACACGGGATAAGATTATTATCCTTGTACAAAATGTAGTACATGATATATACGTGTAAATAAAGGGCTTTTTTCTCAAATTGCTTTAATAATGTGGGATAAGTTAAAAAACAAAAATTAAAATGTAATATTTTTTAATTACCTCTGTTAAAAAGTTCTAGATGAAATAAGAATTTTGTTATTTTTCATTGTAAAAAAAACAGGGTGTGTGCTGTACAGAAGTAAATAAGATATTTCAAACAAGATATTTTCAAAAGGCATGATTAATATAACAATAAAAGTTATGGAAGTAATTTTTTAATTTATGAATACGCATTAATATCTATTTATAAATATACTAAGCTTCGTACACTAAAATTTCCATTATAAATTTAAGGAAGATTTAATACAGTGGACTCCACTTAATGTGATCGCTGTTAATGTTATCAATCGCTTATTGTTATCGAAATCACTTGGTCCCGATTTCTCTATTCATTTGTATGTTAAAATTATCGCTTTATGTGATCGTTACATCGGTTAATGTTATCAGTTTTCGAACCTCATTTTAACTGGCAAAGGAATATTCACAATGTATTTAAAAGAAACCCAATCTTTTCTTTCCTTTCGCTTTTGTTACAATTTCCGAGAAATTTCCCTCTTCCACATAGGGAAAAGGAGAAAAAACAAAGGAGTGGGGCTTTACACGCTCTTGAAAATTTTCAGAAATATGTACAGCCCGCTGGTGGTCAATAGTTGTCAGATAAACAGAAGGCAACAAATTGTATTCGGAACTGAGAAGGAGCGTATTTACATTTTATGCCTTGCTCGCTTACATGCAGTTTGTCGATATGGAAGCCAGAAAGCGAAATGATTTAACATTAAAACTAAATATCGAAATTTTAAATCATTATGACAGGCTACCAAATATGAGCCAGCGCAATTAAACATTTCTCAGCTTCTGAATTGCATTGAAAGAGTTGAACTGTGGAGTACAACACAGCTCCGATGACTTTTAAAAACATTATAACTACGAACGATTTATCAATGAGCTTCTTAGAAAGAATTGTAGACAGTCAACAATTGATCAATTATTTTTATTATGTAAACAATTCTTATGTCTTAAAGGATAATATACAGTACATAAATATAAGGTGAGTTTTTAATTTTATTTTGAAATGTAGTACGTGTGAATTAAAGGGGGTAAATTTATCTAATTTTGTATATCTTTTATTGTTATCAAAATCACAGTGTCATATTCAGCGAATCCCACTGTATTTAAAAGTATGTAAATAATTATAATTTTAACCTAACATGAAGTCAAAACACTTTTCGTTTGGTTTGGTTTGGTTTGGGATGCTACGGTCTACTTTTTGCAACACGAGGGTAATGAGACCGGGACCTACTGCTTAAAGTCGATTCCGAACGGCTACGAACACCCATGCCATAGTGGGATTCGAACCCACGAACTCCGGTTCCGAAGGCCAGCAACCTAACTAATCTATCATCGTTCGGCCAAAACTCTTTTGAAAGGAAATTTTAGGAAAGCATTGAATACTTATAAAATTAATATTTTTAATTTGGATTTCTTTTAATTAAAAAAAATATTCTTTTAAATAAATTATATGCATTTTATATCCAAATTAACTATATATAAAATTTTACGCTTTACAGTACCTCTAACAAATAGGGTCCATTTCCGAAATTTAAACCTTTATATGTCAAACTAATGACACAATATTAGAGCTAACATTATTCTCTTTACTTAGTTTTGTTTTGTTTTTCCCTGTCTGATGAAATTTAGGTACTTCAAATGAAGGGGCAACAAGGATAATGCATTGCCATCTAATGCTGTTTAATTGGGATGAAAAATATCCATTAATGTAAATTTTTCAGAGGTAAGTACGCAAAAGAAATATTGCTAAGACAAGAATTCAGCAAAAAAAAATTAACAAGTTGAAGATAATGTACTCAAATTTATCTAGAAGAACCTTCCTTATTAAAAAATCTATACCCTTTATAGCATATTCCTTTTTTTACTCGATATACTCGAATGCTTTCTTGAGTAAAAAGTAAACAAATGATTATAAATTAAAGCATTTTTCAAGTATTTAGATTTCGAGCCATCGCAAAGTCTCCTAACTTGGATTATTATCGAGTCCTAGACATAAATAGAGCAGGAGGGGAATCCGATCTCTGAATTTATGAATACGCATTAATTTTTTTCCTCCTAGTGGAAAGGAGGAGAAGAAAAGCGGGAATGTATTTGAATAGCGTCATTCTAACTTCTTAATTCGATTTTCCTTTTAGGATGCGCGGTATTTATTATACAGAAAAAAAATAAATCTCACACTTACGAGAACCCGAAACTTTTATTGTTATCCGACACATTAAATATATCACAAATAATGATATTAGTGATATGTTATTATGCATGTTTTAACACTATAATGCCCGTTGGAGATATTTCGACTCTAAGCGATATATATTGTTTTATAAAAGTATATACGAGGCGCATCCAGAAAGTAAGTTTCCCTATTTAAAAGAAAAAAAGAACTCACACTTTCACGGACATATTTATTGGCAACAAGTACAGCAATGTTTCAGCTATTTTTCAACATAGCCACCACCAGAATTGAGACACTTGTCGTATTGTGGGATCAACTTTTGTATACCTCTGTCGTAGAACTCTGCCGCCTGTGAATGGAACCAGCCTTCCTGTCCCAGAACACCGTGCACATCCCTTTCCGTACCGACAGCGTCTGTTTGAATTTGGTCCTGACCGAAGATCCACTATGATGCCAATGCATTGACTGCTGCTTGGTTTCCGGGGGTAAAGTGCGAAATCTAAGTCTCATTGCCCGTGACGATCCTGTCGAGGAACTCGTCGCCGTCATCGTGATACCGTAGCAGAAATGTCAGTGCTGCTCCTAAGCGTTGAATTTTGTGTTCGGGTCTCAGTTTCGGCTCATAGTTTGGTTTGGGGAGCTACTAGACCTGACAGATCTAATGACGATGAATTTCGATTGGAGCTTTACGAACGACCATGCCATAGTGGGATTCGAACCCAGATCACCGACCGATGAAACTTGCAGGCTGTAGGCGAGAAGGAATAGACCTGACAGAGCTGACAATGAATTTCAATTGGTGCAATGCTTTGCGCATTCAAGATCACCGACCTAATCGTGCAAGCTGCGGGAGAAGAAATTAGAGTTTTTATTTTGGACCACTGCTATCACTGCTACTGGTACGAATCGGGACTTGCCCAGCCGTCATATGATTAATACGTCATAGATCTGTTACGCACGCGCAATAGACACGGCTAATTACTTTTACTTTAAAGGGGAAAATCGGAAAACTTACTTTCTGGATGTGCCTCCTGGATTGTTTTATAAAATTCAATAATATTTATCCATATACTATAATAGGTTCAAAATTATGAGAGATAATATATATTTAATATATACACTGTCTACGAGAAACTACATAGATAATTTTCATTATAGACGCTTTTCTGAATAGGCAAAACACTTCTCGACTAATTATTCTAAAACTTGAAAGGTGTAAAGATCATATTAGATGCCATCTTTGCCCAGGTTCAAAATTAAGAGGAATTTAAAATTTGGTCAATTATCTCCAGAACTCATTAGTCGATTTTAATAAAATTTGATATGTAATATACAGTGATACAATACGAAACAAATAACTCTTCAACATGATTCTAAGTAACTCTCTAATTATTCTACGTACGTTGGAGTTGGAATGTATGAAACAGTGGTTACCGAATAAAACAAATTGGTTTATGGGAGGGTATGGTCTCCTCTTGCAGACAGAGCTTTGTAACGTCGTTTCATACCTGAAAGAAGGAAGTTTATGAATTCCTATGCCAATTGGACAGATTCGTTCAGAAACCCTGTTTTCAGACCTTCGGTGTTTCTTGAACCGGGTTGCGATTAAACCTTTCCAGAGCCTCCCAAACATGCTGTATAGAGATGGGGTCTAGAGATCTGCTTGGACAATCCATCCGGCTTATATCCTAAAAATTCGAGACTTTTTAGAAATTCGAATTTTTATCTTAGACTTCAAGAAATTCGTCGACCTGAAGAGCTCTATGTGTTTTCGTGTTATCGTCCATTAAAATTAACACTGTCCAGCTTCACCCATGAAAAAGTGAACATATGAGCCTGAGGCATGAGTCACCAAGACCTCATTGCAGTCACAGTACCTCTTTCATTGACATAAAGGTGTGTTCGACCATTGATTAGTAACAATACTCAGTACATCTTTCCTATATGCTTCGTCTAGTGAAGGCAAGCCTCGCCTAGCCACGAAGCGCCTGAAAGCAAGAAGTCGTGGATAAATCACCAACTAGTGCAATATGGATATTTCTTGTTATTTCACATGTTATCAAGAGAATATACTGCTTGTTATCAACATCTTTCGCAAATAATGGTCGAGCCAAATCAACGCCAATGGTTGAAAATGGAGCAGCAAGTGTTACTCGATCAGCTGGTAGTGGAGCAATTACCTGGTCTCCCGGAGAAGCATTGAGTTTTTTACAAATAACACATTTTCGTAGAAGTTATTTTATAGTTTGTCTGGCTTTTCAGATCCAGCATCTCTCTCGTAGTTGAACTAATGTGTGAGATACATCAGAATGATATACTCTTTCATGGGAATCCCATATTAATAAGTCAGTCAGTTACCAAAAGACCTGTACAATTTGGAACTGAATGTAAATTTTATATTTTCTTGAGTTTCGTCACCATGTAAAAAACGTTAGAAGCCAGAGTCAATGAAAAGTAACAAAATTCTTTATTCCGACATGAACGATTACAGTCAAGCTAACAGCTGCTCTGTTGAGTAGCAGAAACGTTTTTATTTTACATTCGGGCATCATCAATTCATTTCACTTGTAAAATCGTTTCATTCTCAACATCGAGTATTATGTCAGCTTCGGTTGCCACTTTCTTCAACAGAAGACGTATTTCAAACAGAAGCGTTTCCTTATGAATTGATATTTCAGTTTTGCAGAACCGCATAAGCGACTCAAGAGAAAAAGTGCATTTCATCACATTTGCTAAAAACTAGTGAAATTGAATTTTATGCTCTCAAACCTTTATGTCCCTGACACCCTTAAAATTGATGTATATTTTAGTGTGTACAATAAATATTTTCAAGAACCCTCTTCATTTTTATATACTTAAAAATCTATGAAAGGATGTTAACAAGCAAAAACATTTCTTCAAAAACATAAAAACATGTAACTTAAAAAGCGTCACAGATTATAAAAAAATCAGCATATGGAGTAAGTAACATGAATATTTTACTTTTTTTTTAAAACTGCGTCGTACTGATAAATATTCATTGTGAACCTTCCCGTACAGAATTCGAGTGAGCTGAATAAAACGCACATTTTTAACGCTTCTTTTTAAAAAGTGTCATTAATTAAAACGCGCGACACTATTTGCTCCCTTTTTCCTCTGACATAAGAAGTTTAAAAATCTCTCGAAATATATGCATAATGTTGCAAAGTTGTTAAAGTGTCGTTTTTCACTGTAATTATTCATGTCAAACCGAAATGCGAAGTTAAGGGTGGAATGAAAATATCAATTAATTACACTCAGAAGGTGACGGGGAACAATCAATTTCAAATGCATTTTATTAGCTTTGATTTAGGGCTTAATTAATATTCGAATAGATTCTGAAAGGACATTAGGAGAGAACATTTTTTTCTCCTTCTAGGTACAAGCGTAAAACAATAAATCTTCAAAACGGCCATAATTTAATTTATTTAATCCTCGGATTTAAAAATACTTAAAATGTAGCAGCCTGGAAGTAAAAAGCTCTGTTCGTTTAACTATAGCAGTCTAGCAACAAAAATAGTGGAATTCCGTCGACATTTTTCTCAGCTTCTATCATACTTATCCATTTTTGTATCTGAAGACTTATTAATAATTTTAATTATCGGTTTTTATACGTTGTATGATTGTTCGCTTCATGAGTTGTCACACATGAAAATTCGGTTCCGGTTTGGAAGACATAGTTGGGATTCTGTCCTATTCTAATAAAGCAGGGATGAGAAATTTTTTGGGGTGGGTCAGAAAATAAAAAGAAAACATTTGAGGTCGAATATAATATATTTTAAAACTTTAACACCTGTAAGAAAATAAGTTCAAATCTATTCATTTTTAAGAGGTTTGATTTCGTTTTGGAGCGCCACGGTCTACTTTTTGCAACAATCGGACTAATGTGACCGGAATTACTGCTTAAAGCTGATTCCGGAGGGCTACGAACATCCATACCATAGTGGGATTCAAACCCACGAATTCCGGTTTCGAAGGCCAGCCCCCTAACCATTCGATCATCGTTCGGCCAAGGGAAGACATCATCTTTAAACTTTAAAATTTTTTTCTTTTTACGTTTTTTATTGTTCTGGACATTTCTAAATCATTTCAAACAAACCCCGTTGAAATATTAATATTTGAACCAGAAACACTCTACAATAAATGCATTTAATACCGCCGAAAACTGTACACAACAAAATGAAATAAAACCAGAAATATTAAGATTAACCTGCGAGCACGCGCGCCGGGCTTCTGAGGCCCGAGCGTTGTATGTACATTCCATACAAAATCGCAAAATTGAAATGAACTTCCCAATATTTTAATAACTGTCTTCTAGACTTCAATAACATACAACTCCTGAATTTTCTCTGAATATAAATCTCAGAATGAAATATTTTTAATTTATTTGGGCTCTAAAGACCTAGTGCATCTACATACACTTTTACAATATTATTTAAAGTTTGTGGTAGGACAGATACTGTCAAAAATACATCGTTATTTGAATAAAATAATGAAATATAAAGATGAAATACAAAGATGTGATTTCAGTTTCTAACTCGACGACGAACTGATGACCTCAGATGTACTGACCACCGAAGATATTGTAGCGACGTACTAGTGATTTCAGCGGAAAAACATCACGAAAGCGATGAGGACACTGATGAATGTAATGAAAGTGAACCACCCTCAACTTATTCTACGATGTTGGAGTTTGCTGAAAATATGCAGACCTTTTTCGAAGCGAGGGATGTCAGTGATGATGATGTCTGGGCGATGAGTCTTCTCCAAAGAACAATAGCGCAGGAAAGATACAGGGAACGAGTTCAGAGTAAGCTAATAAACTACAATTTTAAATATGTAGATTAATGAAAATAATAAATGTTTTGGTAAGAAACTTTGCATTTATTTTCCTTTCCGCTTATTGTTTCTTTCCTTTAAGACTGTAGCACCACTAGAAATTTTTCGCTGGTTGGGGGGGAATTGTCATTAAATTAAGAAAAGTAATTAAATTAATGTCATTAAAGTAAGTATTAATTAAATTGTAAGTAAACTCAATCATTTGACCTCCCAAGCCCCCCTCCTTCTGGTTGCACGTCTGCCTTAAGGACCCGTTTATTACGAGCACTCGGATTTAACGAGTAAATGTTACGGTCCCTTTGTTCTCGTTATAGACGAGTTCGACTGTATAGGGATGGAGAAATACTCAATTTTAAGAGGCAAAATATTTAAGTACTTTCTTCAATATAGTTACAAATCAGATTTTTGCTACTGAGATACGCTGAAGCAAAGCTTAAACGAATACTAAATGGGTATGGCGCTAATCTTCGGCTCCGAAGTTGGTGAATTCGAATCCCACTGGGGCAGAGAAGTTCGTATCCGTTCGGAATCGGCTTTAAGTAGCACGACCTGGTCTCAATAGCTTCCATCTTGCAAAATAGTCGACCGTAGTACTCTAAACTAAACCAAATGAATGATTTTGATCAAATATATTTTTCTGAATGTCTGCCCAATTTTACGCAGAACATAAGGAATGGAAATAACTGGTTCTGGAACCATCACGTGTGTTTTATTACTAGTAAAAATCGTGTAAATTACATAATTAATGTAATAAATTTATTTAGTATCATTAAAATTAAGTTTGAAAGCCAAACCCAGTTCACATTGCCACCCGAAACAAGTTCACAGCCCTTCAGCCTCATCCCACCGCCTTCCGGGGGACAGTATCGTCCCGTTGAAAACCACTGTGTTAGATAGGGGAATGGTAATTTACATCCCCCTTGGAATTTTCATCCATAAAACCTTTTATAGGGGCTGCATGTGGGATACTGGTAAGTAAGTGACCCAAACCAAACACTTTGGATAACACGTCCGTCTTGCCAGACCTTTTTTCCTATAGAAAACTTTCTTTTCCTAAAGGTAGAACAGCTAGGATCGTCATGCAAATAAAACCTGTCAAAATGTGGATCTAAAAATTTGTTTCTCTTCGTATCAATTCGTCATGATCACAAACTAGGTGATACGAGGGATTTTCGGCTCAAATCAGTTACCAGTTTTGAATCCACTCAAATAAATCCTATCGTTTAAAAACTTTCTTCCAAACTTTTCTGATATATTCATTTAAAATATGTAGCTTTAAAAGTTTGTCTGTTTACGTATCAACTCGTCACGACCACTAACTAGGTGATAAGAGGGATTTTCCAGCTCAAATCAGATATCAGTTTTGAATCCACTCAAATAAATCCTATCTTTTAAGAAATTTCTGCCTAACTTTTCTGATACTTTCACTTCATTTCATTTTAAATTACAGGTGTTATATAAGTTTTATATAAGCTATATTTTTTCTTTGCATTCAAAACAACGGATTTTGTAAATTGAAAATTGAATATTCCCAACTACATTCAAATCAAAGTCTAACGAAAGCAACATGAATTAAAATAATTCCAAAATAAAATGTGACCATTTTATTTTAGTAACAAACATTATCAATATTCGTTTATCCCACATATATTGAACTCAGTTCTGCATATGCAGCGTATACAACAAAAGAAAGAACTTACGTTCAAAGAAATGCATAACAATTTCTATAAAACTGGATTTGAAAGTTTGAAATCTTTTATGATCAGTAACAAATAAATATGCATCTTAAGAATTTTATTATTTAGGGTGAAGCATATTTTTAAAATTTGTATGAGGTTTAAACAAAGCATCAGTGTTGCTTAAGAATGCGTATTGTGCTTATATTGTTTGCATAGCTGAAAGTAAAATTTTATTTAGAAATACTTAAAATAATGTCTTTTATCGTTTGTATCTTCTCTTAACACTTCAAAAATTTCAATTCTATAGAAGTTTTATATTTGAATGTTTCCTTTAAGAATTGTTGTTTACACTTTCATAATGTATTTATTTAAGAACATTGTTGTGCAATGAAACAAATGTATTTTTTTCGTAAATTACATTCTTTCCTCTGCAATAGAAATGTATTAAAGTGAAAAAAATTGCAATTTAAGTTAAACAGAGCATTGCTTTTTCCCTATTAAATCATGCTCCTTTAAAAATATATATGGTGGATATACATCAATATTTAAGGCTATTTTCATATTCGAAATCTTTCAATGAAAGTATGATAAAATATGAAGAGTGCCAGATTTTTTGTCCAAATGAGATTAGTTAAGATTTTAAAATAATCAGCAATGGAAACCTCTCAACTTCATTTATCTACTCTCAAAGTCACAACCATTCTTAATTACGTTTCAAGCGATTGATTTTATTGACTGCCACCCCACGCTCCGACAGCATACTGCAGAAGTTTGGAAATGCCCGTTTTGCCCCCGGATTGTTAATGACGTTTCAGTCCTCACCTCCCCTCCCCGCTATCACGTGATAATGAATGATTGTCTGCACAACACGTGCTAAGACGGTGAACCGTTCGCTTGTATCATTTTTCAAGTGGGTTAAATCATAAAAGGTTTATTATTATGGGATTTTAATTATCAAATTTTGCATGCATCATTACGGACTTGCAAACATCTTCGAAATAGAAGGATTACGGGTGAATCTCGAGCGAGTCTATCAATGTCATCTTTAAGACACCGAACGGAGTAATTAAGAAGATTAAATTGTGATGAACGCGTCGAAATTCCGACCTTCGATACTAGGTTAATGGGCTCAAAATGAGAAGTAAATGGGAGAAAAAAACCTATTACAGCAAGAAATTTCTCATTACAAGAAAATTTTGAAGTATATATTCTATAGACTTATATTTATCAGCAAATTTATATTGCAGTGGACTCCACTTAATGTCACTGTATTACGTACCAATGACTTAAACCAGGCCATGTTGATATAAGAGTTAAGACACCAGATATAAATGAGGATTACCGTTTTGTAAACTTTTTTATTTATATCTTCATCTATTCACAATCTGGTGAAGCACATAAAATCTATGCAATCTTAATATGAAGTCGATGGAATAAGGAAAAATTGTTGGTGCTACAGCCACAGTTTACAGTGCTGCAATTTTGGAGCATTGAACTGCTGAGATATTAGAATTGGCTGGAAAAGCTAGCAAAGATCCGAAAGTAACGAGAATAACTCCAAGACATTTACTACTTGCTATTATTCGTGAAGATGAAGAACCTGATTCACTTATCAAAGCAACTAACGCTGATGACGCTTTTCTCAGATGCAAGAGTTGAAATTTTTCTGCCTCTGCTCAAGTTTTCCGTTCCGTTCCTATTCTTCTCTGAGGGGTGATTCCGATCTGCCGAGTAAAGTATCCGAAAAAACTCTTTTTGCCAACGCCAAAGATGACTAACCCACGTCAGGCACCCCTCCTGTCCAATGGGGTCCAAGGGGGAGGGTCACTGACATCGCTTTTGTCCCTCCGTCAATAGTGTAACTCACTTTACACAAGGGTAATGTTATCAATTGCTTATTGTTATCAAAATCACTTGATCCCGATTTTCTCTATTCATTTGTATGATAAAATTATCGCTTTATGTAATCGTTACATCGGTTAATGTTATCAGTTTTCGAACCTCATTTTAACTGGTAAAGGAATATTTAAAATGTATTCAGAAGGAACCCATGCTTTTCTTTCCCTTCGTTCTTGTTTTAATTTCCGAGAATTATCGCTCTTCCACCTAGGGAAAAGGAGAAAAAACAAAGGAGTGGGAACTACACGTTCCTGGAATTTTTCAGAAGTACTCACACCCTGCTGGTGGTCAATGGTTGTCAGATAAGCGAAAGGCAAGAAATTCTATTCGGAACTGAGAAAGAACGTATTCACATTTTATGCCTTGCTCGCTTACAAGCAGTTTGTCGATATGGAAGCCAGAAAGTGAAATGATTTAACTTAAAAACTAAATATCGAAATTTTAAATCGTTATAACAGGTTACCATATATGAGTCAGCGCAGTTAAACATTTCTCAGCTACTGAATTCATTGAAAGTGTTGAAACGTGGAGTACAACACCTCTCCGGTCACTTTAGAAAACATGATTACGAACGATTTATCAATGAGCTTCATAGAAAGAATTGTAGACAGTCCACAATTGATCAATTTTTAATTATGTGTACAATTCTTATGTCTTAAAGGGTAATATAGAGTACATAAATATAAGGTGAGTTTTTTCATTTTATTTTGAAATGTGAAATTATTTTGAAATCCTTTTTTTCTTTCCCTTCATTCTCTGTTTTAATTTCGGAGAATTCTCAGTCTTCCACCTAGGGAAAAGGAGAAAAAACAAAGGAGTGGGAACTACACGTTCCTGGAATTTTTCAGAAGTACTCACACCCTGCTGGTGGTCAATGGTTGTCAGATAAGCAGAAGGCAACATATTTTTATCGGAACTGAGAAGGAGCGTATTCACATTTTATGCCTTGCTCGGTTACATTCAATTTGTCGATATGGAAGCCAGAAAGCGAAATGATTTAACTTTAAAACTAAATATCGAAATTTTAAATCGTTATGACAGGTTACCAAATATGAGTCAGTGCAGTTAAACATTTCTCAGCATCTGAATTGCATTGAAAGTGTTGAAACGTGGAGTACAACACCGCTCCGATGACTTTAAAAACATGATTACGAACAATTTATCAATGAGCTTCATAGAAATAATTGTAGACAGTCAACAATTGATCAATTTTTAATTATGTATAAAATTCTTATGTTGTAAAGGACATACAGTGCATAAATATAAGACGAGATTTTTCATTTTATTTTGAAATGTGAAATTATTTTGAAATCCTTTTTTTCTTTCCCTTCATTCTTGTTTTAATTTCGGAGAATTCTCAGTCTTCCACCTAGGGAAAAGGAGAAAAAACAAAGGGAGTGGGAACTACACGTTCCTGGAATTTTTCAGAAGTACTCACACCCTGCTGGTGGTCAATGGTTGTCAGATAAGCAGAAGGCAAGAAATTCTATTCGGAACTGAGAAAGAACGTATTCACATTTTATGCCTTGCTCGCTTACATGCAGTTTTGTCGATATGGAAGCCAGAAAGCGAAATGATTTAACTTAAAAACTAAATATCGAAATTTTAAATCGTTATAACAGGTTACCATATATGAGTCAGCGCAGTTAAACATTTCTCAGCTACTGAATTCATTGAAAGTGTTGAAACGTGGAGTACAACACCTCTCCGGTCACTTTAGAAAACATGATTACGAACAATTTATCAATGAGCTTCATAGAAAGAATTGTAGACAGTCAACAATTGATCAATTTTTAATTATGTGTACAATTCTTATGTCTTAAAGGGTAATATAGAGTACATAAATATAAGGTGAGTTTTTTTCATTTTATTTTGAAATGTGAAATTATTTTGAAATCCTTTTTTTCTTTCCCTTCATTCTTGTTTTAATTTCGGAGAATTCTCAGTCTTCCACCTAGGGAAAAGGAGAAAAAACAAAGGAGTGGGAACTACACGTTCCTGGAATTTTTTCAGAAGTACTCACACCCTGCTGGTGGGCAATGGTTGTCAGATAAGCAGAAGGCAACACATTCTAGTTGGGACTGAGAAAGAGCGTATTCACATTTTATGCCTTGCTCGCTTACAAGCAGTTTGTCGATATGGAAGCCAGAAAAGCGAAATGATTTAACTTAAAAACTAAATATCGAAATTTTAAATCGTTATGACAGGTTACCAAATATGAGTCAGCGCAGTTAAACATTTCTCAGCTACTGAATTCATTGAAAGTGTTGAAACGTGGAGTACAACACCTCTCCGGTCACTTTAGAAAACATGATTACGAAACGATTTATCAATGAGCTTCATAGAAAGAATTGTAGACAGTCCACAATTGATCAATTTATTTAATTATGTGTACAATTCTTATGTCTTAAAGGGTACAGTACATAAATATGAGTTTTTTCATTTTATTTTGAAATGTGAAATTATTTTGAAATCCTTTTTTCTTTCCCTTCATTCTTGTTTTAATTTCGGAGAAATTCTCAGTCTTCCACCTAGGAAAAAGGAGAAAAAACAAAGGAGTGGGAACTACACGTTCCTGGAATTTTTCAGAAGTACTCACACCCTGCTGGTGGGCAATGGTTGTCAGATAAGCAGAAGGCAAAACTTTCTAATTGGAACTGAGAAGGGGCGTATTCACATTTTTATGCCTTGCTCGATTACATGCAGCTTTACAATATGGAAGCGAGAAAGCTAAATGATTTAACTTAAAAACTAAAATATCGAAATTTTAAATCGTTATGACAGGTTACCAAATATGAGTCAGAGCAGTTAAACATTTCTCAGCTACTGAATTCATTGAAAGTGTTGAAACGTGGAGTACAACACCTGCTCCGGTCACTTAGAAAACATGATTACGAACGATTTATCAATGAGCTTCATAGAAATAATTGTAGACAGTCCACAATTGATCAATTTTTTAATTATGTGTACAATTCTTATGTCTTAAAGGGTAATATAGAGTACATAAATATAAGGTGAGTTTTTTTTCATTTTATTTTGAAATGTGAAATTATTTTGAAATCCTTTTTTTCTTTCCCTTCATTCTTGTTTTAATTTCGGAGAATTCTCAGTCTTCCACCTAGGGAAAAGGAGAAAAAAAACCAAAGGAGTGGGAACTACACGTTTCCTGGAAATTTTTCAGAAATACGCCCACCCTGCTAGTGGTCAATAGTTGTCAGATAAGCAGAAGGCAAGAAATTCTATTCGGAACTGAGAAAGAGCATATTCACAGTATATACCTTGCTCGATTACAAGCAGTTTATTGATATGGAAGAGAGAAAGCGAAACGATTTAACTTAAAAACTAAATATCGAAATTTTAAATCGTTATGACAGGTTACCAAATATGAGTCAGAGCAGTTAAACATTTCTCATCATCTGAATTGCATTGAAAGTGTTGAAACGTGGAGTACAACACTGCTCCGATGAATTAAAAAAATATTATGATTACGAACAATTTATCAATGAGCTTCATAGAAATAATTGTAAAACAGTCCACAATTGATCAATTTTTAAATCGTTATGTGTACAATTACCTTATGTCTTAAAGGGTAATATAGAGTACATAAATATAAGGTGAGTTTTTTCATTTTATTTTGAAATGTGAAATTATTTTGAAATCCTTTTTTTCTTTCCCTTCGTTCTTGTTTTAATTTCCGAGAATTATCGCTCTTCCACCTAGGGAAAAGGAGAAAAAACAAAGGAGTGGGAACTACACGTTCCTGGAATTTTTCAGAAGTACTCACACCCTGCTGGTGGTCAATGGTTGTCAGATAAGCGAAAGGCAAGAAATTCTATTCGGAACTGAGAAAGAACGTATTCACATTTTATGCCTTGCTCGCTTACAAGCAGTTTGTCGATATGGAAGCCAGAAAGTGAAATGATTTAACTTAAAAACTAAATATCGAAATTTTAAATCGTTATGACAGGTTACCAAATATGAGTCAGAGCAGTTAAACATTTCTCAGCATCTGAATTGCATTGAAAGTGTTGAAACGTGGAGTACAACACTGCTCCGATGAATTAAAAAAATATTATGATTACGAACAATTTATCAATGCTTTTCTTAAAAAGAATTGTAGACAGTCCACAATTTGATCAATTTTTAATTATGTAAACAATTCGTATGTCTTAAAGGATAATATAGAGTACATAAATATAAGGTGAGTTTTTACATTTTATTTTGAAATGTGAAATTATTTTGAAATCCTTTTTTTCTTTCCCTTCATTCTTGTTTTAATTTCCAAGAATTCTCCCGCTTCCACCAAGGAAAAAGGAGAAAAAAACAAAGAAAATACACGTTCCTGGAATTTTTCAGAAATACGCACACCTGCTGGTGGGCAATGGTTGTCAGATAAGCAGAAGGCAAGAAATTCAATTCGGAACTGAGAAAGAGCGTATTCACATTTTATGCCTTGTTCGCTTACATGCAGTTTGTCGATATGGAAGCCAGAAAGCGAAATGATTCAACATCAAAACTAAATATCGAAATTTTAAATCGTTATGACAGGTTACCAAATATGAGTCAGAGCAGTTAAACATTTCTCATCATCTGAATTGCATTGAAAGTGTTGAAACGTGGAGTACAACACCTCTCCGATGACTTAAAAAAAACATTATGATGACGAACCATTTATCCATGAACTTCTTAGAAAAAATGGTAGACAGCCAACAGTTGATCAATTTATTTAATTATGTGTACAATTCTTATGTCTTAAAGGGTACAGTACATAAATATGAGTTTTTTCATTTTATTTTGAAATGTGAAATTATTTTGAAATCATTCTTTTCTTTCCCTTCATTCTTGTTTTAATTTCTGAGAATTCTCACTCTTCCACCTAGAGAAAAGGAGAAAAAACAAAGGAGTGGGAACTACACGTTCCTGGAATTTTTCAGAAATACGCACACCCTGCTGGTGGGCAATGGTTGTCAGATAAGCAGAAGGCAACAAATTCTATTTGGAACTGAGAAAGAGCGTATTCACATTTTATGCCTTGCTCGCTTGCAGGCAGTTTGTTGATTTGGAAGACAGAAAGCGAAATGATTTAACAATGAAACTAAATATCGAAATTTTAAATCGTTATGACAGGTTACCGAATATGAGTCAGAGCAGTTAAATATTTCTCAGCTACTGAATTCATTGAAAGTGTTGAAACGTGGAGTACAACACCTCTCCGGTCACTTTAGAAAACATGATTACGAACGAATTATCAATGAGCTTCATAGAAATAATTGTAGACAGTCAACAATTGATCAATTTTTAATTATGTGTACAATTCTTATGTCTTAAAGGGTAATATAGAGTTACATAAATATAAGGTGAGTTTTTTCATTTTATTTTGAAATGTGAAATTATTTTGAAAATCCTTTTTTTCTTTCCCTTCATTCTTGTTTTAATTTCGGAGAATTCTCAGTCTTCCACCTAGGGAAAAAGGAGAAAAAAACAAAGGAGTGGGAATTTACACGTTCCTGGAATTTTACAGAAATATTCTCACCCTGCTGATGGTGAATGGTTGTCGGATAAGCAGAAGGCAACACATTATTAATCTGAACTGAAAAGGAGCGTATTCCCCTTTTATGTCTTGCTCGCTTACGTGCAGCTTGTCGATAGGGAAGCCAGAAAGCGAAATGATTTAACTTAAAAAACTAAATATCGAAATTTTAAATCGTTATGACAGGTTACCAAATATGAGTCAGTGCAGTTAATCATTTCTCAGCTTCTTTCCCAGCATTAAAAGTGTTGAAACGGGGAGTACAACACTGCTCCGATAACTTTAAAAAACATGATTACGAACGATTTATCAACGAGCTTCTTAGAAAGAATTGTAGATAGTCAACAATGGATCAATTTTTTTAAATTATGTGTACAATTCTTATGTCTTAAAGGATAATATGTGGTACATAAATATAAGTTGAGTTTTTTCATTTTATTTTGAAATGTGAAATTATTTTGAAATCCTTTTTTTCTTTCCCTTCATTCTTGTTTTAATTTCGGAGAATTCTCAGTCTTCCACCTAGGGAAAAGGAGAAAAAACAAAGGAGTGGGAACTACACGTTTCCTGGAATTTTTTAGAAATACGCCCACCCTGCTAGTGGTCAATAGTTGTCAGATAAGCAGAAGGCAAGAAATTCTATTCGGAACTGAGAAAGAGCATATTCATATTTTATGCCTTGCTCTTTTACATGCAGTTTGTAGATATGGAAGCCAGAAAGCGAAATTATTTAACATTAAAGCTAAATATCGAAATTTTAAATCGTTATGACAGATTACCAGATATGAGTCAGCGCAGTTAAACATTTCTCAGCTACTGAATTCATTGAAAGTGTTGAAAGAGTACAACACCGCTCCGGTCACTTTAGAAAACATGATTACGAACGATTTATCAATGAGCTTCATAGAAATAATTGTAGACAGTCCACAATGATCAATTTTTAATTATGTGTACAATTCTTATGTCTTAAAGGGTAATATAGAGTACATAAATATAAGGTGAGTTTTTTTCATTTTATTTTGAAATGTGAAATTATTTTGAAATCCTTTTTTTCTTTCCCTTCATTCTTGTTTTAATTTCGGAGAATTCTCAGTCTTCCACCTAGGGAAAAGGAGAAAAAACAAAGGGAGTGGGAACTACACGTTCCTGGTATTTTTCAGTAATACGCACACCCTGCTGGTGGTCAATAGTTGATAGATCAGCAGAAGGCAAGGAATTCTATTCGGAACTGAGAAAGAGCGTATTCACATTTTATGCCTTGCTCGCTTTCATGCAGTTTGTTGATATGGAAGAGAGAAAGCGAAACGATTTAACTTAAAAACTAAATATCGAAATTTTAAATCGTTATGACAGGTTACCATATATGAGTCAGCGCAGTTAAACATTTCTCAGCTACTGAATTCATTGAAAGTGTTGAAACGTGGAGTACAACACCTCTCCGGTCACTTTAGAAAACATGATTACGAACGATTTATCAATGAGCTTCATAGAAAAAATGGTAGACAGCCAACAGTTGATCAATTTATTTAATTATGTGTACAATTCTTATGTCTTAAAGGGTACAGTACATAAATATGAGTTTTTTCATTTTATTTTGAAATGTGAAATTATTTTGAAATCCTTTTTTTCTTTCCCTTCATTCTTGTTTTAATTTCGGAGAATTCTCAGTCTTCCACCTAGGGAAAAGGAGAAAAAACAAAGGAGTGGGAACTACACGTTCCTGGAATTTTTCAGAAATACTCACACCCTGCTGGTGGTCAATGGTTGTCAGATAAGCAGAAGGCAACAAATTCTATTCGGAACTGAGAAAGAACGTATTCACATTTTATGCCTTGCTCGCTTACATGCATTGTCGATATGGAAGCCCGAAAGCGAATTGATTTAACATTAAAACTGAATATCGAAATTTTAAATCATTATGACAGGTTACAAAATGAGTCAGCGCAGTTAAACATTTCTCAGCTACTGAATTCATCGAAAGTGTCGAAACGGGGAGTACAACACTGCTCCGATAACTTTAAAAAACATGATTACGAACGATTTATCAACGAGCTTCTTAGAAAGAATTGTAGATAGTCAACAATGGATCAATTTTTTTAAATTATGTGTACAATTCTTATGTCTTAAAGCATAATATACAGTACATAAATATAAGGTGAGTTTTTCATTTTATTTTGAAATGTGAAATTAATTTTTGAAATCCTTTTTTCTTTCCCTTCATTCTTGTTTTAATTTCGGAGAATTCTCAGTCTTCCACCTAGGGAAAAGGAGAAAAAACAAAGGAGTGGGAACTACACGTTCCTGGAATTTTCAGAAGTACTCACACCCTGCTGGTGGGCAATGGTTGTCAGATAAGCAGAAGGCAAGAAATTCTATTCGGAACTGAAAAAAGAGCGTATTCACATTTTATGCCTTGCTCGCTTACAAGCAGTTTGTCGATATGGAAGCCAGAAAGCGAAATGATTTTAACTTAAAAACTAAATATCGAAATTTTAAATCGTTATGACAGGTTACCAAATATGAGTCAGCGCAGTTAAGCATTTCTCAGCTACTGAATTCATTGAAAGTGTTGAAACGTGGAGTACAACACCTCTCCGGTCACTTTAGAAAACATGATTACGAACGATTTATCAATGAGCTTCATAGAAATAATTGTAGACAGTCCACAATTGATCAATTTTTAATTATGTGTACAATTCTTATGTCTTAAAGGGTAATATAGAGTACATAAATATAAGGTGAGTTTTTTCATTTTTATTTTGAAATGTGAAATTATTTTGAAATCCTTTTTTTCTTTCCCTTTGTTCTTGTTTTAATTTTGGAGAATTCTTCCTCTTCCACATAGTGAAAAAAAGAAAAAAAACAAAGGAGTGGAACTACACGTTCCTGGAATTTTTCAGAAGTACTCACACCCTGCTGGTGGGCAATGGTTGTCAGATAAGCAGAAGGCAAGAAATTCTATTCGGAACTGAGAAAGATCGTATTCCCATTTTATGCCTTGCTCGCTTACAAGCAGTTTGTCGATATGGAAGCCAGAAGCGAAATGATTTAACTTAAAAACTAAATATCGAAATTTTAAATCGTTTATGACAGGTTACCAAATATGAGTCAGCGCAGTTAAACATTTCTCAGCTACTGAATTCATTGAAAGTGTTGAAACGTGGAGTACAACACCTCTCCGGTCACTTTAGAAAACATGATTACGAACGATTTATCAATGAGCTTCATAGAAATAATTGTAGACAGTCCACATTGATCAATTTTTAATTATGTGTACAATTCTTAATGTCTTAAAGGGGTAATATAGAGTACATAAATATAAGGTGAGTTTTTTCATTTTTATTTTGAAATGTGAAAATTATTTTGAAATCCTTTTTTTCTTTTCCTTCATTCTTGTTTTAATTTCGGAGAATTCGCAGTCTTCCACCTAAGGAAAAGGAGAAAAAAACAAAGGAGTAAAGTAACACACGTTCCTGGAATTTTTCAGAAGTACTCACACCCTGCTGGTGGTCAATGGTTGTCAGATAAAGCAGAAAGGCAAGAAATTCTATTCGGAACTGAGATATAAGAACGTATATCACATTTTATGATTGCTCGCTTACAAGCAGTTTGTCGATATGGAAGCTAGAAAGCGAAATGATTTAACTTAAAAAACTAAATATCGAAATTTTAAATCGTTATGACAGGTTACCAAATATGAGTCAGCGCAGTTAAAACATTTCTCAGCTACTGAATTCATTGAAAGTGTTGAAACGTGGAGTACAACACCTCTCGGTCACTTTAGAAAACATGATTATGAACAATTTATCAATGAGCTTCATAGAAAGAATTGTAGACAGTCCACAATTGATCAATTTTTAATTATGTGTACAATCTTATGTCTTAAAGGGTAATATAGAGTACATAAATATAAGGTGAGTTTTTTCATTTTATTTTGAAATGTGAAAATTATTTTGAAATCCTTTTTTTCTTTCCCTTCGTTCTTGTTTTAATTTCCGAGAATTATCGCTCTTCCACCTAGGGAAAAGGAGAAAAAACAAAGGAGTGGGAACTACACGTTCCTGGAATTTTTCAGAAGTACTCACACCCTGCTGGTGGTTAATAGTTGTCAGATAAGCAGAAGGCAAGAAATTCTATTCGGAACTGAGAAAGAGCGTATTCACATTTTATGCCTTGCTCGCTTACATGCAGTTTGTTGATATGGAAGCCAGAAAGCGAAATGATTTAACACTAAAACTAAATATTGAAATTTTAAATCGTTATGACAGGTTACCAAATATGAGTCAGCGCAGTTAAACATTTCTCAGCTACTGAATTCATTGAAAGTGTTGAAACGTGGAGTACAACACCTCTCCGGTCACTTTAGAAAACATGATTACGAACGATTTATCAATGAGCTTCATAGAAATAATTGTAGACAGTCCACAATTGATCAATTTTTAATTATGTGTACAATTCTTATGTCTTAAAGGGTAATATAGGAGTACATAAATATAAGGTGAGTTTTTTCATTTTATTTTGAAATGTGAAATTATTTTGAAATCCTTTTTTTTTCTTTCCCCTTCATTCTTGTTTTAATTTCGGAGAATTATCGCTCTTCCACCTAGGGAAAAGGAGAAAAAACAAAGGAGTGGGAACTACACGTTCCTGGAATTTTTCAGAAGTACTCACACCCTGCTGGTGGGCAATGGTTGTCAGATAAGCAGAAGGCAAGAAATTCTATTCGGAACTGAGAAAAGAACGTATTCACATTTTATGCCTTGCTCGCTTACAAGCAGTTTGTCGATATGGAAGCCAGAAAGTGAAATGATTTAACTTAAAAACTAAATATCGAAATTTTAAATCGTTATAACAGGTTACCATATATGAGTCAGCGCAGTTAAACATTTCTCAGCTACTGAATTCATTGAAAGTGTTGAAACGTGGAGTACAACACCTCTCCGGTCACTTTAGAAAACATGATTACGAACGATTTATCAATGAGCTTCATAGAAAGAATTGTAGACAGTCCACAATTGATCAATTTTTAATTATGTGTACAATTCTTATGTCTTAAAGGGTAATATAGAGTACATAAATATAAGGTGAGTTTTTTCATTTTATTTTGAAATGTAGAACGTGTAAATTAAAGGGGGGGGGTAAATTTATGTAATTTTTTATATCGTTTATTGTTATCAATCAGTTATTGTTAGCAAAATCACGGTGTTCCAAACTGATCGCATTAAGCGGAGTCCACTGTATTTTAAGGGAAAGAGAACTAGTTTAAAAATCTATTCATTTTAAGTACAGAATTTCAATATAAAAAATCATTTCATTGAGTCACATAATCGATACTGATTAAAGCAATCGATTTAACCCTTCAGCACTCAAGCTCAGCAATTTTACATGAGAGTACGCGTGTCGTATTTTTTACAGCATCTGTTATTTTACAATTTTTGTCAGAAAAAATGAACAAAATCATTGGATATTGATATTAAATTTGTTACTTGTTATTTATTTTAATTCTATCATATATAACAATCCAAAGTGTGCCCTCAACTCCACTCTTGAAGTAGAAGTCTCTATCGAGTACTTGACTTTTAGCAAACTCATATTTATTTTCATATTTTAAAATTTCATCAATCATATTTATATAAATTATTTTCCAAAATATGATCTTATTTCATCATAGTAGAGTAACGGAACACATGCCCCATATTTTCTTTTAGTAGAAACAGGGTTAAGTGACGTTCGCAGAATTAAATAGTAAATACTTTACGAAACCACTAACATTTTAATGTTTGAGTGGGAAATTTAAAGTAAGAGATTTCAAATTTAATACACTACTAAAAACACTCTACTGTACCTTTTAACTGAAGTATAAAAACCAAATGACCTAAAAACGTTTTTTAAACGAAACACAAAGTTTCAAATCCACAATTTCGGAGGATTTTTTAAAACTTTTCAGTCAAGAAACAATTAAATTATCGTGCATGTATTTCCAAAAATTCAGAGTACAAATTTCCGAAGTCAGAATCTTAATTTGGAACTTGTAAAATTCTTGATTTGTCTTAAAGGCTTCTGCACACATAAACATATACTTGTTCAGAAAGCACCATGTTCAGTTTAGGTTTCCTTTTCCGGTTGAATAATACTGGGATTTTTCTTAAGGTGGTGAAATACCCAGATATCTAGATACCCCAGATTTATTTTAATATATATAT
>CM063511.1:19971619-19979119 GCA_032207245.1 Pardosa pseudoannulata
TTTTTATTAAAAAAATTTATTAATGTTTTATTTCACATATTATTTCTATGTTTTTGGTTATATAACAAAAGTAAACGTAGTGAAGAGTCGGTATCTGTTTAAGTTTCTAAGGTGTCATCAGGACACTTTCCCTCACAGTTATCAGTATCCATTTTCCTTTTTGTCATTAGGTTAAATTTTTAGATTTTTTTAAGAATTTTTAAGCACCAACAGTTAATTATTTATTGCATATAATACTCTATTGCAATTACGCCTAAGAATAAATGACCAACTTTTATATTGCAACTGTAACAAACAATAAAGCAAAAACAATAACATGTCTGACACGAGCTTTTCACTTTTGGCCAGAAAGAATCATCACGTGTGTAACACGAGGTTCTCATTTTAGGCACAGCAGTACGATCACGTCTCCCATACGCTAACGTATATATACGTTTATATACGTTTATTTGTCTTAAGACGTATATATACGTTATAACGTATATATACGTTTTAAGGCAAAAGGTTAATTATGATTTTAAACCCATAACGTGCACTCTCGAGTAAACTCGAGCACGCTAAACTGGCTACACTGTGCACAATCGAGATAATTCGTGCGGCTTTGTACTTTATGTTGATATAATTTTTCACACTCGAATGCAAACGAGAATGGAAAATAACAATGTGAAAGCAAATAAAAAACAATGGTTTTAGTGATATTTATCATTTACATGGGATTGTAAGCTATAACATTTACTTATTCAAGTATAAAATATATATTTTTTCTAAATTCAACGTTCTAAATTGTGTTTGTTACATTAAAAAAAATTGAATTTTTTGGCCGGCCTTTAAAAAAACTGTGTTTTAAGAGGTTAATAATCCCAGGGCTACTTTACAACAGCTTTGACTCTAAAATTTAAGACTGAAAACTGTTATCATATCTATTATTATCTCGAATTCCCTTTACAACTAAAAGTCACATTAATAAGAATTTCTACTCCCGAATCAAAATTATTCTGCTATACAGCATATTTAAAAAAATATTACGATTCAGTTGTAAATACATTAAACTTAACGATGTACGGGGATAACAACCGTGCTCGGAATAAGTAAAATAATCCTGAAATTTTACTAACTAAAATATTTTTCTGCTTGAATATTTATGAAAAATGTTGAAGTAGACTCCAAAATTATTCCTAGAGACATGTTTACCTAGGATTTCATTGAATATAAAATTATGTTTATTCGATAAGTGTTTTCTTTTTTTTTTTTTAATTTCTTGTATCAGTGAAAAATAAAAATGTTGTGTCACTTGGTATGCAATTTAGCAATTCTTAAGCATGTTAATATGCATAATTTTGTAAATCGATGACATTAGCTGAAATCGGTGAAATTATAAAATATTTCATATATTTTATTCTACTATTGGTTAAAATAAAAGAATCCTTAAGATAAAATAAGAGAAATTATTGATATTTTATGGATGTATACTTCAAACATTTGCTAATTATTTGCTCAAGATTAATTTTTATACTTCAAAAATTTAAATGCGAAACGATGACCGAATGGGTAGGGCACTGCTCTTCTGTACCGGTACTCGTAGATTCTAATCTCACTTTATATTTGTTCCTATCCATTAATACATTGTGTGTGGGTACATTTCGCAGTGGAATTGTACCGGGATCGGGCGTTTTGCGCGTAAATTTAGTTATTCAGTTAAATTTCAATAAATCGAAAATTATTTAATTTTTAACCAACTTTTCGTATTTTATATTGAAATATATAAGCAAATATATAAATAGACAAATATATATATATATATATATATATATATATATATAATATTTTAGCAAGGATAAATAAAAAGTTAATTTTAAATCTAAATTGATTTTTTAATCAACCTTCCCGTTCTGTGGTTCCGCATCGACTGATGTAAAAACTAGTTTTTATTTGTCTAAATTTTTCCAGAATCTATGTGGTAGACAAGAACATTCGACTTCGTTTTCCTGTATATAGCGTTATTTTTGTACGAACAAACAAACCATGCTGTTACACTAACCCGTACTAGTACGTGACCCGCACTCAAGTATCAATCGTCAGAAAACGTACTAGTACGTGCCCCGCATACAATGTGTTAAGAATCAGCTATAAGCAGTAGGCCAATCTCATATTAGCTATCCATTATTATAGCAAATAAGTAGACCATAGGACTTCCAACCAACCAATAAAAGGTATTAATAACATACTCATAAAAACTTAATTAAAGATAATTACTAAACACTGGTTACTAAAACTAATGAACAAAATTTTCCTTGTTATAAACACTTTCAAAATACCAAAAACTTCAGCGGATTTATGCAAATATTGAATTCGTACGTCATCAAAAGATTATATGATATACTTTACTAGAAAGTAGAGTATAAAAGAACATGATAATGTGAACTTTCAACATGATAAAAGTAAAAACTTTCAAGGTGAAACCAAATTTAAAGGCAAATTAGTGAAGGAGTGGTGAGCTTGAAGACTAGTTTTGTTTGTCGAGCTACAGACTAATGTTTTATGACACAAGAACTAATGAAGCCAGAAGGGATGATGTGGAAGAAAACCTTCAACTACAGCAAATAAACTAGTATGGGGAATGTCATGGTATTATGTAGACTAGGTCATTTTGGTACCTGTGGACATAATTCTGAACAACATGCCTTACTTTATCATCACTGATTAGATGCACTCGTTCAATAAAATAATGTTACTTTATATAGAGGATCACTTTCAGCAGGAGAATGCAAAACTCGCCACTTTTCTTGCTCATCAATCTCAAATTAGTTTCCGGGACATAAGAGTTTGACCTGTTAACAGGTAAGCTCAAAATCTCTCACCGAAATCCTATTGATCATTTATGTAACGAAGTCGAAAGATTACTTAACATCTTGAAAAGCCAAAATCTAATTCAGAGCTGATATGTGTCATTATATACTAACATTCCTCAGCAAGAGTATCAACAGCTTGTTCGGCTGTACTTGGACCTTAAAGTAAACCAACTCGCTAATAGAAGGTTTCTTTAACTTTATGGACACTATCGGTATGTATATATGAAGGCATACTTATATATATATATATATATATATATATATATATATATATATATATGTGTGTGTGTGTGTGTGTGTGTGTGTGTGTGTGTGTGTGTGTAATCAGCGTTTAAAACACACCACAATTCGAAAGAGGGGTATCCTTATTGGCTGCGGTACCGTCGAACGGCAAGAAAAATCGAAATTTCGGAAATATAAATATGGATTTATTTTAGCAGCTCTTCTGGGACTTTTCCCGGCTTGGTTTGGTTTGGTTTTTGGAGTGCTACGGTCTACTTTTTGCAACACTAGGGCTAATGAGACCGGGACCTACTGCTTAAAGACGGTTCTGAACGGCTACGAACAACCATGCCATAGTGGGATTCGAACCCACTAACTCCGGTTTCCGAAGGCCAGCTTCTCCCGGCAAAACACATGTACATGCCATTATATACTGGTGTAAGCCAATCAGTGTGTTGATACTTCGTCGTGTGATGACGCGGGTGAAAATAAACCAAAGTACATAAAGAAGTTATATAAGGATTGTTGAGCTAAACAGAAATAAATTGTAGTGTATGTGAAGTCCCCAATTTTCCAGAAGGGGAGAGCAAAAAGAGTTTCACCAAAGGGTGGAATTTAAAGATAGAATTAAGAGAAATTTAATTTTAAATACATTTATAATTAAATTGGTTAGTTTAAGGTTAAAATAACAATTCATAGGTATGCAATATATATATATATATATATATATATATATATATATATACAACTACTGACATAAAAACATATGTATAAAAAATCAAAAATGATCAATAATCAATAATGGAGGTTAAGAATTAAGCGAGTTATAATTAAAAATAGTTAGAACTCATCAACGACAACGTAATAGGGAAAAAGACACACCCTACAGTGGAACTGTACAGAGTAAAAGAGCTGACGCTGATGTAGACATAGGAATTTTGCTTAGGTAGCAACACCGAAAAAGATAGTTCTTAGCAGAAACGGGCTGATAACATCCTCCACGCTTCTCGTGAGAAAATATGAGAACAAAGGATATCTAAATGGTATAGCTATGGAAAGAAGGATTAAAATTAGTTTTTATATATAAAATCAAATGTGTGATCCATACTTTAACCACTCGTCCGATATATATATATATATATATATATATATATATATATATATATATATATATATATATATATATATATATATATATATATATATATATATATTTACGAAAGCAAAAAAACAATATATTGCAGTTATTATGATTAGTTTATCTTTTTGTTCAAATTAGGGAAGCATATTCAATAATTTCTATTACAAATCTCATTATAAATCTAAAAAAAAATAGTATTCGTTTGGAGTTGAGAAGTTCAGAGTTTTTCACATTCCAAAAGTTTAATAAAGTATAAATCAATAAACTTTTTCTTTTCACAATTTACAGTTTCAATAGAAAAGGTTTAAATGAAATTAAAATTACTTCCGAAAGTATTGAAGTTTCCATCTACAAAAAAATCTCATTCCTATTTTTGCTTCTTTTTCTCGAATATGGATGTACACCTCAAACTTCCATCAGAAAAAAAAGATGATTTAATTTAAATTACTTCCACACCAGGAAAAAATATTTCATATCGTCTTAAAACTTCAATGATCTTTTTCTCGCTTTTCTTTTCCCTGTTTCGACTTCTATCACTAGGTTTTTCTTTTTGAATATCACTACGTCAAATCACTCTCGTTTTGAAGCATTAGAAAATGTCTGATGTAGAAAATACGTACTAAAGATAATGTTTGCTATCTTTTAAAATCCTCAAGTTATGTTTTCATTTTTAATTTTCTGTTTTCTATCTTTAAAATTTTCAGTGAATGGTGTCCTGAAATCTTATTTTATTCTGCATTTTATCTTACCTGTGCGCAAATGTGAGATAGTTTTGATCACTATCACTGACTTTGTTTTGTTGATATTATTCCGTAACATTTTGCAGTAGGATTTCTTGACAATAAATGCTTGATTATTTTACTCGTGCTTATTTTATTCGGATTAATCTTGTTAGTTATAATATGCTAACAATAATACATTATGCTCTCATGTTGGGAGACAAAGCTATTTCAGAATTTAAAAAAACTGTTACATATACAGACAAAGCAGTTTATTAAAGTCAATGCAATTTACAGTAATACGAAACGGTGCTAAATAAGGATATCTTAACATGTAAATAATGGGGTTAGGGGAAAATGGAAAAAAAAGTGGTTAGGTATTAAATTTAATAATTTTTAAAAGAAAAATAAAACTAAACATTTATTTCTTACAAAATTAAAAAGAATATAAAAGAATATACTTATAAAAGCAAATAAAATTCTAAGTCAGTCAGATCATTCAGTCTATTCTGTGTTTCCAATTTTCTGCATTTTTGTCAAGAAGGCATCTAATGTAGTTTGCGTTTTCCTTTTGCATTATTTTAGAAGTTGTTGATAAGTGGATAAAGCATCTATAACACCCGTCTTGCTTTTGAACTCCTGTCAAAATTTGGATCCTTTTCAACAAATTTGTCCATAATTTCGTTATAGTGATCAAATTCCTTTTTACAATAGCCATCAAAAGTTGTTTTTGCTCTTCTTTGAAATCCCTTCTGTCAATATTTTTGTATTCTTCTTGCTCAGTTTATTCCTTGAGTTCATCATTAGAAAGACTAGCTTCTTCTTCTTGAACTATTTCTTCGACGTCTTCTACATTTACCTCATCTTTGCTGGTTTTTTATTATCACCCATGATAAAAACTAAAGATCATAATATTTGTCACTGTATTAATCTTTATAGTATTATATAAATTTATACTTACAATAACGTCAACATTTGATTCAAATGATAAAAATGCGTCCGTACAGCACCGCACCAAACAAGAAACACACCTACACTGTTTCGGATATGAAGCTCTGCGAGGAATTTCGGGAAATCCTCAGGTCCAAAAGAGCGCTAAACGAAACAGCGTTAAGCGGGGTCTTACTTTACGTTTCAATTTACAAGTGTGGGATTAAAGTCAGACATAGAGCATACTGACCACAAAATTTTAATTTAATAATGTACAGATACCCCTCAGAAATACGTAGACGAATTTGAGGCTGAGAGCAGCGAATTTAAGAGAAAAAAAATAACGTATGACTTTAAAGCGAAACACAGCTCTTAATAATTCTACAATATACTAGCATATAGCCCGTCATATGACGAGATTAGAAAAAATTTTAATTTTTCAGAATTGTAAAGTACCTTATGAGGCAGCTTAATAAATATCATCACTTCAAATCACTCCCGTTTTGAAGCATTAGAAAATGTCTGATGTAGAAAATACGTACTAAAGATAATGTTTGCTATCTTTTAAAATCCTCAAGTTATGTTTTCATTTTTAATTTTCTGTTTTCTATCTTTAAAATTTTCAGTGAATGGTGTCCTGAAATCTTATTTTATTCTGCATTTTATCTTACCTGTGCGCAAATGTGAGATAGTTTTGATCACTATCACTGACTTTGTTTTGTTGATATTATTCCGTAACATTTTGCAGTAGGATTTCTTGACAATAAATGCTTGATTATTTTACTCGTGCTTATTTTATTCGGATTAATCTTGTTAGTTATAATATGCTAACAATAATACATTATGCTCTCATGTTGGGAGACAAAGCTATTTCAGAATTTAAAAAAACTGTTACATATACAGACAAAGCAGTTTATTAAAGTCAATGCAATTTATGTTTTTATTTACAAGCGTGGGAGAAAATTGAGATAAAGTGCATACTGACCACAAAATTTTAATTTAGTACTATTGAAATATGTAATCGCACTCATACTTGGCGAGTTGACTGTTTATTATTATTTAAGTAATAGCTTTCTCGGACGTACGAGGTTTTCTTGAGTTGATCCTTTTGTGTTTTCATTGGTTGTGTTTTATTAGTTTTGCCTTGTTCCTGTAATTTGATTGGCTGGGCTCAGGATCTTTAAAAAACTATAAAATCCAAATCTACCTCGTATTTTTGATTTAGGTCTGGCAATATTATCGAAATTTGTACAAATCTGTTAAGGACGAGATTCGCAAATTCCGTAGTAAGGATTGGGAGGAGCTTATTCTAAATTTATCGCCTAAAGACAACACCATCTGTCGATTCCGAAAAAAACTGCGAAATAAATCTAAATTTCTTTCCGACGATCCATGGACGGAATGGTGTTGCCTTCGACTGCGAAAAGCTGAAGCAATTGCACATGTTTACGAGGATCAATTTTCTCCAAATTCTGACATCGAAGACAGGATCACAATATTCTGGTCCAAAATACTGTTCAAGAGTTCTTGGCTCACTCTCCCGGTACTCCGATTTCTCCTCCTAACAATGCTAAGGTTTTGGAAGCCATTAAGAAACTTAAAAATTCTAAAGCTATAGGACTTGATTTAATCTCGAACA
>CM063511.1:19984119-19991619 GCA_032207245.1 Pardosa pseudoannulata
GAAAGTAGGCTGGTGAGTTTGTTTCGCCAAGAGAAAGGATATTTTATCTGTTACAAAGAGTTTAACGCCAAGAGGCTACTTGAAAGACAAAGAAATAGAAGAGTTAGTAATCTTAATTCTAAGATTAAAGTATTTAAATTTTTTCTTTACATATATGATGTAACGAATTCCCGTTAAAGTGGAAATAGTGAATGGGCCTTTTGTGAGCATTTGAACTGAGTTAATCTGCACCAGGTAAAAGAACGTTGTTTCGCGCAGAATAGGATGCTGAATAGAGGATTGTTAACACCGAGTACCATCTCAATCATTATGTTTGAGAAATTCATTAGGATGCTGGCGAAATGTTTCCAGTGTTCGTTTCAATGGCATCCCGAAGAAAGAGTCTCACACTACAGAAATACTCTACATTGTAAGGAAAGCAGCAATACTTTCTTACCTTGTTCTCCAAAGGTTTGTCCAGAGAAATCGATTAATGATCTGCGAGATTGCTCCTGATTAGTGCAAACTTCCCTTGGAACCGGGCTTGCTCCTGTCCGGCTAGAGTTCTACAAGTGGTTTCCTCACCACGTCATCAACCAGATGTCCAATCAGCTGAGATAGACATTTGCGGTCAGACGACGATATAAAAAGACCAGAGTTTGAGGCCCAGAGAGAATTTTTGACTAATCGAGTCTCCTGTGAACTCATCGGCCGAGAGCTTCGAGTCGAGCGACTGAGAATGTTCTTCCCCCTCCTTTTTTTCTCTCCAGACGACTAAGAAGCTGATTCCTGTAACGATCATCATTTTCATTTGTACATATTCATTGTGTTCATCTATCTGTCTTCATCATTACTTCAACATTGTATTTCTAATAAAGATCTTTAGTCTTACGTAGGCCTCCGCTATCCTTTTTCTAGCTCAATTAGAGTCGAAAATGCTACTATATATATATATATATATATATATATATATATATATATATATATATATATATATATACAGCAATATATATATTTATATATATATATATTTCACAATAGCAATCAGTTCCTACGAAGTATTGAAACCAGCATAGATATTTCTTCCATTATCTTCTGTTTCATACGGATACCAAAAGTGTCTAGATAAAGAATACGCTTTTCTCTTCTTCATGTTATAATAATGATTTAATCGGAGAATCTAAGACAAGAAATATATGACGCAGGTCATAATGCTATACTTTATTTTTTTTATTATCTGTTATAGTTACGGTGATAACTAAATGCGAGTTTTATCGTGCCAAAAGACACGGAATTCCTGAAGTCTCTAAGTTCGTATATTTTTGAAAGGCAATTTAATCATGCAAGAAAAATTTCCTTTTATGTTAACTCAAGCGTATAGTTAAAAAAATTCTGTTCGATTTTATCGTCATTCAAGAAACGTAGTATAAAACGTTATAGGTTTGATGTTATTTAAATCATCAAAAACAATGTTTTCAATATTATTTACAAAACGTGCAAATGATAAGAGCGAGTCTTTATTTTAATATGCGAACTGTAAATGTTATCTAAAAATGAAAAACTTAATTTAAGGGAACAGTGGTTGGATGGTTGTGTGGTTGACTGAGAATGCTACAGGCTAATATTTTGCATTACGGGAGCTCATGAGGGAACTTCTGTTTAAAGCCGATATTAAATAGTTACGAGCATGCTAATTCATGCCAACTTAGGAATTTAACCCATCCACTGACCACCCTCGTCACCTTTTCTCTTTTCAAAGCTCTCTCCCCTTTTTGTAAATTCCAGACAGTATTTGTCATTCCATACGAGAACTGACAGCTCGGAAGTTGTCAGGCTATTTTTATGTTATTTTCCCAGAAAGATAAGGGAGTTCTGTGACACAAAATTACATTTCTTCAAATATAATCGCTTTGTAAAGATTTTTTTTTCTTTTCATACATGTGTTTATGCAAGTATTATACATACAAAAAAGAGTACGAATTTTTCAAATTTAAATTTTCAAAAATAAAATTCAAATTTATTTTATATTTGACATAATTCAGAAATGAACATTTTTTTGAAATTTCAATTTCGCGAATGTTGTGTATATTATGTATGCTTCATAATTTGCGTATGTTGTGTATGTTGCGTATGCAATGTATGTTGTGTATGTTGAGTAGGCTTTACATAATCCGTATGTTGTGTCGTATGCTTCAGCAGTTGCGTATGATGTGTGTATTGAGTATGTTGTGTATGTTGCCTATATTGTATATATTGTGTATGTTTCGTAAGTTGTGTACGTTGTGCGTGTTTTGTACGTTGCGCATGTTGTGGTTGTTGCGTATGTAGCATTATGGCGTCATTCCTTTAACCATCTCATTTAATCATTTCTTATTTTAAATTATTTAAATATCGTCTGAATTATTTTCATACGTTTTATCACTGAACTTAGATATTAAGTAAATAATTTTCTTTTATATTTGGCTTAAACAATAGATTAAGTACATATGTGATAATTTTAAATGTAATCATTGATTATTTTTGTTGTAAAGAAACGTTTATCAACGGTATTAACAACAAATGCTTTCATAAAAGTCTAGGAGTCTATTTCATGGAATAATAAATATCTAGCGTTTAAGTTATAGATCTTTGAAAATTGAGAAGTTTTAAAATTTACTGATCCCGTCCTTTGACGGTTTATATGCTAGTATATATGTGTATATATATATATATATATATATATATATATATATATATATATATATATATATATATATATATATATATATATATATATATATATATATAAAATTTACAATAGCAATCAGTTCCTACGAAGTATTGAAGACTGTATAGATATTTCTTCCGTTATCTTCTGTTTCTTATATATACCAAAAGTGTCTAGATAAAGAATACGCTTTTCTCTTCTTCATGTTGTAATAATGATTTGATCGGAGTATCTAAGACAAATATATGATGCAGGTCATAATGCTATACTTTATTTTTTTATTATCTGTTATAGTTACGGTGATAACTAAATGCGAGTTTTATCGTGCCAAAGGACACGGAATTCCTGAAGTCTCTAAGTTCGTATATTTTTGAAAGGCAATTTAATCATGCAAGAAAATTTTCCTTTTGTGTTAACTCAAGCGTGTAGTTTAAAAAAATTCTGTTCGATTTTAGCGTCGTTCAAGACACGTGGTATAAAACGCTAGAAGTTTAATGTTGTTTAAATCATCAAAAACAATGTTTTCAATTCTATTTACAAAACGTGGAAAATGATAAGATTGAGTGGTTATTTTAATATTCAAACTGTAGGGTTTATCTAAAAATGAAACACTTTATTTATGGGAACAGTGGTTGGTTGGTTGTGTGGTTGACTGAGAATGCTACACACTAATATTTTGTATCACGAGAGCTAATGACACCGGGAATTTCTGCTTAAAGCCGATATTGAATAGCTACGAGGATGCTAATTCATGCCAACTTAGGAATTTAACCCATCCACTGACCACCCTCGTCACCTTTTCTCTTTTCAAAGTTGTCACCCCTTTTTGTGAATTCCAGACAGTAGTTGTCATTCCATTCAAGGGCTGACAGTTCTGAAGATGTCAGGCTATTTTTATGTTATTTTCCCAGCAAGATAAAGGGGTTCCGGGACATAAAGTTGCATTTTTTCAAATATAGTAGCTTTGTAATGATTTTTTTTTCTTTTCAGAGATGCGTTTATACAAGTATTATATATACAGAAAAGTATACAAATTTTTTAAATTTAAATTTTCAAAAATAAAATTCAAATTTATTTCATATTTGATATAACTCAGAAATGAACATTTTTTGAAATTTCAATTTTTCTAATGTTGTGTATATTATGTATGCGTATATTAAATTGCGTATGTTGTGTATTTTGTGCATGTTGTGCATATTGTGCATGTTGTGCATGTTGTGCATGTTGTGCATGTTGTGTATGTTGTGTATGTTGAATATGCTGAGTATGTTGTGTATGTTGTGTATGTTGTGTATGTTGTGTATGTTGAATATGCTGAGTATGTTGAGTAGGCTTTACATAATCCGTATGTTGTGTATGTTGCGTATGCTTCAGCAGTTGCGTATGATGTGTGTATTGAGTATGTTGTGTATGTTGCCTATATTGTATATATTGTGTATGTTTCGTAAGTTGTGCATGTTGTGCATTTTTTGTATGTTGCGTATGTTGTGAATGCTTTAAAAGTTGCATATATTGCGCTTGTGGTTGTTGCGTATGTAGCATTATGGCGTCATTCCTTTATACATCTCATTTTATCGTTTCTTATTTTAAATTATTTAAATATCGCCTACATTATTTTCATTCGTTTTATCACGGAACTTAGATATTATGTAAATAATTATCTTTTATATATGGCTTAAATAATAAATTAGCTACATTTGTGATAATTTTAAATTTAATCATCGATTATTTTTTCCTGCTATGAAACTTTTACCACCGGTATTAACAACAAATTCTTTTCATAAAATTCTAAGAGTCTATTTCACGGACTAATAAACATCTAGAGTTTAAGTTATATATCTTTGAATATTAAGAAGTTTGTTCGTTTGTATGTTTGTTTTTTCAATTTTGAAATCACTCATAAATGAAGCCAAATAATAACTGTCAATATTAAAACCTCTGCTGCCCATCCTATCATGTAATATGACAATATAAATTAAAGTTGGTAACTAACATACGGTTAGTAAAGATAAATTATTGAGCATGTACCAAATAATTCTCAGCCCAAAAACAAACTTTTTTTACATTCCTCATACGGTACTTTACAATTTTTTTAATTAAAAGTTTTATTGTTCCCTTCATATGATGGGCTATATGCTAGTATTTTAATAAATATGCAAGCAACATTTAAAAGCGTATGCAAAATAATTAAATTAACATTTTATATCTGTATAATGTAAAAAACACTTTTCTTGCATTAAATTAAAAATATGATAAATCAACCTCAATGACTATATAATATGATAACAAGGCGAGAAACGAAGTATTTCCCCTTCACGACAAAACTAATATATTTTGTAATAAATTACATACTCCATCAAGCTTTAGCAGGAATGATTGACGACATCTCATAAGTAATGAAAACATTAAAAGTTATTAAGCTGAATTACGGAGGAGAATACGATCTGATCCGATTACAAATTAATGAGCTCTGCTAATTAATGCTTCCAGATTTATATTGAACCGAAGACATGATTAGATTTCGTATGTTGGATGCTACAGCCTGTCTAGCGCAATAACTTGTGACTTTATTAATATAATGTTGTGACGTTTCATGCTGAAGGAAAATAAAGCTTTTATCGATTCAATGTAATGATAGAGGAATTTGTTCACACAGATTTAAAAATATAATTTTACGGATATTTTTGAGTTTAGGCTACAATTTAAAAATGTAATATATTTCAAGCGGATTAAATTTCCAAACCTTTTGATATCTAAATTAATGTTAAGACAATTAATGAAGAAAAATATAGCTGTTAAGAATAAAGCTGTATGCATTATCTATAGTAGTTAAAAATTTAAGATTAAATATGCTTGCAAGATAGATTTCATTTAAAAATGCAATAGTTCTAGTGGATTAAATCTGTGAAACTTCTTAATATATACATCAATGTTTTATATTTGGAAGCCATTAATTATATACAGCTTTTAGAAATATAATTCTCTTACTGCAAAATTTATCAATATTAAAAAAAAGTTAGATAAATTGTGTTTTCAAATTGAAGTGACAGTTTATAAAATAGGGCAGAGAAGGAAGGATAAATTTTTCACATGTTTAGATATCAAGGGCTTAGCTAATGAAATGGGTTCCCCCGCCAGCTTGGCGATAATGGTTTAAGTATGGTCTCCTAACATTTTCTCCTGATTTCACCGTGTCCAAACAATCTGTATCTATATTATAATTTATATGATATTTGCATCCAACTCTCCTTGTGTAAATCTTCTCTTACATATTAAAAGTGCGCAATGCTTAAAAAATAGATATAACAAACCATTAATGGTTCACTATGGCTGATGTTTAATAATTTGGAGTTGTTGCGTTTATAAACTGTTAAGGGATTAACTGCCCATAAATATAAATGTCCCGTTTTCAAGTCGTTTTCTTTAAGTAAGAGTATACAACTCTATTACGATGGCGCACTGCGCATTAACTAAAGTAGCCAGAAAAAGCAAGAAATACAATGTTTGGATGGATTAACTTTGTGTTTTAGTAAATATCACTAATATTTTCGGCAAATTTGCCAAGGGGAACACAATTCTTAAGTAGTTCCAATATCAAAATGCACACTTTTAGTGAAATATATAGCAGTGGTAAATCAATTTTTTGCAAACGCAGAGATGTATAATTAGATATTTTATGTTACCATATAAAAATATAACACTTATTTAACTTTAATGATACTGTATTTAACCATTAGATATCTAAATTAATGTTCTATATGTAAAAACAATTAATAACGAAAAACATAGCTGTATAGAATATAGTATTAGGGCAGTATAAATTACCTATGGTTATTAAAAATTTAAGATCAAATATGCTTATAACATAGATTTCACTTTAAAATGCTATAGTTCTAGTTTATTAAATATGTGAAACCTCTATTTAAATCAACGTTTTATATTTTTTAGTAGAAAATGAAGAATTATTCAGCGTTATAAATGTGATCTAATGGTTAAATAAATGGTTAAATGTTAGGCGACCATACTTAAACCATTATCGCTAAGTTGGCGGGGGAACCCAGTTCTTTAGTCAAGCCCATGTTTAGATATCAAAATTCATGCTTTTTTTTTTAAGCTTATAGCAATGACAAATCAATTTTTGTAATCGCAGGGATGTACAATTACATGTTTTATGCTACTATATTAAAATAGAATGCTCAGTTAACTTTAATGACACTGCATATAATATAGGCTTCCATTGTCATAAGGATGGACGTGGTGATTACGCTATCACACATCAAATTCGCGTATTCATCAACGTAAAAGGTGACCCAAAACTCAATCTGATACTTTATCAACACGTACATATTGACGGGTGAGAAAGCTTTAAAAGACTGTTCTATTGATTGTTATAATTTTTGCAATGCTAGATATAACATATTTTACTCCCTGAATCCTCTAAAATGGCGATACTAAATTGAATTTTCGTCTCAAAATTACTTTTATCGTTAACGCCATATCACACGTCAACTTGGAAATCTTGAAAAAGAATATATTCTGAGAGAGTTGTGTTCGATTCCGACCATACTGATATTATTAAGGTTAGACTTACAGTTGAAAATACAATGGTTTTAGCTTATATTAACTTGAAATCTGGATAAAAATGATTATATAATAGTACACTTTAATAGAAACGAATTTTCATTCTTCATGACACAACTTATGCATTTTCCTTTTGCATCAACGTTTAGCATGAATGATTAAAGACGTCTCATAAGTAATGGAAACATTAAAATGTACCCAGCAGAACTACACAGGAGAAAAGAATCTGATCT
>CM063511.1:19996619-20014119 GCA_032207245.1 Pardosa pseudoannulata
TCCCCTCTTTTGCTTTCGCTCATAAATAAACATATAACTTTATCCAACCAACACTAACACAGTTAAATGGGATAGATTGTGTTAATATTCATGTATAGTAGAAAGTATAATATTTTCATCTCCTTTGTTACATTTTGTGAAAAGAATGTTTTTTTTCCTCGATACCTAATTTATATACTGAGCTGTATATAAGATCCAGCGGAACTGATGTTTCGACACGATTTATTTTCGCAAAACAAGACTTATCAGAGCAAGGTTGAGTGATTCTTTATAGCTTGTGTTTATCTGCCATTCAGCTGGACGAACATTTGACAAGTGTGATGACGGCCTGACAAACACGATTAGATAGAACTGGGAGATTCTTGCGAACCTTCCGAAACTGGCATTAAAATATTCTAGAAATATTTTGCGAATATTATTTATAGCTCCGAAGGTAATGTTTTATATATCTCTTGAATTTAAGACTGGGAAAAATAATTTATGGAGATTTTCTTAAGAAGTAGGATTACTCTTATTTGATCATTGTCATCATAAACTATTAAGAGTGCCCGTACTTCGCTACAGTGAAATTAATATAGTACTTTTAAACAAAGATTTTTTTTCTGCATAACGAATGATAGGTTTTTATTTGCCTGTGAGAGTCACTGAAATTTTCGTTCTTAGAATACTGTTGATAAACATTTCATTGTAACGTAAAAATTAACCAAGAATTAAATTTAAAATTAGTTCTTATAAAAAATGCTATAATTTGCGTCACATAGAAATGAAAGTGAATCACTTTATATCTCAATTTCCAGGTCCAATCGAATGGATACTACTCAGATAATGTTTAAATAGTATAAAATAAGAAATGAATAAATGGAATGCTTAAAGAAATAACGTCATAATGATAAAATAAATATTTTCACCTATCTATTACGTGATAAATTGAAAATTTTAATCTCCTACTTTGAACCGAGGAAATCTGCGCTTAAAACAATTACATTTGATTAAAGAAATGACGTCACATTGCTAGAAATTATTGCTTATTTCACTTAGTTATGATACGATAAATTAAAAAGTTAATCATTCGCGTTTAACCGGGGAAATTTATGCTTGTAATAATGACATGAAATGCTCGAAAAAGGGGAAAGAAATAGATTTCGAACGTTAAAATTTTTTTAAATCCTTCCTAGGGATATACCTGATAATTTCCCAATTTTCATGGCGATTCGATGTATGGTTTTTGAGTCTGTCGAGTACAGACAGACACAAATGCATTTATATATATATAGAGATAATATGTTACCGTCTCAACCAGGAGGGGTCAAACCGTCGCCAACTTGTAAAAATTTTTGACCTGTAGTAGAAATAGTGAAATTTACAACTGAAACATAAAGTGTCCTAACTATAATAAACTCGTTCAGAGTCATATTATTAATCATTACAACTCCTTAACATAGTAAATTATTTATAACGATTTCCTCATTAGGCATAATACTAACAAATATTTAACAACCAGTTCTTTAAAATTTTCACTTTCACATATACATTCACACAATGCGGTTCAAAAGGACATTTAGGTTAGACAAAACTAGTCTAAATCAATAAGTTTCCTACAATGTTTATGATTAATTGATCGTAAGCAATGCAGTTAATATATTGCTACAATGATTTGTTATAGTTTTTTATGCATGGGTTTTTGCCCATGCCCACACATTTACACTAATATGTGTGTGTGTGTGTGTGTGTGTGTGTGTGTGTGAGAGAGAGAGAGAGAGAGACAGATAGAGAGATAGACAGATAGAGAGATAGACAGATAGAGAGATAGACAGATAGAGAGATAGACAGATAGAGAGATAGACAGACAGATAGAGAGAGACAGACAGATAGAGAGAGAGACAGACAGAGAGAGAGACAGACAGACAGAGAGAGAGACAGACAGACAGAGAGAGAGACAGACAGAGAGAGAGAGAGACAGACAGACAGAGAGAGAGACAGACAGACAGAGAGAGAGACAGACAGACAGAGAGAGAGACAGACAGACAGAGAGAGACAGACAGAGAGAGAGACAGACAGAGAGAGAGACAGACAGAGAGAGAGACAGACAGAGAGATAGACAGACAGAATATACAGATATATAGACAGAGAGACAGAATAGCAGACAGTGACAGAAAGACAGACATAGAGACAGAGAGAGAGAGAGAGATAAATCAAAATTATTTCACTTTAATATATCTTTAAAAAAACTTCTTCTCTCTCCCATTCTAATTCCTTAAAATCTATTTTCCTAGCTATGAAACGTCTTAATCACATGAGTGTCCTCGACTTAAAATTCATCCAACACATTTCTCAAAGCTTTTGGCGCAATATATGTAAATTTTCTGTCCATTCGACAGATTTTCTATTTGTCGCAGGCAAATGGCTCATTTTCCCCTGGTCTAACAGTCTAATTCGCTGACTAAGTTTCTTGTTCCTTGGGAAAATTCTATCTGTCTCGCTCTGGGGTACACCTCTGTTCCAACAAACTTTTTTTTTCCGTCTTGTCTGCCGTTAACTGACAAAGATGTCTTTTTAGCAGCTCTTCGTTAAAGATTTAAGTTGTTCTCAAAATTGGGCTTCTCCTCAATGTAGCCCGACTGCAACATTATTAATTAGTCTAGCTGATTACGCATCTCCTTGCCCAGCAAGCCTGGACAAGTAAAAAGAATAGGGGATGTAATTTTCAAACCTAACTGGCCATTTAGAATTTCTGGCTTATATATATATATATATATATATATATATATATATATATATATATATATATATATATATATATATATAATATTATATATATTATTGTTGCTTAAAACTTTTTATCGTAAAGTACTCCTTGCCCCGGTCTACTAAACGAAAGGTTCCCAATTCAAATCCAAGCACAAGCGCTGCAGTAATTTTAATTTATTTTTAATTCTTTTTCAGTTGATTTTAGAAGTTACTAAAAAATTCTTCAGCTTCCTGGTATGCTGTTCCAGAATTCTTTACTACATTTATTTATGAATACTTCTTGACAAACAAGCACGATGCCTATCTTCAAAACTTTTGTTAATTATAAGCAAAAATTATGAATATCATTTTTACCTCCTTAAGATTTATTAATAAGGGATTCTTTCAAAACATTATTATTAATTCAAGAATAGGCAAATTTTCCTCTTCTTCAAAACTTTTTTTTTCAATTCAATAAAAACTGAACTGGAAAATACGATAGTTGTTTTGATTTCAGAATATCGTTTATTAATAAGTCATTTTTTTCTGGTTCAGAACAAAGAGAATTATTTATTACCTGTGGTTTCTCTGACTAAAATTCTCTAAACGGTAAATATATGTATATCTGTTCTCGTTCGTTGTTAAATATTGCTAAGAATGTTTAGTAAAAATATTTCAAAACTTCTCTTACTTATGAACGCATCAAGAATTTCTTTGATTATATATTTTGTGAATGGAAGAGACTGTTTTATAGCTTAAAATAAATTTAAACTTTTAAAAAAATCATCGAACATTGTTTTGTTTCAGAAAAACTTTTATTATACGCTTTATTTCTTTGTATTAAAAAAAATATGATAAAAGTTTATATTAAGATACACAGAAATTGTTTTTTATCAAAGTTTTGTGATTGTAGTAAAATTCGGTATGAGAAATATAATTTAAAATATTCGAAGCACCAACATAACCAATTTAAGATTAATACATTGTTTCTTCAAATTTTTGAAGTGTACTTTTAGAAATAAAATTCATTTAAAGCTAAATTTTAAGTTAAGTGGTGCTTTAGAAATTTCTGATTAGTAACAACACTAACAAAATTATTGTTCCCGTATTCACTTCTTTAACCAATTACAGACATCCATATTCTAGCTGGTACTAAACAGTAAGACTTAAAACAAATTAAATTCAATTCCATCTGACCTGTTTTCTGAAAATATAATTCCACTTTCATTGTTCCATAGTTTTTATCATTTCCAAACACAAAATCAAATACAACCATAGACCGAACAAGAAAATTTAACAACAATGAAGTAGCTAAAAAAAGTAATTCATCTTCTTAACACCTTATTTGTCCTCGTTGGTGCAGCCAATAGTCCTTTAAAATTAAGCCTTAAAAATTGATCACTACTACAAAACAAAATATATGTTTTGTGCTCCTTTTTGCAAAGCCGTCAGCGATAATTGGTAATCTTTCGCATATTACAGTAGAATTTCAATATTTCAAGCTCGTACTCAACCGTACTGACTTAAAACAAATTAAATTCAATTCCATCTGACCTGTTTTCTGAAAATATAATTCCACTTTCATTGTTCCATAGTTTTTATCATTTCCAAACACAAATTCAAATACAACCATAGGCCGAACAAGAAAATTCAACAACAATGAAGTAGCTAAAAAAAAGTAATTCATCTTCTTAACACCTTATTTGTCCTCGTTGGTGCAGCCAATAGTCATTTAAAAATTAAGCCTTAAAAATGTATCACTACTACAAAACAAAATATATGTTTTGTGCTCCTTTTTGCAAAACCGTCAGCGATAATTGGTAATCTTTCGCATATTACAGTAGAATTTCAATATTTCAAGCTCGTACTCAACCGTACTGACTTAAAACAAATTAAATTCAATTCCATCTGACCTGTTTTCTGAAAATATAATTCCACTTTCATTGTTCCATAGTTTTTATCATTTCCAAACACAAATTCAAATACAACCATAGGCCGAACAAGAAAATTTAACAACAATGAAGTAGCTAAAAAAAAGTAATTCATCTTCTTAACACCTTATTTGTCCTCGTTGGTGCAGCCAATAGTCCTTTAAAATTAAGCCTTAAAAATTGATCACTACTACAAAACAAAATATATGTTTTGTGCTCCTTTTTACAAAGCCGTTAGCGATAATTGGTAATATTTCGCATATTACATTAGAATTTCAATATTTCAAGCTAATACTAAACATTACTAATATAAAACAAATCAAACTTAGTTCCATCTGACCTGTTTTCTGAAAATATACTTCCACTTTGAATGTTCGATGGTTTTTATCATTTCCAAACACAAATTCAAATACAACCAAGACTAAACAAGAAAATTCAACAACAATGAAGTAACTACAAAAAAGTAATTCATCTTCTTAATACCTTATTTTTCCTCGTTGGTGCAGCCAATAGTCCTTAAAAAATTAAGCCTTAAAAATTGATCACTATTACAGAAAAAATATATGGTTTGTGCTCCTTTTTACAAAGCCGTTAGCGATAATTGGTAATATTTCGCATATTACAGTAGAATTTCAATATTTCAAGCTCGTACTAAACCGTACTGACTTAAAACAAATCAAACTCAATTCCATCTGACCTGATTTCTGAAAATATACTTCCACTTTGATTGTTCCATAGTTTTTATCATTTCCAAACACAAATTCAAATTCAAATACAACCATAGACAGAACATAGACCGAAATTCAACAACAATGAAGTAGCTATAAAAAAAGTAATTCATCTTTTTACAACCGTATTTGTTATAATTTCTTTTGGTTTGGTTTGGTTTGGTTTGAAGAGCTACGGTCTACTGTTTTGCACGCGAGGACTAATGAGACAGGAACCTACAGCTTAAAGCCGATTCCCAACAGCTACGAACATCCATGCCATAGTGGGATTCGAACCCACGAACTCTGGTACCGACGATCAGCGCCCTAACCAATCGGCCAGCGTTCGGGTTTTAATTTCTTTAAAAATGAAACCTGCAAAAAAATCACTATTACAGAAAAAATACGTAAGGTTTGTGCTTTTTCTCCTAGCACATTAATAATAATTAGTAAATTTTCGTTTAATACAATATAATTTAAATATTTCAAACTGGTATAAAAAAAAATTCTGCTTGAAAAAAAATACAACTCAATTCCGTCTGACCCGTTTTCTGAAAATATACTTCCAAAGCTGTCACTATTATGTCTGCTTTACTCTAAAAATATTCAGAATTTATGACTTCAACTTTCACTCACATTCACTGCATAATGATACGAAAATGTCGAAAGACCACTTTAATACCCCTCGCAAAATGTAAGATTAAAGGATTATTTTAAACAGGGAATTTTTTTAACTTTAAGATGATATATAGAAGAGGGGGAAAAGCGTAAGGGTGTAGAAATTTGCTAACTTTTATCATAAATACAGCTTTAAGTATTCTTTTCTAGGTACCAAAAATATAGCATGGTAATTCTGAAGGATTAATTTTAAAAAGTCTTTAATTCACGAAAAAAATAGTTTTTTTCTAAAAAGAATTGCATTTTCATTTTTGAAAGCGTCTATAAAATTTACTTTTTTTAAAAAATAAAAGAGTTTTGGGGGAATAAAAGGGTGTAAGTTTGATATAAGTATTACGGATGGAATTTTTGAAAAAAATTAACATAATACCTCAATGTATAAATAAGTCGTTGTTTTGCTACACACAGGGTATTTTTACGTAAACAATGCTTAAAGATGAGTTTGAAGGGCTGTTAATATTTACGACACAAGGATAAGCAAGGTGTAAAAATAATGTTATGTCAACCTAGTGCTTGAGAAAGAAGAAATCTAAACTCATTAATAAACACATGAACAAATATATCTTCAAGGTTCCCATGGTTCTTTAAAGTCCTTAAGAACTCCTTAATTTTAGATTTCATTTTTAAGGGCCCTTAAAACTACTTAACACTAGAATTACGGTGGTCTTTGTATACCTAGAATTACGGTGGGTGTTATTATGACCCCTTTATAAGATAACTGCATATTTCTCAATATGATATAATAAATTTGTGAAAAAGAAATTAAAATAATGCAAATTATGACAACTACAGTTTATTTTAAAGAATATAGAAACTTTGCAGGTATGTAGTCAAATAATGAACAATCATTTAAATATTTCGTATGTAGTCGTTATATCGTCGTGTTTCATCACAACTGAAGAAAACAATTCGTTTCTTAAACTTTTAAAAATAGAGGAAATTTTTCTTTTTCCGCATTTACTGTTCTAACACAACTCAATCCTTTTGATTTTATCGATTTCTCAAGTTTTACTGATGTAAAGAAACTGTCAGTTATATTTCGTCCAGTAATTTTGTAAGAGTCAACTACACGATTTACTACGTTCTCTCCTAAACTATGACCTCTTGGTCTCATTTCATCTTTTTCTAAATATGGATGGTTGGTTGGTTGAGATTTATTGGCGCAAGATCCAAGCAAGGATATGCTGCGCCAAACGAAAGAGGGAAATTCTAAAACACAAAAATATATAATTTAAAAGTAGAGGCGAATATCAAATACTTAAAAAAATGCAAGTAAAAAACGATGTAAAGGATCGCATTAAAATAATTTTTAAAACTAAACAAGGTTAAAAATGTCAATGCGATTTAGAAATTAAAAAATTTAGGGTGCGGCGTTTCGCCCAAAAGCTCGCTTATACTGGGGTGAAAAGTTTAGTGAGATTCGAACCTACGAACTCCGGTACCGAAGGTGAGCACCCTAACCAATAGGCCCTCGTTCGGCGCTTCACTGTGGTGAAATTTATATATATTACTGTTTAAAAAAAATTTATTTTCGTACATAAATATATTACTCCTTCCACAATGCAATTCAAATCATTGGCGAATAAATATTTATGCTTCTATTATGTGTATATTAAAATCCTGTCCAATTTTCGTGGTATTTCATTTCCATTAGACATGTGTTAAACCTCAATAAGATATGAAAGGTTTTCCAGTATAAGAGTTGAGAAGTTTAACATTAGTTAAGAAGAATATGTATGTCTTATAAACACATCCATTTAAGTAATTGGTTTGGCGCAGATTTATATATCTACCAATAATCTGTTAAGTGCAATTACTTTTCTCAAATTTATTTATAACTTAACGTAAAATATACTTGAAAATACAAAGCAATTTTATCGTTAGATAAATTCTGCTTATAGGAGTAAGAATTATAAAGCATATATTTCAACTGCTATATTAAATATAAAAATAACAGCGTTAACTCGCTTTGACTGTCAACGTTAATATCTCTTACAGAGAAGAAAGTGGATTATCCGGAAGCATATTAACTATAATGTTCGATTCACTGGATTGATGAGCGATCCTAAGTGATTAATTCTCAATATTAAACTTCATTTTTCCCACGAAATCCTGACTTTGCCTCCAGTACTGTTTGAGGTCGTGATGGGTTGTGTTCTCAAAACAAAATAATCAGTTCATTTTTACTGCAAACTCTTAAATTAATAAATTTCTGCTTTAACACAACTAAATAATAACTTATAGAAATCCAAATATAAAACTTTCTCGTATACTATTTAAATGTATTCTGTCTAGTCCAGCAGTCGGGAAACTTTAGAACTACAAGGACCACTACATATACAGAGGCTGTTCACACTTTTTTAGACGATGTATATTGTAGTCACAAAACTATATTACATAAAATTCTTGTGTGTTCTTAGCCCTTATTCTCAACTATCTTGCGACACCGTAATTTCCAGGATAATAATGTCTTTTGATGAGTCAGAAGAGGTATTCTATCCCATTCCTCCTGAACAGCTTTCCAGAGTCCTGTAAGTGTTGTGCGACGACATTTGGATAATGCAGATTTTAAAAGTCCGAAAGCACAAAAATCGTTAGGTGATACACCTGGAGATTTAGTAGGTGTGAGAGTGCAGCTATGTTTGACATAACGTTTGCGAAACTGATTTGCTCGCCGCACTCACACGTTGTGGGTTGAATGCCCAAGCTTTTTTCGTGACTCCAGGAAGCGTGTGGTGTGGCCAGGGAAAATAATTGCACTTAAACTTCACCAAGTTTTGGAGAATTGTGATTGGTCTCCAGGAAGCGATTCAGGACCATCCTTGGAGTCCCGGTCCTTCTGGGCAGAGCCGGGAAAGGACGCATTGTAAAAAGGACAATGGAACAACGAACACATCAGCACAGGATAATGGAAAAAGTATAGGGTTGCCTGAGTAGAAAGAAGGAAGGAAAATAATGCAGCGTTCTCTTGGACATTGGATATTTTTTTAGGCGTAGCACGTGGAGTGCTTCTTTTACTTTTTAATTTTATATATATATATATTTTTTGCATATTTCCTTGTCATTTGTTTTGAACATTGTAATATAGATCAGTGGTATTTTACTATAAATAAAGACAATATAAAGTAAACTTGGGTTATAAAATGATTTGAAATAACAACAGCAATGTATTACACCACAGCAGTGGGGATATTGGGGAAAAGTATGGACTTGATAACGGTTTTTTGTTCCATTTCTTTTACGAAATGTACAGTGGATTTTGTTGCGTGACTGCTAGCTTTTCCTTTATACAGTTCCACAGATTGATGGCACTGCGGATAAAGCGATGGTATTTCATTCAGAAGAATTGGCAATAAAATATATTCCTGACAGTATTTGGAGTTAATCTTGACATTTCTTTTCAACTGTCTTTACTTTTAACTTGCAATTATATGAAAAATCAGCAACAATCATGAATCCCTTAGAAACACTTTCTAGCTAGCAGTCACACATCGAAATCCACTGTACATTTCGTAAAAGAAATGGGACAAAAATCCGGTATCAGAGCCATACCCTTCACCAATATCCCTACTAAATCTCCAGATGTATCACCTAATGGTTTTTATGCTTTCCGGCTTATAAAATCTGCATTATCCAAACATCGTCCCACAACTCTTACAGGACTCTGGAAAGCTGTTCAGAAGGAATGGGATAGAAAACCTCTTCTGACACTTCAAAAGGCATTAATATACTTGAAATTGCTGTATCGCATGATAGTTGAGAATAACGGCTATCAAATAGAACATTTCCAACACAAAAATTTTATGTAATTGAGTTTTGTGACTACAATATACATCGTCTAAAAAATGTGTGAACAGTCTCTGTATATACCGAGTGATCTGAAAGAAACTACCCTAATATATGAGTCCGTAGTGGCCGAAGCCATGAACTAAGGTACCAAATAACAGTACCCTACCCATTTTTGTCCTACCATTTATGGAATATTCCCGAATTCTATATACAAAGGATTATCTCTACCCACTCTATATAAAATAAAATCTCAATATAACATATATTCTATTACTATGAAATTTAAACTATATATTACATTTAACAAACCTAAATTCCTATATGAAAAATTTTTATATCCATTGCCATATTTATTACAAAATTTTATTCATTAACTGTATCATATAATTTAAAGATACAGATTGAAGATGTAGTTCTGAATAGACTTGATCCATGTACAATTTAAAACTGCTCTAAAATATAACCTGTTTATCAATAAATTTTATTAGTGCATAATCAGATGTTGATACCAGTAATAAAATATTTATATTTTCTCGTGAATTCTGGAAAATTTTGCCCGTTAAGCCATAACTCCTTTATTAAAAATCTACCTTTTAATGCAATATTCTCATTAATCCTCCACTTGCTTGTTTTAAAGTGATATTAAACTTAATAAGATTAACTTGCTGTTCCTTAAGTATTTCAGATAGCAAATTTGCCTCTTTTAGGCATCTTTAATCTTATGCCATATACTCGGAAAATTCATTTTGAGTCTATTTTAGAATTTTCTAGAAGTAACTTTTATAATTAATAACACAGTTAAAGCTTATGGGAAATTAAGTTCTCACTGATATGTTTTTAGGTTTTCATAATTTATTTTTTTATTTGCATCAAGTAGGTTTGTATTTAGAATAACTTTATTGATCAAAATTACCTAACTTAATGCACATTAAATGTATGTTGTCATGTATGACAGCAAGTTATATATACATGTAATATATAAAAATTATTGTCTCGAAGGTTTTCCCAATCCATGTTCTACGTTTCTTATTTTCAACTTACCAGCCACTCAAAATAAATCAAGCATATGAAACACTGAGATCGGCATTTATTCGACTCTTCCTAAAACTAAATTTTGAATTAATAATTGCTACGTACCACTTTGTGATGCCACTTCGACAAACCAAGCAATATTTGATCCATACTCTACTCGTATTAAGGTAAAGTGGTACGACTTTCGTTTTAATGAGCACCGTGACATGTATCGATAACAATATGGTATCATCAATTAAATGCCCTAAACATCGCCAGAGGACTAATATCTCAATTGTTGGACAAAATACTATAGGTAACATATCTTACCTTAGCTTCCATTGTCGATTTCATTTTGCACTCCAAATTCAAAGGAATATACATTAAACTCCATCTAAAATGTAGATTACTATACATGCTATTCTGCTTTCTTAAAAATATAGTCTATTCCGTTCTTATATGTCCCAAAACTACTGTCAAACAAAGTATTTCTGATTTAATATCATACTATTCCTATTACGCATTATTTTAATTCATCATTACTATTCAAATGTCTTATTTAAATCTTAATAAATGTTAATTTTGTAAGTAGTTACATATTCCTCCATTCTTTACTCAGTGCTATTTAAAATATTCATTTTATCTAAGTTTCATTCGTTATTTTTCGAGAGATAGTGATTTATTAAATATCGCCAAACCCCACTTGGCGAATGTGGCGACTAATTTGCCGAAAACATTAATTGCCTTAAACATCGCCAAAGAGTTAATATCTCACTAATTTAAAGAAATTTCATAGATACATCCGTAAACATTAGGCTTATCTGAGATTATATTGTCGAGTTAATTTCACATTCCAAATTTATAAACAATATACACTTAACAATAATTATTTAACAATATAAAATATCTAAAATATAAAGTGCTATATATACATTATGTTGCTTTCTTAAAAGTATAGTCTACGTCTTTTTTATATGTTACACATCTCAAATCAAACAATATACTTCTGATTTAATATCATATTATTCTCATTTCGCATTATTTTAATTCATCATTACTATTCAAATGTCTTATTTAAATCTTAATAAATGTTAATTTTGTAAGTAGTTCAATATGCCCCCATTCTTTATTCAGTGCTATTTAAAAAAAAAGATTCATTTTATCTAAGTTGCATTCCTTATTTTTCGAGCGATAGTGATTTATTAAATATCGCCAAACACCATTTGGCGACCGTAGCGACTAATTTGCCGAACACATTAACTGCCTTAAACATCGCCAAAGAGCTGATATCTCACTAATTTAAAGAAATTCCATAGATACATACGTAAGCACTAGGCTTATCTGAGATTCCAGTGTCGAGTTAATTTCACATTCCAAATTTAATAACAATACAAGCATATAGCCCGTCATATGACGGCATCAGTAAAATTTTTAATTTGCCAGAATTGTAAAGTACCCTATGAGGCAGGTAAAAAATGGTTTGTTTTTTGGCTGAGAATTTACTGGTACCCGCTTAATAATATGTTTATCTTCATACTCCTCTAAAGTCTCCCGATACTGTGAAAGCAGTTTAGAATCACGTTGAATTCATTTAGAAAGGTAATTCAAAGTTTTTTTAGTCGTTAATTATCGTTAAATTATCGTTTAATTATCGTTAAGTTGTTCCCAATTGTTTTACCACAGTAATTAATGGAAGTAAAGGAATGAAACTATCCCTTCTACTACACACTGAATGTAGATAGAATTTGTTGTTTTGGTTTGGTTTGGAGTACTACGGTCTACTTTTTGCAACACGAGAGCTAATGAGACCGGTACCTACAGCTTAAAGCCGATTCCGAACGGCTACTAACATCCATGCCACTGTAAGATTAGAACCCACGAACTCCGGTGCCGAAGGCCAGCACCCTAACCAATCGGCCATCGTTCGGCAGAATTTGTTGCTAATAACGGTGATAAAGATTTGATTGCAACAAAAAATAATCGATGGTTAAATTTAACATTATGTAAGTACCTAATCTGTTATTTAAGCCAAATATAAAAGAAAATTATTTATATAATACCTAAGTTCACTGATAAAAGGTATGAAAATAATGCAGTACTAATTTAAAATAAATGATTAAACGAGATGGTGAAAAAATGGTGTCATAATGCTAATAAAAAATGTTATTTTTAAAGGGAGGAAGGGGTGCATTCTGAACTTTTTAAAGACGACAGTATTTTTTGCTGTGATATGAAGAATATTTATATCAATTTATTTAAAAATCGGATCGGTAGTTTAGAAGATAAACTTTACTCGCTGTAAGTTTTCTAACCCTAACTCATCAAGAATCTAATATGGATGCCTGTATCCATTCCAAGTCCAACCGCTTCATAAATTCGAGGACAGACGGACAGATAACTTAGCCTATTATTATACAGGGGATACATTTAACAACAACTATTTAACAATATAAAATATATTGGATATGGATAATAATGGGGACTACATATTGTTACCAATTTATGAAGCGTAGCGTTCGTGGATTGAGTAGACTTTGAATTAAGACAGCAAAAATAACAGCACTTTATTCGTAATGCAGGGAAAACACGAATACAGCAGCCAACACCGCGAGAACTGGCTAGCACAGGCGATAACTCTTAGCGCCAAACAACGTAGGTCTTTACCTCTACAAATTTCTCAGCTAACTCGGCCCCCGGTATTTATATCCTCGGAAGAAACGAATATTCTAGAAAGTCCTAGGTACAAACGGTCGCCAAGAAAGTCGCCAAGTCGCCAAAAATTAGTCGCCAAAAACATCACCTACGAGCCAATATCTCACCAAATACATGATTTACCCATTATAATACACAGTATACGGCAAAAATACATGCCAACTTGCGAAATTCGTAACAATATATTATTCTGCTTTCATTTAAAGTACTAACATACAGCCCGTCATATGACGGGATCAGTAAAATTTTTAATTTTCCAGAACTGTAAAGTACCCTATGAGGAAGGTAAATAAATGGTTTGTTTTTTGGCCGAGAATTAACTGGTAGAAGCTCAATAATTTGTTTATCTTTACTGACCGCATGTTAGTTGCCAACTTTAAATTATTTTGTCATATTAGGGACTGCAGAGGTTTTAATATCGACAGTGATTATTTCGAGGTATATATAAAGGATGTTCAAAATTTAGAGAATCGATTGCAAACTGTGTGGTTATGTATAAAAAACAAACACGCAAATGAACAAACTTCAGAGATATATAACTTAAACGTTAGATATTTATGAGTCCGTGAAATAGACTCCTAGACTTTTATGAACAGAATTTGTTGTTAATACCAGTGGAAATATTTTCATTGCAACCAAAAATAATCGATAATCAAATTTAAAAGGATCACATATGTTCCTAATCTATTATTTAACCCAAATATAAAAGAAAATTATTTACGTCATATCTAAGTTAAGGGATAAAACCTATGAAAATAATGCGGACGATATTTAAATAATCCCCTATATAATAATATCCTAAGTTATCTGTACGTCTGTCCTCCAATTTATGAAGCGGTTGGACCTGGAATGGATAGAAGCATCCATTCAAAGCGAATAAAGTTTATCTCCACCTAAACTATTGATCCGATTCTAAAATAAATTTGTATAAATAGGCTTCATATCACAGCAAAAAATACTGTCGTCTTTAAAACGTTCGAAATCCACCCCTTCCCTCCTTTTCGAGAGTTTAATGCCATTATTTCGAGCCCTATTTTCCCCGGTTAAGAGCAGGCGATTCAATTTATCCATTTATCTCATAATAAATAGGTAAAAATAACAATATTTTCTAGCATTGTGGCGTCAGTCCTTTAAACATCTCCTTTAATCATTTCATATTTTAAACTACTTAAATATCTTCTACACTATTTTAATATTTTTTATCGCTGAACTTAGATATTACGTAAATGATTTTCTTTTATATTTGGCTTCAATAATAGATTAGGTACATACGTGATAATTTTAAATTGAATCATCGATTATTTTTTGTTGCCATGAAACTTTTACCACCGGTATTAACAATAAATTCTTTTCATATAAGTCTAGGAGTCTATTTCAAGGACTCATAAATATCTAACTTTTAATTTATATATATTTGGAAATTAAGAAGTTTGTTCTTTTGTGTGTTTGTTTATTATACATAACCACACGGTTTGACTCAATGAATTCAACGTGATTCTAAACTGCATTCACAGGATCGGGAGACTCTAGAGGAGTATGATGATAAATAAAAAATTGAGAGTGAACCAGATAGTTCTCAGCCAAAAAACAAGCCATTTTTTACCTGCCTCATTGCGTACTTAATAGTTCTGGAATATTGAAAATTTTACTAATTCCGTCATATGATGGGCTATATGCTAGTTTAAAATAAGAAATGAATAAATGAGATGGTTAAAGGAACGACTTCATAATGCTAAAAAAAAGTTATTTTCATCTACTTATAATGTGAAAAACTGATAAATTTAATCGCCTGCTCTTAACACTTTGACTGCCAAGCCAAAATTGCAAATGTTCACAACGGGGCCAAACTTTTTTTTGTGTGTAATTTGTATTTTTTTTCAACATAAAACTATATATAAAACTATATTTCAAAACAAACATTATTTTAAAACAAACTCTCTCTATTTATATAAATTCCCTTTTTTGTGGCCTGTTCCAAATATTTAATTTTTCATAAAACTTAGCTCATAAAATCGTCACATATACCAATTTGCGCAAACCACGTATGCCTAACACATCGTAGGGAGCCTAACAATCAAACTCCAATACGATTTTCATGTAACTGATAACATCTTTGATAGCCATGGCCTGAATTGTTAAAACACCATGGCTATCATATCGGATAGCCAGTGTCTCAACGGAAATATCACTGGATATCACATATGATAGCCATGGCAGTCAAAGTGTTAAATGAGGGAAATAGGGCTAGAAATTATGGAATGAAACGGTCGAAAAGGAGAAAAGAGGTGGATTTCAGACGTTTTGAAGACGACAGTATTGTTTGCTACGATAGAAAGCCTATTTACACCAATTTATTTTAGAATCGGATCGATAATTCAAAGCGAGTCAAGTTTATCTGCTCTTAAATTATTAAGAGCAGATAAACTTGACTCGCTTTGAATTTTGCTAACCCTAACTCATCAAGAAAAGATCGCTTCATAAATTCAAGGACAGGCGGAGAGATAACTTAGGCTATTATTATATAGGGGATAGTCTACGTCTTTTTTATATGTTACACATCTGAAGTCAAACAATATACTTCTGATTTAATATCACTCTATTCCCATTACGCTTTTTTTAATACCTCATTACTATTCAAAATATCCATGTAAATCTTCCGAAATGTTAATTTCAAAAGTAGTTCTATATGTCACCATTCTTTACTTAATGTTTTCTGAAAGAAGGATTTTCAGCTACAAAATCCCTGGAGGCCAAACTTATAAATATTTATAATAATATTCCGTTCTTGGCTATTGAGTTCGATATTTTAAAGAAGTTATTATTACAAAGTATAAACTATTTTTTTCAACATTTTTGTTTAAAACCCCTAAGCAACTTAATTCCAAGTTGAATTTCATTAAAATATATCTGCATCAAGCATCTTAATTTCTCCTTTTTGCGTTTCAAAGGAATTCTAAAATCACAACACGTGTTCAAAAAATTTCAAAATTGTAATTTAATTAACAATTAAAGGAGAAATATTTTTCAATTCAATCAAATAGATGTTGAAGAGATCACTGTAGAAAAAATTCTTATACATAGAAAATTAAGTATAATGTAAATTATTTACGAAATTATTCTATAAAATTTAGCTTTTCTAAAAAGAATATCGTAATTTTCCCTTATACGTTTTGCAAATTTTTTTCACATGCATTGTGTTGTTTTGAAATATAAAAAGTGCATTTGAATTCTATTGTTAGTTTAAATATTAGTGAACGTATTTAATTGGTTTAAAGACGTCATCCAATGAAAAAAAATTTGATGTGTATCACATGACTTTCTAGCACGCCTGCTATATAAAACCTTTCTATTGTATAATAAGAGATTATTTCAACTTTATCTTTAACATTAAAAAAAGATTTCGCTTTTCAAAATAACCATGTTGTAAGTTGAATTTTTCTTTTACTCCGTACCAGGTAGTAATTAATAATAAAAATTCAAAATTATTCTCCACAGTGCATAAAAATTTCTGTTTCGTACCAGGTAGTAATTAAAGACAGAATTACAAAAGTATGCTCCACAATTTGCAAATTATTATTTCTGTTTTGTACCAGGCAGAAATTATAAACAAAATCAAAATTATTATCTACAATTAGTACATTATTATTTCTGTTTTGTACCATAATTAACGATAAAAATTCTAAATTTATCTTCACTGTTAGTATATTGTTATTTCTGTACTGTACCACTCAGTAATTAACAATGAAATTCAAAATTATTCTTCACAATTAAGAGATTATTTCATTTTTTTACCAGGCACTAATTAATAAAAAAGCTCAAAATTATTCTCCGCAATTATTAGATTATTATTTCTGTTTTGTACAAAGCAGTATTCAAAATTATTATTTACAACTTGTAGGTTATTACTTCGGTTTTGTACCAGGCAGAAAATAACAAAAATATAAA
>CM063511.1:20016619-20019119 GCA_032207245.1 Pardosa pseudoannulata
ATGAGCATAATATATATAAATTTTTCTTTATTTTTTAAGTAAATAGAGCGATCTTAATAGAACTCGTTAGATACTTGGTAAATTCTTTTTCCAATTTTTAAGTAAATCGACCGATCTTTGCAGAACACGTATTTTGAGTGGAGGTTGAAGAGGAGTTGTAAAATTGAAAATTTTTTTTCAAATCTCTTATTTTAAATTAATTTTACAATTTACACTAAATCACAAATTTGTGATGAAAATCACACTCAGTTTATTTAATTTGTGATTAAGTGAATGTTTCAGTCTATTTAGTATGAATGTTATGTGTTTCCTTTGTGTTTTCTTTGTTAATTCAATTAGATTTTAAATATTCAATTTTTGTAAAATTTTTCCTCAAAATGTTGTTTTTGTTTATGTATCAATTTGTTGAGTTACGATCCCCTCGACAGATTTCAAACGCCACGCTGCAAGCACGCCAATTTCGCCAAATGTGGTTGAAGCACCAACAAGATCCATGATTAGAAACAGGAGAGTGGGCTAAGAAGAGGAGTTGAAAAACAACTTTATTTTATATAAACTGTACCACGAGACCTCTCTCTTCTTATTTGTAAATCTTTACAATATAGACGAAAGAACTCCAGCATTTAGCGCGTTTGAAAGAAGTGCCTTATTTTTTTAAGCGTAAGTAATAGAGTAAAGTGGCCAACATGCAGCTCCCGAGTCACATGCGGCTCTTTGAAAGATTATTTGTGGCCCTCGATTAATGTATCCGAGTTCCCTTTTCATTTTTGTGTTATTATAATTAAAAAAATATTACAAATGATGGAGCTCCGGCAATTCTGGGTAAAATAAAATCAGTCTTATTGGGCTTTAAAGAGATGATTCTCAAATTCAACAATTCATACCGATTCACTGCATAATTCACCGAGAACATCTCTTTACAACATATTTAAAATATCGTGATGTTATGAAAATAACGTAACACATTGTAAATTAAAGGACGAAGAACTTCCAAATGACATTCATTAAATATAATTACTGTAAAAAAATTTTTTTAACCTTTTTTGCATATCTTTTAAATACGTGTTTAATTGCGGCTAGCGAAAAAAATTCAAATTTTGAAAAATGGCTCGGACTATCAAGGAGCTTAGCCACTCCTGTAATAGAGTGTTTTTTGTTTTTAAAAGTTTGTTTTGACCAGGACGAGTTGAGTGTATCAATTGTGTGCCTTTTAGGTACCATTATTTACTGCATCTTTTAGCCACATATCCTTACTGTCGGCCACATATTTTTCTGTCGGCCTATTCATCCCACTATCATTATTTTAACAAGCAACTAAATAAACGCTGATTGAAGTATCATTTTCATGTGAAATAATCCATGAATTCATAAAGATGGTATTTTCTCAAATCATCAGATGCACGTTTATCTTTCTCCAGACTAAGACATGTCCATCAATTCCCTGACTTTAAGAGAAAAAGAGAGGATTTTAGGTAAGAATCAATTGATCCAATTTGTTTTACAATTCATTGACTACTGAAGTAACAGAAAAAGCAAGTTTGGTGAAACACATTTCTTCCTCTTATACTGCTATAAGCAATATATATATATATATATATATATATATATTATATATATATATATATATATATATTATATATATATATATGATAATATATAATATATATACAATATATATGATATATATATATATATGTGAGTGTGTGTGTGTGTGTGTGTGTGTGACAGAGAGAAACATAGTGTGGCCTGCCATGCTTCTAGCATGCAACAGGATCGAAGGGATGTAGTCATCGCCGAAAAAGAATACGATTTTTCAGGAGATACTTTGTAGTATCTTTATTGAGGAACGTCCAGAGCAAAAATTTAACAAAGGATGTTCGCAACGCCTTTTATAACCTTGGGTACACTACCAGTCTGAGAAAGGAATTTGTTTACTCAGCAAAGTAGAAATGCTCTTAATTAGCAAAGTAGGTTGGCAAGTTAAGCTCGCCAACAGGAAGGACACAAAAAAAATTTAACGCCGAGAGGCCACTAAAAGATGACGAAATTGCGGATTTGGTGGTTTTTTAATAGAGGAGTTATTAATTTTAGTTTAGGATTAAAGTATTAAATTTTTACATTACACACACATATATATATATATATATATATATGTGTGTGTGTGTGTGTGTGTGTGTGTGTGTGTGTAATATATGTACAGTCATATATATTAGTATACTGTATATATGAATATATATGACTTTACACATAATACATACATAATGATTATTACGGAAAGGTATAGACTACTGCACCCCTGATCTTTTTTCTACATTCTGTGGAGAATGGAAGGTTTTAATCAAATATACCATTTTAAACAAAGTAAACTCAGAAATAAACATATCTGTATACAAATATGTAGTTTTATTTCTTTGAGTTTGTTTCATCGGCAGAGAGCCAAATTTTAACGGTGGGGGGAAGCTTTCTGCATCCTAGTTATTTTTTCCTACATTCCGAATAA
>CM063511.1:20029119-20034119 GCA_032207245.1 Pardosa pseudoannulata
ATATATATATATATATATATATATATATATATATATATATATATATATATACATATATATATTTATATATATATACATATATATATATATATATATATATATATATATATATGTGTGTGTGTGTAAGGTTCGGTGTCTAGAGGTGTCGTTTGACAAATTCGATGACAGACTGTTTAACGATAACAAACATTTAATGAAGTAACAACACAGAAAATATTTAAGGATAAAGACAAATAATTAAACCACGCTGAAGATGGGCATAGACAAGGCATCCTACTCTGCGTTTAATAAATTGAGGGAGCTCAAGTGCCATGGGTCCTTCACTGGACCAGCTCACTCCTTTCTCTTCGACTCCGACTGTCTCGGCGAACGATGGCCGATTGGTTCGAGTGCTGGCCTTCGGTACAGGAGTTCGTGGGTTCGAATCCCACAGTGGCATGTATGTTCGTAGCCGTTCGGAATCGGCTTTAAGCTGTAGGTCCCGGTCTCATTAGCCCTCGTGTTGCAAAAAGCAGACCGTAGCACTACAAACCAAACCAAACCAAACCAAACCGACTGTCTCGGTCGTTCCTTACTCACCCAACTCTTTCGAGTGGAGAAGCGGTAGGTCAGTAGGCAAAAACAACAATCTCGTAACTGAAAGGTTGCGGGTTCGGAACCCAAGCTGGCCTAGGATCCGCCGTGTTCGTTAAAGGTACTGAGGCAAGTGCAATAGGTCCCAGTGTCCTTCGAGTTCTCAATTGATACCTCTGGGGGTGGCAGGACAAGTCTGTGGGTATTTTGTTTGGTCCCTGCTTCAAAGTTACGAGGCTCTACTTGAGCAAAATAGTTCTTTCACCTTAATGGTGTTCATTAAAACGAAAGGCGTAGGCCTTGGCTTTAATACGAGAGCTTGCAGGTTCATTCGTGCTGGTCTGTCCCCGTGGCATGAGAAACAACAACATCAACTCTTTCAAGTGATGTGGGCGCGACTTTGCGAGGATGAGCTGGTTAGTTCCCAGTGAACGGTACGCTCCTTGTCCGCCATCTTGTTTTTGGCGACTATTGGCGAAAGTACTCCCCGAAGCACACGCCAAGTACCAATCAATCCTACACTCATACAATATTTAACAACATCCAATTTACCTTTCTTTTCCAATTCAAAAAAAAAATCTCAAATTCACTCGGTCTTGTTCCGATCCAGACAAAGACGAAAAAGCCATTATACTTAAAATTTTAAAAACCAGAAATTAAAACTTAAAGCCAAATAGAAATTACAAAAATTTAAATACTATAAAATTAAAAACAAATACTAATTAAGAAATTTAAATACTATAAAATTAGAACAAATAAAATTTTTGAAATAAATACGATTGAAGAGAATGCAGAACTTAACCACTCCACTGGTAAAAAACAGATTGAAATGTAGCAATCTGCAAAACCGTTAAATTAACGGCAAAAAGTGTTGAAATTCAAACTTACCTCCTACAACTTTTAATATAATTGGATCAAACAAGAATTAGATCATCATGACATCACATCATTTATTGCGCAAGTTACTCCAAAGAGGATCCGATAACGCACACAAACCAAAGGAGAGAACGAGGTTACCATCTTTTAACGGGAGAGAAAGGGTGAAGTTGACAAGGCGAAAATAAGTATCGCCCTAGAAATGTCGCCAAAAATACGCCAAAAATATCGCCAAAATAGCGTACCGTACACTGGGATACATCCCACTAAATTCCTACATATATATACACGAAATAATACAAAAAAAATTTTAAAATATATATTAAGTGTAGAAATCTCTAGAGAAGTCCGAAAATGATTTTAGATTTAGATTTCATTTAGATTGGGTTATCCATTTTGTCCTTTAGAGATATAACTTTACAGACACACAATATATAATATGCACTAGTAATCAATGCAGGTTTTTTTTATTTTCCAGAAAACATGATCCATTTTAATTTTTACAGATGCGCTTTCCCGCATTGCACTCAGAACGACATTATAGTCGAAATAATAAAGAAATGGCCGAAAGCTTCCAATATTAAGGAATTTGATTAACACAAAAAATTCTGCACAGTGCCATGGGTTGTGATCTCCCAGTAATGCTGGCCTCGAGCGGTATCTGTCTTTGATTGAAATACATTTACAGAATTAAGATGAAATATTAATTTAAAATATTGAATATAATTTAATTTACTACGCACGTTCTTTTGTTGCATTTATACAGGGCATGCCATGGAAATGGAGATAGATCGTACACTGGTAAGAATTATTATCCCATAGGAAAATATGGTTCGCTTGGTTTGGTTTGTCTGCTACGGTCTAATTTTTGTAACACAAGGGCTAATGAAACCGGGACCTACAGCTTAAAGCCGATTCCGAACGGCTACGAACATCCATGCCACTGTGGAATTCGAACCCATGAACTCCGGTACCGAAGTCCAGGACCTTAATTAATCGGTCATCTTTCGGCATAGGAAAATATGAGCTGAAAAGAACAGACCACACTGTGTGCGAATTCTTATGGTCAAGCGTTGGAATATATCATAGCACAATAAATAATTCTGAAGAGACTTATTTTAGATTCGGTAATCTTACTTTTATAGATCTCAAAGATTTCTAAGACCTCAAATACTAATTTATGCACCTTAAAGTTTACTGAAATTATTATTTTTTAGAAGTCTGACAAAAAACTATAAAACAAATTTATACAGTATCAAAGTTTTCTTTACAGTATAAGTCTCCTTTATAAAACACTTCCATGAAACAAAACACCATACATGTATAGATTTCATTTGATTTGTAAATACTCAATAATAAGAGAAAAAAATGCAAACAAAAAATTTTATGATTTGTTGTAAAATAATTCCAGCATTCCTGTAGAAATATATCAACATTTCATCTGTTACTATTCCATGAAGCCGGTTTGGTCATTTCATAAATCTTTTATTACCGCAAAACAAACTTCCGGAATAAATAAACTCTTTTTACGCCCTTCTTAACAAATTGCTCATTTTAATGAGCCTACCATTCTGTTAGAAAACTTCTAAAAGAATTCTACCAACCGAAATGGAAACATTTTTATAGAAATATTTATTAATATTAATAACTTTCACTCAAAATCCGAAATTTCCAACTAACTATTTTGGGAAGTTGGAAGATAAAAAATTATCGTTTTTTTTATACACCCAAATATAAATCTGTTTGCTCTAAACATGATTTATAGATGTGTTTGTAACAAATTTAAATATTATTTTTGCATATACCGTACCCGGTAGTTTGGCGTTTAATATTTATCAGGGTATTATTTATTTTACACCGCAATTAATTTTCCGTTACTCGGAGTGAAAGCGTCAAAAGCTAGTATTTTTCTCTCTCAATTTATAACTGCATTTATGATTCATGACTTAAAGCTATGAAATTGCGTTTACGAACAGAGACTAGTTATTGTCTAAAACTTCTTACTTTCGTTTAGATTTTGAGTTTTAATTATTCACTTCCGTTACAATGGTATTAATATTTAAGCATGTTACAAGCTTTTAATTAAATGAGCACTATAACGCACTATATCACATTAAAACACTAGAAAATTATCAAACGTTATTGTATTAACACCTGGCATGCGAGTATACTTCATCGCCAACTTACGCGTGCAGCGGGCGTTTTTTCGTGAATCGCCTGATAGTTTAGTTATTCAGAAAAATCGCAGTAAATCGAAAACTACTTTGTTTTTATAAACGAAACTTTTTTTATTTTACACTTTAATATATACTGTATGATTATTTAACAAAAAAAAAACAATATTTTTACGAAATCACAAAAATAAACGATTTTTAAAATTAAAGTCCGATAATCTGTCAGCGCCTATTTCTTCATCACTATCTTTGTCACAACGGCTCATTTTATCAATTTTGTATTCAACCATAAAAAACCAAGCTTCAAATTGACAAATCACGACTTGTACGTTCTGGAGCTAGAAATCCGATTGAAGACGAAATAACTCAACAAAAGACCGAGTAACTCGGCAATTATAACTTTTGGAAAGAAAAAATGCAAAGCGTTGCATAGTAACGCAAACAATACGCATATAATGTCACACATACATATAATTATACGTATTTAGTATATTTGTGGTGGTTAGCGGGTATCCACCACAAATCTACTAAATACGTATTTTTACGTGACCCGCGCTCCAGTGATAGAATACAAAAAACGTAAAAATACGTTGCCCGCACTCGAAGTGTTAAGAAACAGTTTTAAAAGGTAGTATGCTAAATTTAGAATCATTAAAAGATCAACTAAATTGTTTCCATAGATGTATAGCTCTAGGAAAGAAATATTTCATTTCAGGACAAAGGAAACTTGTTTAAAAAGAAATTAATATTGAAATTGGTGTCGTAAGTTTATGCCTTATACATGTTCCACGCATGTACTAACAAATATCTTCATTATGTTTATATAGATGTTTTGTGTAGGTATGATTTTGTGTCGTACCTTTAAATTATTAAGCAGTTTTCAAAAACTTATCAGTGACAATTTTTGAAGAATCATTTTTATAAAGAGAAAAACTTACATAAGAATAAAATTATTATAGAGATAAAATCATTTTACAAAACCAATTTTTAAATTTCACCTTCAACAAAACATTCGAAACTTCCATTAAAAATACTTCAAATTTTTGACTTCCCTATTCTTAAAAGGAGAATTTGTTATATGGTTTTTTAAGCAATAGATTACATGCAGAAAAATATCATTTAATATATGTATATCTATGTGTGTGATATATTAAAAATTTAACCTACAAGCATCTAAATTATTTTTCCCAATTTTAATTCTATATTATTATGAAAACAACTTGAATACAAAAGCAGTATCTCAACGTTTTTTTATCAATAAAATATTAAATTGCAATTTTTCTCTTTTGATCATTTCCAATAATATAGACCGATAGATGGTCGAATGAGTAGGACGTTGTTATTCGGATTACCAGGTTCTGTTCCAACTACTGGCAT
>CM063511.1:20039853-20057353 GCA_032207245.1 Pardosa pseudoannulata
GTACGTTAGCATAAAACTTAAAAGAATATATATACCGTTTAATTTGGATGAAGGTCTCATTTTATATTATTCATACTGAAACGAATACAAATTTTTCAATGCAAAATTTCATTTATTTAAGACACGAAATACTTTAACATTCCTATTAGTAATAATATATTTTCAAGAAATATTTTTGGCAATATTGTTGTTTTTACTTAAAAAGTAACATTACTTAATATACTTCCTAGGCCCTAAAATGAGAAACTATATGTAAATTTTCTTCTACGAAACTTTAAATGCTAAATTCATTTCGTATCAAAGAGAATACGTACATTATAGATACTGTTGTAACACGAGAAACAATGTATTTCAGATCATGCATAATTCAATAAAAAAATGCACATCTCGAAACAGAATATCCACGGTTTAAATTCTTTATTACTACTCTAATGAAATTATATTTTCAACAGATCTAGATAAGTAAGTTTGATATTGTGTTATTCGAGAAACCTTACGTTGTGTTCTTAAATATTCTCTTAGAAAACCGCATTCCTAGTCTTAAACAATTAAATTTACCAAAAATAGTCAAAAATGGGGGAACAGTGGTGAATTTTTCCCAACGTAAACTAATTGCATTTTCTACAGAAGCAGTGAGTATATGTAAAATGTAAAATTTACTTTTACAGATAAACTGTTTATTTATTTTCTTTTGTTATTATTTATTTATTTACACGTTCCGTATCGTCGAATACACTTTGTAAGGTTTTATATCATTATTGGCCTTATTTTTATGCTGCGTTACGATGATTCCATATTTATATTATTGTATTTGAAAATAATCTATTTTTAACTACCCAGAAAATATCTCTGATCGTCTATAATTATGCACACAAAAACCATTTATGTATATATGCATGTGTGTAATGGGCCATTTAGCCCATAACAAAGAAAAGAGAAACCACATTTTCTTGGGTGCAGTCATCACTAAAAACATTGTCGAGTTAAAAAACAAAGAATTTTGGACGAAGATAAATGCAGTTTATTATAGTATCATTTCTCAAAAACTTCTGGCGTGAAAAAACTCGTACATGGAGATTTATAGTTGTGTGAGCCACCCAATCGGGATTATTAATGGTAATAATATGGTGAGGGGATAGGACGCGAAATTATGTAAAGCGTTATATAGAAGTGCTAATTGAAGCAGAAATTTGTTTTCGTGTATTCGGACTCGACAAATTGATAGAAAGAACAAAAATAGTCGCCAAGTTTTGCTCCTAAAGATAGAAACTCCCAAAAATTATCTTAATTTAGACTCATCATTACGTTGTTTTTAGTTTAAAATACCATTGCATTTATATATATATATATATATATATATATATATATATATATATATATATATATATATATATATGGGGGGATTAAATGTGGTGTGTGTGTATATAAGTGCGTGTGTGTATATAGGAGTAAGTGTGATGTGTATATATATATATATACGTGTGTGTGTGTGTGTGTGCGTGTATACTTATGTATGTGTATATATACATCAGTAATTTCGCTCGCCCTACTGTCTGGGTATTAATTAACTTATTATTAGAAGATGATTAACATATTGATAATTTGTATTCTTAACTTAAGAAATAAAAGAATTATATTTGGCGATGTTTGGCGACCGACTAACGGTAAAAGCTTTCTACCACACTCTTTAAAGAGGACAAATGTATTCACAAAAACATATATTGCTCAATGAATATAAATCTTAAATTACTTTCAAACAACAATTCTATTAGCGATAGAATAGAGCTTTACATTTGGCTACATAGTGGTGAAGGGTTTGTTGTGACCCAAGTAATGATAGTATTAATATTAATCACACGATGACGCGTTAGAACATATCTAAGTTACGTAAAAGGGCTATATAAAAATAGTTGAGGTAAACGGTACTTAATTTTGGAGATCGTGAAGTCGACAAAGGTTACCACAATCATAAGAGAAAGAAAAGTATTTCTTCAAAGATTGCAATTTTAGAGATAGAATAGTCAGAAATTTGTTTCAGTATGAAATTACAATAAGGTTTGTTATGGTTAAAATGACATATCTATATCTATCTATCTATTTATCTAACACACACACACATATGTGTGTGTGTGTATATATATATATCTGAATATAAAAAGTTTAAGGGACATCAATCGCAATTTAGATTTAAAGTCTTATCTCTACACACCACTGAACTCCGAACAATTTTAAATCCCTAAAACATTCTTAGTGTTGCCTGAATCACCATGCAAATTTTCATGAAAATTAATCCAGCCAATTATGAATGAATAGAGAACATATGTAAATACACACATATAAAAAAATTATATACAATGTTAAAATTTAAAAGATATTTAAAAGTTTGACATAAGCTGTAGGATAAATTGAGTTATAAAAGAGAGTATCTGATTCTTTTTTTTTCTATACTTACGTATGGAAATGTTTAGTTTGTAAATGCAAAATTAATAATTTTAAAAATTATATTTACTCTATAAATTGCACGCCCAGAATTAGTAGGATAGATAGGCTGTACTGGCATAAAAATTATGCAACAATTTAATTCAGTTAATATATCTGGAATAAATAGTATTTGTAGAAATCCCAATTCAAACATCAAATTTCTAATCTTTAACTCAACAATAATCTCTACTTAAAATAAAGCACGTACTGGGTTAAAAGAATTTGTTGCTGTTTTACATATTTACATAATTACGTCAAGAATACTTTTTAGCGGTTTTTAAATAGCAAACAACTTAGCAGCATTATCTCAGCGAGGAATTGCTCAGGTTGAATTAGAGAGATTAACCTGTATAAAGGAAAAAGCAACGCTCGTCATTGTATCATTCATTTCTGCGTTTGCTTGAATATTTTTTAAGCAATCTCAGATTTAAATGTCAAGTATGTAATTATTTATCTCAATAAGTTTTCATCTTAAAAATTAATTGAAATCTATTAGATGCCGATAAAAAAAATAGACTTTGTTACATTGTTATATTAGGTGTATAAGGAACCCAACATTGTTCATATCCCTAATTGCCAACCAGTATTCCTTATATACAACAAAGAGTAAAATAAAGAAAGTGAATATTTTTGGAAAAATTGATTTAGAAAAATAGATTTCTGAAAAAAGGGAGAAAGGAATGTTTTTTTAACGGAAAAGATAGACAGTTCATATCTACATGTATGTGTACACACATACATACATATAAATATGTATATGTGTATGCATGTATATGCATATATCTGATATATATACACATACATACATACATGTATGTATGTATGTATGTATGTATTATCTATGTATCTGTATATGTCTCTATGTATATGTGTACGTATATGTGTACGTATATGTGTACGTATATGTGTACGTATATGTGTACGTATATGTGTACGTATATGTGTACGTATATGTGTACGTATATGTGTACGTATATGTGTACGTATATGTGCAAAGTAAAGTGTATATGTGTATATGTGCATGTATATGTATGCATTATGTTTTAAGTATGTATATATGTATTTATATAATGTATGTATATATGTATTTAAATATGTATGTATGTAAATGTATGTATAAATGTATATATAAAATGTATGTAAAAAATGTATAAAAAATAATGTAAGTTATAAAAATAATATATAAATAATAAATATATAATGTAATATATGTAGTAAAATATATAAATATAATATGTATAAAATATAAAATATATGTAAATATTTAAGTATATTAAGTAATATATATGTAAGTATATATGTAAAATATTACATTACATATATATTAAGATTTTAATATTAAAATGATAAATAAAAAAAAATAAAATCCCTCATATTTAATATAATTTACATATATAATAATATATATATATATATATATATATATATATAATAATATATAAATATATATATATATATATATATATATATATATATAATAAACATACAATATATATATATATATATATATATTATATATATATAATATATATATATATATATATATATATATATATATAAATATATATACAAACAAATAAAAAAGAAAGAGATTAAAAAAACCAACCCAAATTTTTATTTATTTTGAAAGTGGATAGAATAAATTCCATTAATTTAAGTAGGTCCCGGTCTCATTTCGTGTTTCAAAAAATTTAGAGCTCCAAACAAAAATAATCAATATTGCGAAGATAAACAAAGTAAAAATCAATAAAACTGATATTTTTAACAAATTAAACTCTCATACTCTCAAAAGTATATATTGCTATGTCTTTATATTACATTTATGTCACTTTACACTTTTATAACGCACAGCTGCTAACATGTTATATAAATTTGCTTACGTCAAATTATAGATATGCGACTAATGAACATATTGAAGCTAGACGAATTGTAATTATGTGAAATTTACTGCTAGGCACAGTATTCGCTATTTGAACCCTGAGATAATTGGATATTTCAAGAGATTTTTTTTCTGAGCACCCCTTGTTTGTCATTAAAACATTTAAAATGCGTAATATTAAAGTAAATGATTTCAAGTAATTAGTTTAAAAAAATTGGCCCAAATGAAATAAGAGTGTGAACTATCTGATGAAGAAATTGGCAGCAACTAATTTAGTAATAGTGCTTTAATCTATTATTAAATTAACAACTCGTTTTGATAGCAACTAATCGTGAAGAAAAATTTAATTTAATAAACTTTGATAAAAGTATTTTTTGGGGTAGAAATTATCGAATATGTTTTTTTCGACCTCATTTTTGGATAATACAGTCTGTATTCTTCAAGATCTCTCATTATTACTTTTTACTTTTATTACGAACAGCTTGCAAACTTACAATCTCAACTGTGCAGAATTCGTGGGTTCGAATCCTACTATGGTCATCCCTACTAGAAAAAATCTCAAGATTTTCTCAAAAAAAAATCTTAAGAAAATCTTAAGTTATTTGGCCCACATCTTAAGCCTAAAATCTTAAGATTTTCTTAAGAATATAATCTGCAGAAAATCTTAAAATAATCTGCAGAAAATCTTAAGAAAATAATCTGCAGAAAATCTTAAGAAAATAATCTGCAGAAAATCTTAAGAATATAATCTGAAAATTTTCTCTACATGTAGGCTTATGTGGGCCAAATAACTTAAGATATTCTTAAGATTTCTTTTTTGAGAAAATTTTGAGATAATTGGATATATTCTAATACTTACACAAGATTTTCTGAAGAATTATAGAAATTAAATAAAATCAAATATTCTTATGATATTCTGAAGAATAAAAACTTGAATTGTAGAAAAATGCTTTAAAGCGTTTTAAAACTTCTTTTCAATGTGGAAATAAAAATTTTAAAACAATTTTTTCCTTGCCTTTTCCTGCTCACAATTATCTTTTTTTTTTTTTTTTTTTTTTTTTTTTTTTTTAAATAAAAGTATTAGTATGAAAGCCATGTGATAAAAATATAAATTTTCTATAATATCTGTTTACTGTAAATAGTATTTTCATTTGATTGCTGTTGTAATATTTATTATAATGTATATTAACAATTAACAAATTTTATTATTTTTTTTTTCTTTATAACAAAAAGAAAAAATAAAATATATGTTATGATGTCAGTTCATACTATTTATAGAATTATAGAAATTGGATACATTAAAATATTCTTAAGATATCCTGAAGAAGTATAGAAATTGGACACATTCAAATATTCTTAAAATATTGAGAATTACAAAAATTTGGAATTTTGAAAAAATGTTTTTTTTCCTGTGGAAAAGCTTTAAAACTGCTTTTTTATGCATTTTCCTCCCTTGTATATAATCATTAAATTTTTATAATAGTATTAATAGCTAAGTCATTTCATAATAAAGCAATTTTCTATATATGTCAACTGCAAATACAGTATGTGTTTTCATTTGATTGCTATTGGTATCTTTATTAATATATAATATAAATTGCATACCAGCTTCAATTTAAAAATCTTTAATTTTCTTTTTCTTATTTTAAATTTTCAGTTCACATCATTATACACTTAAACAGTAAAATTGGAAAATGTAATAAAGGTATTCAGGAATTTTGCTTATCATTAATGCAACATTACTCAAAAATTACTTAGAATAAAACCAATACAGACTTGTAATAACTAAATCTGCATAACTCTGATGTTGTGTTAGTACACACTTTTATTTATCCTGTTAGCGGAATAAATAGCTCACTATTTTTGTTACTATACCATGCCAATATATTGAATGTACTAACAGTAAAATTAAAAAATGCAATAATCTATTCAGGAAGTTTACTTATTCGTAATCCAAAATTACTCAAAAATTACTGAGAATAAATCTAATATAGAGTTATAATAACTAAATCCACATTACTCTGATATTGTGTTAATAGGCAATTGTTTTGTATCCTCTTAATAGAATAAATAACTCACTATTTTTATTATATCATGTAGGGATACATTATAATATACAAACAGTAAAATTAAAAAATGCAATACTCTATTCAGAAAGTTTACTTATTCGTAATGTAGCATTACTTAAAAATTTCTTAAAATAAAACCAATACAGAATTGTAATAACTAAATCCACATTACTCTGATATTGTGTTAATAGGCAATTGTTTTGTATCCTCTTAATAGAATAAATAACTCACTATTTTTATTATATTATGTAGGGATACATTATAATATACAAACAGTAAAATTAAAAAATGCAAAACTCTATTCAGAAAGTTTACTTATTCGTAATGTAGCATTACTTAAAAATTTCTTAAAATAAAACCAATACAGAATTGTAATAACTAAATCCACATTACTCTGATATTGTGTTAATAGGCAATTGTTTTGTATCCTCTTAATAGAATAAATAACTCACTATTTTTTATTATAGCATGTAGGGATACATTATAATATACAAACAGTAAAATTAAAAAATGCAATACTCTATTCAGAAAGTTTACTTATTCGTAATGTAGCATTACTTAAAAATTTCTTAAAATAAAACCAATACAGAATTGTAATAACTAAATCCACATTACTCTGATATTGTGTTAATAGGCAATTGTTTTGTATCCTCTTAATAGAATAAATAACTCACTATTTTTATTATATTATGTAGGGATACATTATAATATACAAACAGTAAAATTAAAAAATGCAAAACTCTATTCAGAAAGTTTACTTATTCGTAATGTAGCATTACTTAAAAATTTCTTAAAATAAAACCAATATTGAATTTAATAACTAAATCCACATTACTCTGATATTGTGTTAATAGGCAATTGTTTTGTATCCTCTTAATAGAATAAATAACTCACTATTTTTATTATATTATGTAGGGATACATTATAATATACAAACAGTAAAATTAAAAAATGCAATACTCTATTCAGAAAGTTTACTTATTCGTAATGTAGCATTACTTAAAAATTTCTTAAAACCAATACAGAATTGTAATAACTAAATCCACATTACTCTGATATTGTGTTAATTGGCAATTCTTTTGTATCCTGTTAATAAAATAGAATAAATAACTCACTATTTTTATTATATCATGTAGGGATACATTATAATATACAAACAGTGCTAATATAAAATGCAATAAGTCTATTCAGAAAGTTTATTTGTAATGTAGCATTACTCACAAATTTCTTAAAATAAAACCAATACAGAATTGTAATTAAATCTGAATTACTGTGATGTGTGAGTAAGCACTTTTTATTTTACCCTGTTACTAGAATAAATGGTTCACTATTTTTGTTTTATACTAGGCAGGGATACATTATAATATACAAAGAGTAAAATTCAAAAAATCTACTCAGGAAGATACTTTTTTTTTCCTGTTCACTGAGTATGAACATTAAATATTTATTATCACTTATCATAGTCCTAAGTAAGCAGAAGAATAACCAAATATATCACTTACCTTTTAATTAATGAAGGAAACTTTACAAATTTAAAATAAAACAAAAAACTCAATGTTTACTTTAAAACACACTTTATTTAACAATTTCAATTGTGTTTGCGGAATGTGAACTATTAATTACTTAACACATTTTTGTGTTCTACGCCAGAGGTATCATTTAAATTTTGTGAATATTGTGAACATGAACCTATTTTATGTGCACCGACAAGCATATGAATATAAGTCTTATGTCATCTCAGGCATCTAACCAAGATAGGACAGAACTGACACCACCTTCTTAGCACACAAAAAATTCAGCAGATTCATTTTCTTAATTTGCTGCAGTTTTCTGAAATTCATGGCAGTATTTATATATTTCACAATCAATAACAATATATGCTTGAATGTCGAAATTTACACAATCAGTTGTTTCCTCTTTTCTGCAATATCCTATCGTATGAAACTCATATGCCTATAATTTATTACATTTTGAATCAAAAATCTTATGATGTGATTTTACAGCTTCTTGTGGTTTTTGCTACACATTGAATTTAATAACCTTTTTTTTTTTTTTTGCTCAACAGATTGCTATGCCAGCAACATTAAACTGCAAATGCAAAAGTATCAGATTATTTCAATATCTAATACTTTGCTGTTATAACTGATAGGCAACTAATACAGTCATTTATAGATAAGTAACAATTTCCATCCATTGTCACACCACTTACCAACCTGTCATCACATTGAAACTTCACTAGCTGTATTCATCCTGCTGTCTTTAGTAGCATTTTTTATATTTTTTCTAAGAATTACTTTACTAAGTAGGAATAATTTCAACATGCAGCATAGTTGTTTCTCCTCTTGTGTATACTTTTTCTATTAATATTCCATACACAGTAATTGTTTATATGATCACACAACTTTCAATACATTTATTGCCTTCCTTTTCAGTTCAGAAAAATTCTTTATAAAATTTGCAAAAGTTGCACTAAAACCACACTATCTCCCCCACATATACCGAATATCGTATCTTCTGATAGGCCTAATCCACTTTTGTAGCTGTGGAAATAGTTGAAAAACATTAATGTTCGAATATTGAAGATACGGTTTCTAAATAGTTCAGAATTACATTCAATAAGATTCAAGACAATGCCAGCTTAGTAGAATCAGCTTTTGAAGAATTAGCAGTAAATGTTCGATTTTAATACCACAGAATAAGATATTAAGTAAAAATTTCGTTGCAAAATGCAAGAAAAAAATAAGGAAATCACCAAGCCAAATACGATCGTTACACACGTGGCGCGATGTAAACAAACGCTAGACTGAATGGCGATTCAAGGATAACGATGCTGCAATTCTATAAAGAAATTGATTGTAAATGTGCAAAAAAAGTAAAGACACATACACAGATTAGATCTAGCACACATTAGATTATTAGACATTAGATTACACATTAGATTATTAAAAATAAAATAAAATCAGAATTAGGATTAAAACTAACATATCAGTACACTTTTTTTTAAACATTAGTTAGGATATTTCAGTCTTAAATAAATGAACTTAGTAAAAAGTTAAAGCACATTGATTTAAAATTGATTAAATTATTCTATAATATATTTAGAAAAGAGGAATAGTAAATTAATATAAATATAATTTAGAGGAATTTTCATTAATATATATATACTTATGTTTTTAAATAAGTAATGAAAAAATGGATAATAAAATAAACATGTATGTTAAAACACATGATACCACAATGATTTATGTGAAATAATTTTAAGCAAAATAAAATATTTTATTCATTTTTCAATATATGATTATTTTATATTTTGGGGGAAAATATTAAAAAGTTTTAATTACTATCATTTTAAAATATCTTATTACAAAGTTTGAGTTTCAATTAAAAAAAAAAAAGAAATACTGTAATTTGCATAATTACTGATAACACAGTATTTTGAAAAAAAAAAAAAAAAAAAAAAATTAAGTTCTATCTTTTAACACCTTAAAACCACTTATTAAGTTATGACTGATAATTTTCTGAAGAATATCTCAAATTATTTGTATCTCTGAAAAAATTCTTATTAGTTATTAACTTATTTTAAAGATAAAGTTACTCTGCAAATTGTCTTAACATTTTCTTATGAATATCTTCAGATACATGTCATTCACCTTAACATCTTCAAAATATCTGAACAAATTCTTAAGATAATCTTAAGAAAAATTAAATCTCAAAAAAATCTTCACTTTTCTGAAGATTTTCTTAAGAAAATGGCACTTTCTTAAGAAAATCTTCAGATTATTTCTAGATAGGGATGGTTGTTCGTTAGGCTTTCGGAATTCGCTTCATGCAGTAGGTCCCCGTCTCATTAGCCCTCGTGTTGTTAAAAAGTAGACCATAGTGCTCCAAATCAAATCAAAACAAACCTCAACTGTGCTTACTTTGATGGTTGTAGCTCAGCTTCTAATGAAGACAAGTGAAACGATACAACAAATGGCAATTATTGAAGACAGTGAAACGATACAAATGGCAATTATGTAAACTTACTGCTATAAGCACAGTATCCTAAGTGAAAAATTGATTCGTAATATTTAAGAGTTCGGTTTTATCTCTGACTTGGAGGTCGTCACATTAAAAATAGCTAATATTAATTATAAATGTTGGATTCTTTCCAATAACATTTGCAAAAAATAGCCCACTGAAGTATGGTGTGAACAAAAAGACTATAAGACAAAGAAATTATAAACTAATTTTAATAATAGTATTTGATCCATTAACTAAACTAACAACTTACTTTAAAAGAAAACAATCGTAAAGAAAACTTTAATTTACTTCTATAAAAAAAATGACCGGTGAAGAAATTAATGAACGTATTTTTATGACCTCAATTTTTGGTTTATTGTGGTTTGTTTAAGAGATAACAGTCTAACTGTTTTGCATACGAGGGCTAACCTCATTTTTGGAAGAATACAGTCTGTATTTTTCACGATATCTTATTATCACTTTTTACTTTTATTACAAACAGCTTGCAAACGTACAACCTTAACTGTACTGAATTCGTTAGTTCGAATCCTGCTATGGCATGGATGTCCGTACCCGTTAGGAATCGGCTTTAAGCAGTAGGTCCCGGTCACATTAGTCATCGTGTTGCAAAAATGTAGCTCTCCAAATCAAACCAAACCAATCCTTAACCGTGCTTGTTTCAGTGGTTGTAGCTCGGCGATTAATGAAGACAGCAAAACGATACGAATGGCAATTATGTAAACTTATTGCTAGGTAAGAGCAGTAGTCGCTACTTGAACCCTGAGCTGATTGCCGTAATATTTCAAGAGTTCGGTTTTCTCTGAACACCCCCACATGTGTAGGTCGTCACACTTAAAATACATAATATTAAAATAAACTAGATTGTTTTAAATAATTATTTGCAAAAAAATTGGTTAGACTGAAGTAAGGGAGTAATCTATATGACGAGAAATCGGCAGTAACTATTTTAGTAAACATTACTTTAATAAATTACTAAATGAACAACTTACTTTCATAGAAAACAATCTTAAAGAAATCTTAGTACACTTCGATAAAAAATATGATCGGGAAAGAAATTATGAAATGTGTTTTCTACGTCCTCCTTTCTTCATAATACAGTCAGTATTTTTTTATTATTACTTTCATTATTACTTTCATTATTACTTTTAACTTTTATTACAAACAGGTTGCAAACGTACAATTACAAATGTGCAGAATTAGTGGGTTCGAATCCCACTATGGCATGGATGTTCGTAGCCGTTCGGAATCGGCTTTAAACAGTAGGTCCCGGTCTCATTAGCCCTCGTGTTGCAAAAAGTAGACCGTAGCTCTAGAAACCAAATAAACCAATCCTTAACCGTGCTTGTTTCAGTGGTTGTAGCTCGGCGATTAATGAAGACAGCAAAACGATACGAATGGCAATTATGTAAACTTATTGCTAGGTAAGAGCAGTAGTCGCTACTTGAACCCTGAGCTGATTGCCGTAATATTTCAAGAGTTCGGTTTTCTCTGAACCCCCCCCCCCTTCTAGTAGGTCATCCCATTTAACACTAAACATACCAACACTTAATATATACCTATTTCTACCATAGCGGGTCAAATGACCGGACTTTATTTTTCTGATTATAAATGTATGAAATATGAAAATTGGAAGGGAATAGACAAATAAGCTTTATTATTATTAAACAAATTCGTTTTTTGTCAATTTTTATGTATTGCAAACACAAAGAATAAGAATTTTTAATTCATTTCCCATCGCTTTTTTTACATTAACCTTTGGGTCATTTGACCCGTTTTTGGTATGTTTAGTGTTAAATTACCTAATATTAAATAAAATTAGCAGAGTTAGAAAAATGATTTGTTTTTTGGCTGAGAATTATTTTTAAAAAAAAGTAATCGGTGATTCAATTTAAAATTATCATATATTTAACCTATTATTTAAGACAAATATTAAAGAAAATTATTTACATAATACCTAAGTTCAGCGACAAAACGTATGAAAACAATGCAGACGATATTTAAATAATTTAAAATAAAAAATGATTAAGTGAGAGAAATGACGCCATAATGCTAGAAAAAATTATTATTTTTACCTATTTATAATGTGATGAATTGATATTAATCGTCTCCTCTTAACAGGATAAAATAGGGATCGAATAATGGCATTAAACGCTCGAAAAAGGGAGAAATTGATTTCGAACGTTTTAAAGACAATATTTTTGCTGTGATATGAAGCATATTTATATCAATTTATTTTAGAATCGGATCGATAGTTTAGGAGAAGATAAACTTTACTCGCTTTGAATTTTGCTAACCCTAATTCGTCGAAATCCAATATAATGTCTCTATCCATTCCATAACCACTTCATAAATTGAGGACAGATGGATAGATAAATTATTATATAGAGATGTTAGATTCTTTTAAATAACTATTTGCAAAAAACTGGTCACACTGAAGTAAGGGAGTGAACTATATGACAAAGAAATCGGCAGTCACTATTTTAGTAACAGTACTTGAATCCATTACTAAATGAACGACTTACTTTGATAGAAAACAATCGTAAAGAAAACTTTAATACACTTCGATAAAAAATATGATCGGTGAAGAAATTATTGAACGTGTTTTCTACGACCTCGTTTCTTGATAATACAGTCAGTATTTTTCAAGATCTCTCATTATTGCTTTTTACTTTTATTACGAAGATATTTCAAGCGTATACAATTATGCAGAATTAGTGGGTTCGAATCCTACTATGGCATATTCGTAGAAGTTAGGAATCGGCTTTAACAGTAGGTCCCTCATTACACCGCGTTGCAAAAAGTAGACCGTAGCTAAACCAAATAAACCAAACCTTAACTGTGATTACTTTAGTGGTGTAGCTCAGACTAATGAAAAGCAAAACGATACGAATGGAATTATTAAACTTACTACTAGAGAAGCGCAATAATGTTACTTGAACCTTGAGCTGATTGCCGGAATATTTCAAGAGTACGGTTTCTACACTTCCTTTTTAGGTCGTCACATTTAAAATACGAATTACCTTGCAACAAAAATAATCGATCATTAAATTTAAAATTATCACTATGTACCTAACCTATTATTTAAGCTGAATATAAAAAGAACTATTTACGTAATATCCAATTTCAGTGATAAAACGTATAAAAATAATGCAGACGATATTTAAATAACTTAAAATAAGAAATAATTAAATGAGATGGTTAAAGGAATGAAGTTATAATGCTAGAAAAATAAATGTTATTTATATCTATTTATTATGTGATAAATTGATAAATTTAATAGCCTTCTCTTTGACCGGGGAAAATGAGGCTGGAAATAATGGCATTAAATGTTCGAAAAGGGGGGAAGGGTTGGATTTCCAACGTTTTAAAAACGAAAATATTTTTGTTGTGATATGAAACATATTTATACTAATTTATTTTAAAACGGATCGATAGTTTAGGAGAAGATAAACTTTACTCGCTTTGAATTTTGCTAACCTTCACTCATCAAGAATCCAATATGGATGCATCTATGTGTTCCAGGTCCAGCCGTTTCATAAATTCGAGGACAGACTGAGAGATAACTTAGGTTATTATTATATAGGGGATGTTAGATTATTTTAAATAACTATTTGCAAATCATTAGTCAGACTGAAATAAGCGAGTGTACTATATGACGAAGAAATCGGCAGTAACTATTTTAGTAACAGTACTTTAATCCATTAACAACTTACTTTGATAGAAAACAATCGTAAAGAAAGCTTTAATTTAATAAACTTCGATAAAAAAAAATATGATCTGGGAAGACATTATCGAACGTCTATTCTGCGACCACATATTTCACCGCTTTTACACATCACCTTAGTGGAAGCAGGATCGGGGGAATTTTAATTACCTGATCCCAGATACTTTATTTCCCCGGCAACAGGCTTAAGGATAGCGTATATGCCATTTGTTACTGTCATCGTTAGTTTTATAAATCCAGTGATTAAGGAGATTTAGTATATAATGACGCAGCGTAGGCTTTTCAGAAATGCCACTGACCTATTTATAATACAGACTTTCTAAGCGAGGATTTTCACAGCCAAGGCTTTTAAATACTTATTAACGAAGCCGGTGTTATGTAGGAATTCTTAGTTTACAGTCATTATAATAACAATTCCTCCAGCATTTTTAAAAACATTCTATTAAAGAGTTGAGTCGATTTTTACAGAATATTTACATTGTAGCCGTAAATATTAACGGATTTAAATACTTAAAATTCAGAGTTTTAGTGACTTTAAAGAAGCAGAAGTTTATTGGTGCTGTATATGGGACATCTGTATTTAGAAAAAATTGCTGACTTTGAATTAATTTATGGAAAATGCACTGTTTGAAAAGCTTTCTAATATAGAACAGGCTTAGCTACTAAAACCAATCCCGCGACTAAATAGGCAATCATAAATTTTGATTTCATTTAACTTATTAAAGTATAGTATTTACATTGTCGCCGTAAATATTAGCGGATTTAAATACTTAATATTCACCGTTTTAGTGACTTTAAAGAAACATAATTGTGTCGGTGCTGTATTTCAGACATCTCTATTTAAAAAAATTGCTTACGAGAGGATTTATGGAATTTATGGAAAAACGTACTGCTCGTAAAGCTTTCTAGTGTAGAATAGGCCTAACAACTAAAACCTATCCCGCGACTAAATAAGCAACAGACCTGCCAACTACTACGAAAAAATCGTAGCTTCTACGAATTTAGCAAATAAACATTACATCGCATCTGGAAAATCAAAATGAATTAATATATTTTCGCAAGCGATATAAGGAAATTCGTAAAAAACTTTTCCGATCCATTTTCGTATAACTAGGTGCGATACCCTACTCTCTCGAAGATAGAAATTTTTGGATTAAAACTTAGATTTTTTGTCTGATAATATTGGTTACAATGTATATATTTCTGTATTCTTCCCTCAATATATTTCTGAAACTTATTAAAAATTATTATTTCTTACTATAAAAATGTTAAGGTGTGAAATAACATTTAAACACAACCAAAATAAATTAAAGAAAATACATCATCTAACTTTTTATGCGTCGTTTTCAGTTCAGAAATGTATATAAATGTATAAGATATTTTAAAAATGAAATATTGTCTATTTGAAATTTTATATGGGACTTCAGATACTTAGTAGAATTGATTGTTTCGTTTAAGCAGTAAACACCATACAAAAAAATCATTTAGTATGTATATTGTGTTATGGTACGTGTGATAAGAGTCCAGAATTTATGGTGTAAAAACATGCCATCCAACCTACCTCGCAAATGAGTGCGCTACTATTTTTGATTTCAAAAGTTGTCAAGTGCTACTATTTTCAATATTCAAAAGTTGGCAGGTCTGAAGCAGTCAAAAATGTTGATTTATTTTAACTTATTAACCCCTTCCGGTACTATTTAATAATGAAAAACTGTGCGTGAAGTAACCATTTATTTTTTATTTAAAAAACTTCTTTTATTTTACAATTCTTACATATTCTTAATTAAAATCCACTTTTTACATAGTATTAAGTATCAGAAACGGTAAAATTAAGATAATAGTCTTCAAGCTAGTAGTACTTTTCAAAACAAAGTGCAAAGGAATTCTGAATTGTTTACATCGCCAGGGAGTCTCACTTCTAATTTGATTCTTGTAACACACACGGCATTTCTTAGTAGGTTTTCTTTTATTCTGACTCATCAATTTGGCAGTGACTTGTACCAAGAAACTTTAAATAAACAATATGTAATAGTGACCTGGGATTTCCACAAGTAACAAAAGTGTTGCTAAATTCAGTACACTAGAAATTTTAAACTAAATTAATTATCATACTTATCAGTAACTTTAGTCGCATGACGAGTGTAGCTCGTCATGCGACGAGCTAAACTCGTCATTTTACCGGAAGGGGTTAAACAGGAGTTCCCGGATTAGAACTGGTGAATGTGAAATCTTCTCTTCCATTCCATCAAATGGGTATAAAAAGCAAAAGATGTTACTAATACGTATTTATTTTATAAAAAAAAATATTATAATATACTTTATATTTACACATATAAAATCAAATAAATTCGATATTTATGAAATAAATTACTGAAATATTATTAATATGTATAATATTCTTCTTTTGGGGGTGGGGGTTTCTTCATCCGTTACTGTATTAGACACGGTAAAAATATCTACGTATAAAAAATAATAAACATACAGATTATGAGTTTTTCAACCACTGAATCACCAATGCGTCTGAATGGGTGAAAAAAATGTTAAAAACCCTCGTTAACGTTTGACTGACTTCTAACATCTATATTTCTTGTTAAAGTTACAGTTCAACAGTATCACTCGTGAACTATATAAACAATATCTCAACTTTAACAACTACGATTTTCAACTTTTAAATATTCTTAAAACTATATATGTATTACTAAATAAATAAATAAGTCTAAAAAATAAATAGATATTAATAAATAATAAATTAAGACTTAAGAAAAAAATAAATTAAGTTTTAAGAAAAAAAATTAAGTCTTAAGAAAATATATTTTTACACACTGTCCTTGTATCAACAAGTTAAATATATTCCATATAAAAACAGTCTGTACATCGTGGGTGTACTAGAGGAAATTAACTACAAAAATATAAAATCGGTAAGGAATAAAAACCTTACCTTTATATCCGATGAAAAGGTAGATAACTTTCTTCTAGGTGTCCCGGAAGGGTGTATTTTTCTTATCAGCACTCATAAAAGATTCGATAAATAAGAAGTTTATTTCGATATACAACACTTAAGAAGAAAAATTATTTACATATACACACAAATGCAGGGATGAGGCATAACACACGTCCGTCTATTGACATAGTTCGCCTTCGATCATCCGTTGTGGTTACAGTTAGATCAGCGCGGTTTTCCGCCAATGGGTATATTTGAAGACCTAGGCCCTTACTCTAGTTGCGGTTCGTTTCGAACCTTCGTTGTGACGTCATTTTGATGTAGCCTGAGAACATTATGTGAGAATGATCAAGCTGACGTCAAAGTGATCACAAACGAAGGTG
>CM063511.1:20062353-20067353 GCA_032207245.1 Pardosa pseudoannulata
TAGACAAAATTGGATGAATAGATTAATAGGTGGAGGTGGATGAATAGATTAATAGCTGGAGGTGGATAAATGAATGGATAAATGGATAGGTGGATAGAGGGATTGATAGATGGATAGACGTGTGGAAGACTGAATGGATAGAGAGATCGAAAATTGGATTGAAAGAAGAATAGGTGGATGGTTGGATGGTTGGATGGTTGGATGGATGGATAGACGATTTCATGTATACAAAATTGGATGAATAGATTGATAGCTGGAGGTGGATAAATGCATGGATAGATGGATAGGTGGATAGAGGTATTGATAGATGGATAGATGTGTGGAAAACTGGATGGATAGAGGGATCGAAAATTGGATTGATAGGAGAATAGGTGGATAAATGGATAGATAGGTGGATAAAGGAGTGGTTATATGGATGGATAGACGATTATATGTATACAAAATTATATGAATAGATTAATAGATGGAGGTAGATAAATGGATGGATAGATTATTAGCTGTAGGTGGATAAATGGATGGATAGATGATAGAAAATTGGATGGATAGAAGAATAAGTGGATTGATAAATTGATAAATAAATGACAAATGAACAGAGAGAAAGAGAATTGAATAGATAGATAGCTGGAATGATGAATGGGTGGTGAATAGACGGATGGAAAATTGTATTAAATTGTTTAATACTATAGAATGTTAAGCAAAGCATTATTTTAAGCTGTGAATCTTCTGGGAAACCATACGGCTAGGGTGAAGCTATTGCTGGCAGACCGCTGATAGCCAAATATATGTGTGTGCGTACGAAATATGTAGTACCCAAATTTCCAATTAAACAGCTGGGAAACGAAGGAATGCCGAGAAAGTTCGAAAACCAGAAATGGCAAATAGATCCTTTTTATATTGATAAACATAGGCGTTACTGGCAAACATAAAATATTTTCTCTTCACTTTTATAGCCGTACTCTAATTCCGTCAGTGCTGTAACGGAAACGGTAGTTATCACTCAAAAAGTCAGACTTAAATACCCTCACTTCGTCATCGGCCTAATTTTTCAAAGCCGTCGGATTCTTCCCTCAAAGAAAACTACATAGAATGCATTTTAATTATGCTATTCATAAATCCATGAGTTTACTAATAAATCACCCTATATATTTCTAATATCATGTTAGGATAATAATATCACAAACAGAGAAAAGTAAAAGTAGATTTTTTTAAAACTGGTTAGAAAGTCTCAACAAAAAATTACATAATAAAATTATTAATATTATTTATTACTCTCTCCCTTCCCTCTCTATCTCTTTCTCTCTCATACACACACACACACACACACACACACACACACACACACACACATATATATATATATATGTGTGTGTGTGTGTGTGTGTGTGTGTGTAATGAATAATATATTATATATTATACACTTATATTTCACATACTATATTATGAATATATATATCTTATGTGTTTATATATATGTAATATATGAATATATATATATTATATATATAAATATATATATGATTTTATATATATATATACATATTTAATAAACACACACATAATTATTATATATATATATATATACATACACATACACACATTTATTTATTTACATCCACATATATATATATATAGTAATAAAATTCTATTAAAGTAAAATCTTAATTTAAATGTTTTCTGTTTTCTATTGAAAATGAAAATTCCCTATTGACAAAATCTAAGAAACAGTTTTCATAATAATGGCGGCGATCTCTTATTTCCTGGCAATCGAATTTAAATCGCAGCTCCGTTTGTTCATCCCGCGCATTGTAGAGTGAATCTTCTAGAATAAACTAAAAGTAATTAAAAGAGACGTGATTAGTACCGGAATGACATCATTTCCTGAGACACACTTCAATAGTTAATAAAATGAACAGGTTTCGTGCCTAGATTAAGAATCGAGATAAACAATATCATAAAAATATTTCTGTGTTTTGCTGTCTTTTTCCCTACGGGGATTTGCGTGTTTAGTGTCATCTTATATTTAAATAAAAGATTTTTGTAATAATAAAATCTTCTCGACTATACATTTTAAATAGCTTTACAGTTATGAAAAGTATTTTTTAAAAATATGTCGTTTTATAGATACATTGTGAAAAAATGTTCAAAACACGAAAGACCGAAAAATCTGAATTCCTCCTGTTTCGATCCGGCTACAATAGCACGGCGAAGCATTCTGGGTCTTGACAGTTCCATTGAATAGTCGTCACGTGATCGGTTGTGTTAATGATCATTGCTGGAGAAGTCGAATCGAGACAGCTAGAGTGTGAACTAAAAAAACTAGCTGTAACCTTAGATTTTCAGGTAACTGGTATAACTAACCCTGACCAAAATTTAAATGAAATCATAAAGTAAGAACTTCTGGAATAAAATATATAATAATTCTAAATTATTAAAATTCAAGTACTCTAACCCTTATTTTAATAAAATTTCTAAACGTATAAAATAAAAATTCAAAATCTCTTACACATTAAATTTTTATGTTGATTCCAATAAAAATTTCAGTCTTGTTTTAAATACATTTTGGCTTTGGAAAAAATGAGTAAGAAATTACAAGTAAAATAATTCTGTTTTAAATATAAGATTGTCATTCCCCAAGTTCAAGGTATGCATTCCCATTAAAGATTATCAGTGCAAGTCGTGCTGGCACGTGCGTCCTAAAGGTGCTCACTTTTATACCTATAATATATTTTAACTTTGTGTATTTCGCTGACATAGTGGTTAAGAACGTAGTACATAAACTACTATGTCAGCGGAATATTTTGATCGTTCGTATCCTGTCCTTAATATAAAACTATCCCATATAAAATAAAATTAAAAAAACAGTTAGTTATCTCCCCAGAACACAGATGGCACTACTTTAGGGAAAAAATCTTTCTTCTTTCCCTAATTTTCGAGATAGGCATTCCCATTAGAGATTATCTGTTCAACTGATAGTGGCGCGGTGCTACCGCTCTGGCTTCCGGTCGCGGGGTTCCGAGTTCAAATCGCCGCGTCGGACAAGGGATAAAGATTATCTTTAAAGAAACCTTCGTTCCTTAGTTACTCCCTATGTGGCACTGCTGAAATTTCAAGAAAGTATAAAAAATTGTTTCTTAACAGGTTAATAGAGGGCAGCACTGAAATTAGTTTCGGTTTGACTACCGTACAAGATACAGCCAAAAGAGATTGGAAGGTGAAACTACTGTGAACCTTAGCAATTTCCAAGTTTGGAAGGCGCAATATATTGCGCATTGCGCCTTCTGCCGCAGAACCGGCAATTTCTATCTAGTTAACTAAGTAAAAAATTGTCGAGAACAGCCCCGAGTCGCAAAATTCTAGGCTTTTTATACCTGGGAATCAGTTAAGTTCCCGAGGGATAGATTGGGTTTGCATTGCACCCTGGAATTATTTAATCTTTTTTCCGACTGTGATCGTCGTGGTAATTTTATGCAAGCAACAATCCTCTACATTTCGACTTGGGAGAAATAGAATCCCTTTGTATATAACCAGTATTTACACCAGAAAAAATAACAGTGACTTCCAATTCTATTGTGACTGTAATCCTTCTTCAAGATACTTCTTCACTCAAGAACATTGAAGTCGACACAATATATACACACGCATATACGTTTGTGTGCGCATGTGTGTTTATAATACGAGGAGTAATCGAAAAAGAAGTCTACGATTTTTTACTTTCTATTTGTCCCTTACTTTTATTACCTTGTCATTTTATCCCAGACAATTCTGAAACAGATCCTTCACATACTGCAGTAATCAAAATATTCCAGTCCCCATATCGTAAACAAACGAAAATATTCAGGACAGAAAATGCCAAGCACTAGATGACTGTAACCGAAACCACAATAGCTTGTCACTCTCATCCATCAGTCTCTGCGATCGATTGAAAAAGGTTGAACCTTGAATATGTAAATCGTTGCGTAAAAATTCTAAATGCAAAAAATAATAGATACTCTCAACTAGATAGAAATCGGAAGTCGATACCCTCCTGCTTCAGGGGCAATTTTTTACTCATCATTCTTCCTGATAAATATCTTTGGTTGCATATATATATATATATATATATATATATATATATATATATATATATATATATATATATATATATATATATATATATATATATATATATATATATATATATATATATATATATATATATATATATATATATATATATATATATATATATATATTATATATATAATATATATATATATATATATATATATATATATATATATATATATATATATATATATACATATATATAATATATATATATATACATATATATATATATACATATATATATACATACATATATATATATATATAATATATATAATATATATACAAAATATATATATACATATATATACATATATATATATATATATATATATATATATATATATATATATATAATATATATATATATATATTATATATATATATATATATATATATATATATATATATATATATATATATATACATATATATATATATATATATATATATATATATATAGATATATATATATATATATATATATATATATATATATATATATGTGTGTGTGTGTGTGTGTGTGTGTGTATGTAATAAGACAAACTTCACGATGGGAGGCTGCAGTCATGGCCCATAAAAATGACACTGTTTTAGCTAAAGACCTTTATTAAAATAACTTTGGAGGACGGGTTTCCACTTCATCATGGGGACAGGACAAACTGAGGGGTCAGCCAGTATGAAGTTATATGTAAAAGACCATTAACACCTGGATCAACATCTCAGTCAAAATCTGTGGGAAAATCTAACTCCGACAGCGTACACCTCTTCATTGTTTGGAAATTTCCTAAATTGTCCGCAAGGGCAATGTAGAGTTATAATTGGTCAGACACTTTCTCTGAGGACGTAAACTGTAGCTCCAGTGATCAATTTAGATTAGGGGTTAAAAACAG
>CM063511.1:20074853-20087353 GCA_032207245.1 Pardosa pseudoannulata
TTATAAGCTCGAATCGCTTTTTAAAATTTCTTTACTGAAATTAAGACCTTTAAATTGTATATCCAATGAGACAAAACATTCCTAGCGTAAAAAAGCATGATGCAACAGATGAGTGTAACCGAAACCAAAATAGTATATAACTCTTTTTTATTAGCCACCGTTATCTATTGATTAAAGATTAACCTTAAGTATGTAAATCTCAGAAGGTAAAAATTTGCCATATTTTGTAACAATAATTTGATTTCGTATTAAATGTCAACTCAAAAGAAAAATCTGTTGAACGATGGCCGAATGGTAGAGAGCTGTTCTTCGGTACCAGAGTTCAAGGGTTCGAATACTGTTATGGGCATGGATTTCCAAAGAGGCCGTAAGCAATAGGTGCCAGTCTTATTATTTCTCGGGAGCCAAACAATAGATTGCAGCGCTCTAAACCAATCCTCCAGTGATATAGATTGATTTTGGAAGACATTACGAACGTATTTTAGGTGTCCCATCCGCCATTAATGTACACACTGGATCTTTGGACAGCTTGAGCACGAAACTCGCAACCCTTCTATTATGAGATCGACGCCTTTGACAACTAAATTACCATGGTTCACCAGACAGTTATTCAATCGTCTGTGTCATGTTTGTACTTATCCGTTCGGAATCGGCTGTAATTAGTAGGTCCCGGTATCATTACCCCTCGTGAGAAAAACAACAGACCGTAGAGCTCCAATCCAAACCAACCAAACTATAAGGAAAATTAAGTCTGGCCTTCTCCTGCCCAAAGAATAGTGCGGACACCAAAAATTTTGTTCATCTCATTTACCTGAACTGAAATTAGTTTACACTGGTAAAGGGTAAAAATCCGGGAGCGTTTTCTTAACCTTAATTTGCCCAAGTCCGCTACAGAGAATAATTAAATAAATAAAATCTTTATAAGAAATATATATTTTTATCGATAATATATAATAAATTAAATGTATTATATATTATTATTATTAATTATTATCATTATTTAAATTATTATTATTATTTAAATTATAATAATAATTAAAATAATAATAATAATCAGTTAATAATAATAATAATAATAATAGTAATAATAATAATAATAATAATTTATAATTATTATTATTAAATAAATAATAAATAATTATAAATTATTATTTATTTAAATATACTTTTAATCGATATTTGAAAAAATCTTGTTGAATTAAGGGTTAAATATCTATGTAACCGACACAAAACCTATTAAAACAGTTCTTATCAGGGTTTTTGTTTTCATATATTTACTATCTTTGTCTTGAAAAAAGTCACACAACCGAAATAAAATTAATTTCATTAGATTAAAACAAGTTAGTTAGCATTTAAACATTATAAGTCAATTACAATTTATAAACTTAATAGTTTTATCTGAATAAATACAAATCATTTACTTCTCGTAATAAATTCCCAAAGTATTTTATCCGACGTAAATGAATGCAAAATTTCTCGTCTAAAACATATCTCTTAAAATATTTATTTAAACGAGGATCCAACACAAATATTTTATCTATTTCTATTTAACGACATGTGTTATGTTTGTTTAAACGATTCTACGCGAAAAATATCAATACAGTTTCAGTTTTCCTTTACGTGACTTTATAATACTATTATAAGTTAGAAATATAAATTTTTACTTATGATCATGTTTGGTTTTATCCTAATATAAATATTTTATGAATACACAAATCTTGTATTTCATTGCTTCACGCGGATAAATATTCGGAAAACTAAAACAGGCTGAATGAATTAATTCTTTACATAAACATAACGAACGAAATAGAAGATATACATTCTTTAATAAAATATTTAGTTAAGTGGTTTCAAAACTATTAAATATTCAAATATTTCAATATTTTTTAGGTGGTTTAACACATAGCGTGCGGGTATATTTCGCTGCTGAATTGTATCGTAAGCGTGCGTTTTGAGCGTTGATTTAGTTATTGAGTTAAATCTCAATAAATCGAAAATTATTTCATTTTTCAACCAACTTTTCGTATTTTATATTGAAATATATAAACAAATATATCAATGGAAATATATAAATAACAATCATAATAATTTTGTAAACAAAAAAAATAATTTTAATGGATAAAATTATAATAGTATCGTAAAAATGAGAAATCAAATAGAAATAGTAATATACAGTTTTATGTTTTTCGAATTATGTTATATATAAATATTTTTACATTATAAAAAGTGAAAAGAACAATCATAAAACTAATAATGTAAAAACTAGTTTTTATTTGTCTAAATTTTTCCAGAATCTAAGTAGTAGACAAGAACATTCGGCTTCGTTTTCCTGTACATACCGCTATTTTTTTGTACACACAAACAAACCATGTTGTTACACTAACCCGTACTAGTACGTGAACCCGCTCAAGTTTCAATCGTCAGAAAACGTACTAGTACGTGTCCCGCATACAATGTGTTAATCTGGAAACATTCCTGTACATTTCAAAACTTTTAATTTTTCCATATATCGAAGGAAATGACAGATATGCCAAATTAAGTTATTGTATAATGTCACATTTGTACATAATTTAAACTTTAAAAATATTTTTCTCAAATTTATCTTGTTTGTTTAATTCTTTATAAGCTCTTTCCAATATCTTCAACAAAATTTCGTGTATTAATGTACTTTTTCAAAATGGGTGCAGAATGATTAGGGCACTAATCCTCGATACCAGAGTTAGTGAGTTGAAATCCCACTATGGCATGGATGTCCGTAGCCATACGTAATCGACTTTAAGCAGTAGGTCTCGTTCTCATTAGCCCTCGTGCTGCAAAAAAGTAGGCCGTAGCTCTCCAAATTAAACCAAACGTAACCTCTTACCTACATAATTAGTAATTTCATAGCTCTGCTGTAATCTTCTTCGATAATCTCACCTTCATAAATGTAACGATCCAGTAATATTCAATAATAAAGCCTAAAATAAAAACTAGTTTTATGTCTTCATTTAGAGGATCGAATAACTGCTTGGTGAATCGCAGTAACTTAGTCGTCAAAGGCGTCGATCGAAGGGATGTGAATTCCAGGTTCGAGCCTGTCAAAGATTATTGTGTTCATTAATAGTGGCTGAGGTACGTAAAATACGTTCGTGATATCTTTCAAAATCACTACCTCTGAAGGATTGGTTTAAAACGCTACGATCTATTGTTTTGCTCTGGAGAGCTAATGAGACTAGGACCTACTGGTTAAGGTCGTGTTCTACCTGTAACCGGCCACCCACCCGAAGTTGGGTGTAGGGTGTTGAATTGCTAGTTCGGTCTGACCGTCTGACAACAATGCGTTACGCAGGGGCCAAGTCAGCATTCAGCCCATATAATTTAAAATAACAAAAAAAGTAGACAATCTCAACAAATAAGTACAAGCAATGCAGTTTCCGGAAGTGCGGGGGATACTCCGCAGTAGTCCTGACTACTCGCTGGACTGCATGGAACTTTCTGACATGAGAGCAGGTGTTGGTGAGGGAAACAATAACTGCACAGGGCAGTTGTGATGGCCATTAATGAAGGGGTAATTTGACCCTTGCGGTGTGTTTTTAGGTTAAAATCTTCATGGCCGCAAGATGGCGCCTCGATTATCGGTGAGACAGTTCACCAAGCTCCCAGCCTTCCTTGTCAGTACCAGGTTTTTTCATTAGGCCCAGAGTTCCTTGGATGTGTCAGAGGGTTTCTTAAGATGCAAGTCACCACTTAAGGCCGATTCGGCCGAACGGCTTCGAACATCCATGCCCATAGCGAAATTGGAACTCGCGATCTTCGGTAACGTAGAGCTCTACCATTCGGCCATCATTAGGAAACCTCTGAAGGTGTCAGATTAACCTGCAGAACTGATTGGTCCCTGATTTTAAATTGCGAGGACACAGGGACGGATTTGTTATTCACATCCTCAGCATTCATTAAGCTACACGAACTCTCTGGGCTTTGAGAAACGAGTAACATCCCCCAGTTGTGTTTGGCATAAAGCTATCTATCTGTATTGGAAGAAATAACTTCATGGTGAACAACTTAGAAGTTACTACTTTTGTTAGTATTGGGGGTTAGACGAGGTTCAACCTCGGGTTGGTAATGTATCGATAAATGTAAGAATTATTTTAAACTCCCTTTCTTGATTCAATAATAAAAATTGATTTTATGTTTTCACATACATGACCTATTAGCTGCATGGTGAAATATTTAGAGATTTTCCATATCGACATATTTTAATTGGTGTTACTATAACACCAATTAAAATAAGTATTACATATATTGCAAATATCCAAACAGTAATATCTCGGAAAAATCATGAAGGTTCTTGGTTCAATAATATCAATGGTTAGTTCCTTTGTCGTTAGTTAAAAATGATTCCTTCTTGGATGGGAGGTCTATCGAGATCTACCGCTAAAAAGGTGATTCCGAAGGTCTATATATCCATGTTAGTATTTGGATTCGGCCTCAAGAACTTTACAAGTGAAGAGCAGCGTCCTACACATTCGACCATCGTTAGGCTGTTGTTTCATTTAGGATATTGCAAAAGTAATTGTATAAAGAAATATTTACAATCAAGTATGTAAAAAAAGAGAAATGTTCGAAGATTAAATAGCCTCAAGACTCTAGACTAGCCTCAAGTCTAGCAATGATAAATGCGACTGGTAAATGATGTAATAAATAAAATTCTATAAAAATTTTCGGATTGTTTCTATTCCTTTTATTTTTTTAGCTGAGATTTCAGCTAAACAACCATTCATTCATTGTGAAACTGATACCGAGCTCAATGTTGGGGATTTTTTTATATACATTTTTCATCGGTTTACGGGAGCTTTAATGGTTAAAAAATTCATGGGGAGATGTTTCTTCAATAAAAAAACAATGAAAATTTTAGTTTATTATAAAGTTTAAACCATCAACGTTTAATAAATGATGTAAGAAACTTTACTATTATTAAAATATTATCCTATGATGTATGTTTATAAAAGCTAGAAATATTACTGTAAAAGCAACTGTTCAAATACATTTTATATATTTTCGTTTATTTCGAAGTACTAATTATAAAATTTTTAGGTGTTAAAGTAATGTAAATTATTTCATCTCATCAAGGGTTAATTTTTAAAGAGGAAATTACGTTGGTAGTTTTCTTCGAAATTTAAAAAAAAATGGTTGGTAAAAAAAATCTTTATTTTGAAAAATTTACCGTGGATACAATGGAATGTTACAAATTCACTCCAAAAAGAATTTTTCAAAAATTCCAGTTAGAATAGAAGTTCTTTGGAAGAATCTTTGTTGTTTTGACACGTACTTTATTAGTTAAAAGTTAACGTTAAAGCCCTTTTTCTCAAAACGGAATTTTTCCACATTCCATGCAGTTTAATTTAAAATCTATTTATCATAAAAACTTCAGATTTTCCAGATTAATATAGAAATATACTTTTACAGTAAACTTTAACAGAATTTCTGTCACTGAAAACTGTATGTTGAAAAATAAAATCGTTAATTTTTTAGTAAAATTAGCAAATGTAATTATAAAAAACATTAATTATAGTAATGAATTTGAATATTACTAAATTGAGACTCGTTTTAAAATATAGATGTTTAGGCAGAAATATGCAAAATATTAAAAATGTAACTGCAAAAAAAATTTAAAACCTTGCATGGAAAATTAATTTTTTTATTTTTATGTTTTCAAAAACCCAAATTTTATCTTTATCATATAGTAATTTATTGCTGTTAGTTATATTGCTGAAAATTATAATTTCTTCATTTCTTCAGACCACAAGAATATGTTAAATTAAATGAAAAAATTAAGCTTTATTTATTACTTTTGGGACAATAGATTTTTAGCATTGTTCTTAACACATTGTGTGTGAGTACATTTCGCAGCGGAATTGTACCGGGAGAGGGCGTTTTGCGAGTAAATTTGTTTATTCAGTTAAATCTCAATAGATCTAAAATTATTTAATTTTTAACCAACTTCTCGTATTTTATATTGAAATTTTTATTTTTGAATAGTATGGTATTTGATAATAATTTGACCAGTATATTTGATAGTAATTTGTCACAGTTCTACCACCTGTTTCTTTCTCTTTTGGTTTACTTCTGCGTTTAATTAAGTATTAGATGTGTATGAAGTTATCAAATTTCAGCTAGCCATAATTGAAAATATTTCAAGTATTAAACATGAGAGAAACAATCAAAAGATAGGAATTTATTAGTAAAATGTAAATTTTTTAGAATCAGTAGAATCAGCTGAACCTTCAATTTTTAAGCATCATATTAAAAATTCCATTTTAGAAATCTCTTCTTGCACCAGTACCTTTCGAAATTACTTCTTTTCTAGTTAAGAAGGAAACACAAAATATTTTATTATAAACAACTAGATTCTCATTAATTTCAGGTATTAACACATTTTTTTAAATTTCACAACAAAAAAGGTATTGAACATTGTAGCAAAGTACTTTCCCACGGTGGTCTGCACGTGCGTGCACAGCCTTGGGAGAGATTTCCTAGAGAAATTTAGGACTCCAATTGTGCACGTCGAGTTTAGGGACCCCCGCAGAGAAGGTATAGATCACGGAATGGCAGCGTAACGGTCAAGCTCGCACAGAGATGTAACCATGAGTTATGGGAGCAGGGGCTAAAAAGTAATGTCAGCTTGCACAAAAGGGGCTACTTTAATGAGCCCACCTGCACTCCCGAAAGGAATGAAGATGTGGGAAAATTTCCCGAAAACAAGCGATTAGAAAGGAAGAAAAATGGGCATTAAAACCGAGGTGAGGAGTTTTGGAAACGAAGTTAAGGAGAGGAGTTGAAGTCTGGATTCGAGAATAGTGGGACAAGAGTCCTAAGCCCCGCTCGTCATCACCAACTCGTCCCGTGCGCCTGGACTGACACCACATGAGGAAAGTCCCTGCATGATCATTTGGACCCACTGCGGGACCGACACAGCCCCGCTAACCATCACCAACTCGTCCCTTGCGCCCTGACCGACACCTCGTGAGGAAAGCCCCTGCCTGCACCCCTGTGCATTTAATGAAGCTAAAGATAAAATAACATTTACAGTCACTTACCTTAGGCCTCTGAAAATAATATAACCTGTTGATTAGTAACAGTTCATTATAAAGAGAATTGTAGTAATTATGGTGTAAATATAAGACATAAATAATTGGTGATTATGATATATGATAACCAAGGATCTATTTGTAAATGAATGTACATAATAAATATCTGAATCTCAGATAAAGTATTATATTTTTACTATGTTTCCCCCTTGTAACCGAACACTGGTGTAGAGGTTGTAAGTACATTACAACAAACATAATCAATTTTTGACTGGTTGAAGATTGATTACAATAAAACTTTTATTAGAAATTTCCAGTCATTTTGCATTTTTCACCAGAAAAAAAGTCTCATATTCGGGGAATCAAGTTGGAACTGTCATCCCTTTAATTTTTTATGGTAATTTTAAAAGGAAGAAATATTATTTATCCTCATCAATCAAGCCCAAGACGGCTGTGGTTACTTTTCGAAATTTTTGTTTCTCAATGGAAAAATATTGCTTTTTGACTAGTAAACTCAACAATTATTTGTCAGAGATTTACCGCACATTTCTTTTTGTTTATCGTCGAATTTTTTTATATATTGAATGTGTGTGCGGTTGTCTTTTTTTAGCATACCCGAATTACAAAATATTACAATTTTTAGATTATACTATATCAGTCATGGCAGAAATAACTAAAATAATTAACACATTGTGTGCAGGTACATTTCGCAGCGAAATTGCACCGGGAGCGGGCGTTTTGGGCTTAAATTTAGTTATTCAGTTAAATCTCAATAGATCTAAAATTATTTAATTTTTTAACCAACTTTTCGTATTTTATATTGAAATATATAAACAAATATAGAAATACAAATATATAAATCACGATCTTTCGATGTCGCTATTACACGAAACATCTGATAATGCGTCAGCGAAGAATTCAACATAATTATCTTCATTAAATTCACTCATTTTCATAAGGATAAATAAAAAGTTAATTTGCAATCTAAATTGATTTTTTTTTATCAACCTTCCCTTTCTGTGGTTCAGCATCGACTAATATAAAAACTAGTTTTTATTTGCTAAATTTTTCCAGAATCTATGTGGTCTTTCAACAAGAACATTCGGTTTCGTTGTCCTGTATGTACCATTATTTTTGTACCCACAAACAAACCATGAAGTTACACTAACCCGTACTAGTACATGATCCGATCTCAAGTTTCAATTGTCAGAAAACGTACTAGTACGTGTCCTGCATACAATGAGTTAATGTTGAGATTTTTGCGATATTGAACGTAATCTCCCCTCTTAAATTATTTTATATAAAAGTATTATAAAACCAATTCTTTACTGCAAGTAGGACCATTTAATAGCTTTTGTTCCTTCAAATGATTAGTTTAGAATCATTATTTAACAAGTGATATCAATATTTAAATCCTTCAAAATTAATTTTAAAGCGCAGAAATAGATATTTTTGTATTATTAACAAATTGTTTCAACAAAATATTTGTTTCCCTAATTCTTTACAAAATAAAGTTAATTTTTTATATTTTGCTTGCGCATTCTCCGAGCAATGGCCGAATGGTTAGGGTGCTGGTCTTTTGAACTGGAGTTGATTATTACTATTTAAAGATGAAGGACTGGAAATACCGATAAAAGTTTTACTGTAAACAATTTTCAAAACATTAACTGATGTATATTCCATACATGGTGTTGTGAAACAGAATAAACTTATTTTTAATCACGTAATATGACAAGGTAAATTAAAGTTGGCAATTAACATGCGGTCATTAAAGATAAACAAATTATTGAGTGTGTATCAAATAATTCTCAGCCAAAAAACAAACTACTTTTTTACCTGCCTCATAGCATATTCTATAATTCTGAAAAATTAAAAATTTTACTGATCCCGTCATATGACGGGCTATATGCTAGTATAGTATAGGCTAACATTTGAAATAATTTTCTTTTCGAGTTTGCTAAAATAAGATAAAAGTACACACATTCAATTTTCGATTAAAGGCAGTGCTAAACAAAAAAAAAAGCATGCGGTAAAGCTATGACAAATAATTATCCAGTTTGTTGGTCTCCAAATAATCCCTTTCCATCGAAAAAGAAAACTTTTAAAAACTATCCACAGCCGACGGGAGCTTGATTTATGAGGCTAAAATAACACTTTTCCCTCTTTTTAAAAGTATCATCGAAAGGGAAATGGATGACTATTTCCAACTTGATTCCCTGAATATGATTATTTTCCGACGCGGGACGTGAAATGACTGGAAATGCCGATAAAACTTTTACTGTAAACAATTTTCAACCGTACTAATTGATGTATGTTGCATACTTGGTGTTGTGAAATAAAATAAAAGTATTTATATCTGAAATTAACTTAGATAACGTGATTCTAGTTGCTTTTAAGGAAATATTTGGTGTTTGAGTGTTAATGGGAAAAGACACGATTTTGAAAGTGGTTATAACATGAAACAGTTTTATAAATGATATTTTTCATATTGTCGTGTAGTTCTCGTTTATATTTAGATATTAACCTGTGATCAAATGTAAAATGGTATTTATTTTGATTGCGTTGTGTAAAAATATTTTAGTGCTAAATTCAACCACAGGTTCTGAGAAACTACGGACATAAAATATGAAAATAAACTAAAAGCTAAATTAAAAGCATCTGAAACCAGCTTAAAATTTAAAAAAGTCAATTTATTATAATGATATATATACATCTATGTACACACAATCTGATTCTATCTTCATAAAATTTACTTTATCAACGCCTACAAATTAGGTGCCACTCTAATTTAGTTCGGACAATAATTTTTCATCACTTAAGTAAATGTGTAAATGTAGAAGAGAGAACCTAATCTCAATTTCAAATATATGTAAAAGGGGGTACCTTTGTGCGTTAATATGGTGTGCCCGGAACACTGCTGGTTGAGGGCTGATCAGGATTGGGTGTGTGTGAATCTTCAGTCGTCTGGTGAGGGACTTCCTTCTGAGTATTTGGGGTGCGGCAGTAATATTTGATACAGGAACAATGCTAGTAGTCGCTAGATGTTCTGAACTTTTACGGAGTCTCTCAAGGCTATTCTCCTTGGACTCCCCAACACGTTCCGTCGGACTTGTCTCCTCGACTGGACTCCCGAACACCTTCTCTCTTTTTTAGATTTTTCTTATTTTATTAATTTCATCTTTGCCTCCTCTTCCTTCTTATCGTCCAATCGGGATAGTTGTAAAAATCTAATTGGTCTGCTTAACCCCGCCTTGAGACCGCCAACGTGGAAAACCTTATCCCTTCTAATTGGGCACTGTACCTTAGGGACTCATAAATAACTCCACAAAGGTACATTCTTATTTAGTTTCAAGTACTGAGACGGGATTCTAATCTATGACTGGGATCAGAACCCCTCCTGAGACTACCGTACAAGACAACAATATCCGTTGAATATAATTTTATGGTCCTCTATCCTTTACAAAAGATGTGATGAGGTCAGATTTAGATCCCGAGCATTTTACTTCTTGTATGAATGAATCAATTATATTACTGATCTAAATCGCCTCATCACACGTATGGTGCTAAAAAAATGAAAAAATTGCACTGCGTCTAAAAACTTTAATTTTTTTCAATGAATTTCTATTTTTGTGTTTTTAATACTTTTAATTATATTTTTTGTAATTGATGTACCATAATCTAAAATTTAAATTTTTTATCAATTCGGGTTTGCTCAAATAAGGTACTTTACACACTTCAATATAAATGATTAAAAACAGTTGTAAACAACAACAAAATAAAAGAAACATATAGTAAAGCTGTGACACATAATTATCACGTGTATCTGTAGCCAATAAATCTTTTTCCACTCAAACACAAAATTATTAAAAAGTACCCACAAACGTTGTGAACTAGATTCATGAAGCTCAAATGATAATGTTCCCACTTTTTAAAAGTATGAACAAAGGGGAAATGAACAAATATTTCCAACTTGATTTCCCAAATATTACTATTTAAAAGTGAATTACTGGAAATACCGATAAAAGTTTTACTGTAAACAATTTTCAACCATATTAATTGATGTATGCTCCATACTTGGTGTTGTGAAACAAAATAAACTTATTTATATCTGAAATTAACTTAGATAACGTGATTCTAGTTGCTTTTAATGAAATATTTGGTGTTTCAGTGTTAATGGACAAGATGCGATTTCGAAAGTGTTTATAACATGAAATCATTTTATAAACGATATTTTTCATATGGGGGTTAAAAAAATTAAACAATCACACTGCGTCTGAAAACTTTAGTTCTTTCAATGAGTTTCTATTTTTTTTTAATCATTTAAATTATATTTTTCATAATTGTTGTACCATAATCTAAATTTTAATATTTTTTCAATTCGGGCTTGCTAATAAGATAAAGTTTCCCTACACACGTTCAATATAAATGATTAAATACAGATATAAGCAAGAACAAAATAAAAGAAACACATATAGTAAAGCTCTGACATATAATTATCATGTTTATCGGTAGCCAATAAATCCTTTAAATTTACAGCACAAAATTATTAAAAAAGTACCCACAAACGTTTTGAACTATAGGTTTATGAAGCTCAAATGATAATGTTCCCACTTTTTAAAAGTATCAACAAAAAGGAAATGAACGAATATTTCCAACTTGATTTTCCCGAATATTACTATTTAAAGATGAAGGACTGGAAAATACCGATAAAAGTTTTACTGTAAACAATTTGCAAAGCATTAATTGATGTATTCCATACATGGTGTTGTGAAACAGAATAAACTTATTTTTAATCACGTAATATGACAAGGTAAATTAAAGTTGGCAATTAACATGCGGTCATTAAAGATAAACAAATTATTGAGCTTGTATCAGATAATTCTCAACTAAATAACAAACTATTTTTTACCTGCCTTATAGGGTACTTTATAATTCTGTAAAATTAAAAATTTTACTGATTCCGTCATGTGACGGGCTATATATGTTATTATATTATAGGCTAACATATTTAGAATATTTTTTCTATTCGAGCTTGCTAAAATAAGATAAAAGTACACGGATTCAAATCACGATTAAAAGTAGAGGTAAACAAAAAAGCATGCGATAAAGCTATGCCAAATTATTATGCAGTTTATTGGTCGCCAAATAATCCCTTTCCAATGAAAAAGAAAACTTTTAAAAACTATCCACAGCCTTCGGAAGCTTGATTTATGAGTCTAAAATAACCCTTTTCCCTCTTTTTAAGAGTAACATCAAAAGGGAAATGGATGACTATTTCCAACTTGATTCCCTGAATGTGATTATTTTCCGACGCGGGACGTGAAATGCCTGGAAATGCCGATAAAACCTTTACTGTAAACAAATTTCAACCAAACTAATTGATATATATTACATACTTTGTGTTGTGAAATAAAATAAAAGTATTTATATCTG
>CM063511.1:20092353-20097353 GCA_032207245.1 Pardosa pseudoannulata
TTCGCTTTAATTAAGTTTCTTGTCCCTTGGAAATATTCTTTCTGTCTTCGCTCTTGGGTGCACCTCTGCTAGAGCAGAATGTTTTTGTGACTTTTCTCTTGTGTATCATTGACTCATAAAGATGTCCGTTTTTAGCAGCTCTAAAATAAAATTTTAATTAGACTTGTGCTGTTCTTTTCAATATCGGCCGACTTCATCGTTATTACCACTAGCTGTTTAGGCTTCTCTTTGTCCAGCAGTTTTTTAATTCCTGGATTACACACACACACACACACACACACACACACATATATATATATATATATATATATATATATATATATATATATATATATATATATATATATATATATATATATATATTAATATATGCGGGTGTATATATGCATGTCTGTATTTGTGTATATACAAATGGGTTATACACATATATAGTGTATCTATTCATATGTGTATACATATATATGTATGTGTGTATGTATAAATGCGTGGATACGCACACATATATAGTGTATGTGTGTGTATCGGGTATCCATAACTATTGACATGTGTATACAAATGTATATGTGTGTTATATTCATGCGTTGTAGAGAACAAGTACTCATAGTCATTGAACAAAAATGAAACTACTACACACCTTTTCATTTTTTAAATCATTACGAGTTCATATAAATAAACATACATAAAAATATAGATATATATATGTAATATAAATCATTTTTTTTTATTAAGAGGAGTAAAAAGACAGAAATAAAAGTCGACATTGTCAAACAGAGTGTATATTCCCCACAAGCCTCCAAAAATATCGCTTTCACTCGTCGCCAAATTTAATTAATTTATTTTCTCAGTCCTGAGTTCAGAACAAACAGAAAATGAGACACACAAATACTTCATAATTAGTCAACTTCTCAAAAGTATATCGCAACGGATCTCGACCGCATTAAAGCAAGGTTCTCCACGCAAGTAAAAATTGTTCCCATTCAAAGGCATTTCTCTTTTCGCACAAAAACTGTCCCCAGATTGTCCCATAAAATAATACACTTTTTTCTCTGCAGCTGAAGTGTTGTGACTTGAATTTCCCAAACGGGTCGCGTAGTAGACCTACTATCACAGTAGAGATCCTTCGAAACTAAATTCTTGCATACGGTTCCAACAAAAAAATAAAAGGGGGAGAATATCTGTTTTTTCCTCAGTTGCAAAATACTGGGAGAAAAACAATAGAAATAAACTATTTCTTCTGACAACATACAAAGCTTCTATTCCCTTTTCGGGAAGATATAACTTGAAAACTAATTGGGAAGTAGAAAATAATTTTCGAATGTAGAAAAGTTGGGTAGTATATCAATTTTTGTAAGCTAAATATTATTATTTATTTTTTACAAAGTACATATATACATACGTGTATATGTGAGCTTGTATGTAAGTATGTTTATATATATATATATATATATATATATATATATATATATATATATATATATATATATATATATATATATATATATATATATATATATATATTTATTTATTTATTTATTTATTTATTTATATGTGTGTGTGTGTATGTGTAAGGAAAATTCTCAGGGGTTTTTCAAAACTTAAATCAAGGGTAAAAATTCCCGCGTCATTTCCCATTCCCCTTTTTAACCCCTAACCTAAATTGACCACTGTTGCTACAGGTTACGCCCTCAGAGAAGGGGTATTATTATATTCTTCTGTTACTTGGGGCAATAGTTTAGTCCATTCGATGTTACCTGGGTGAGCATTTAATTTAATTTTAAGGCGGTTAATGATCGTTTGATTCACACGTTCAACAGTTCCATTAGATTGAGATCTATGGGCAGACGTCAGTAATTGCGCCACATTATGGTTTTTAAGAAAATGTTTAAATTTCGAAGATGTAAATGTAGCATTACGGTCACTTAATAATTTTTGAGGGAGCTGAATTTGAAAAATTTGCTTAAGGCAATTAATATAAGTTTCAGTGGTAACACTTTTAGAGGGAAAAGTCCAGATATAGCGTGTATTATGATCAATGACAATATGAATGTACTTCTTAGCAGAATTATAATAATTTAGTCCTCCAACAGTGTCTATGGAGATCATATCAAAAGGTTCATTAGCAGGTGGTAATTTTTCAAGATAGCCAAATTTCTTTTGTTTTGATTTTTTGTTTAATTGACATATTTCACAATGCTTAACGAAATTTTTAATGTCAGTGGCAATGCCCGACCAGTAATACTGGGGTGAGAGTAAATTTAGCATGGATGACACTCCGATATGACCTTGGTTGACATGGGCCGTACTTAATAATTTTGATCTTCGGGAGTAAGGAACGCAAATTTTGAAAAATCCTTTTTTCTTAATCCATAAATCTTTTATTTTTTGAAAATTTTTGCCAGTAATGTTGTCTGAGTCTTGGTGGCTTTTAATTTCCTCATGAGTCAAAAAATGAGACTTTAGTGATAAATGGTGAGCTATAGGGTTACGTGAAAGCATGTCAGCCTCTACATTTGTGGAACCTTTTTTATAAATTATATCAAAATTAAACATTGAAAGTTTAAGAGACCTTCTAAACAAACGTCAGGTTGGGTGTTTAATGCTTTTAAGCCATACGAGGGAGGCATGATCAGTAAGAATTGTGAAGTGAGATCCGTGTAAATAAGAATAAAATTTATCTATTGCATCTACTATTGCTAAACACTCTAACTCAGTTACATCGTAATTATTTTCATAAGGCCGGAGTTTACGGGAATGAAAGGCTACGGAGGAAGTGTCTTATCAGGGTGTTCTTGTTTTAAAATTGATCCGACAGCTTCTTGGGAGGCATCTACAAAAATATGGCAACGGTACTTAGGATTAAATAAAGTTAGAATAGGCTTAGAGATTAAGGCATCCTTTAAATTTTGAAAAGCTGCTTGGCATTTATCAGTCTAATCAAATTTAGTTCCTTTCTTTAATAAATTGTTTAGGGGAACTTTAATGTTTGCATAATTAGGAATGAATTTATTGTACACATTAATACTGCCTAAAAATCGTTGTAGTTCTTTAGCATTCCTAGGGGGTTGTAGTTTTTTAATAATTTCAATGTTATCATTACTTGGAGAGAACTTGCCTGATTCCACTTCATAACCAAGAAATTTAATTTTAGTTTGCGCAAATTGACATTTTGATTGCTTCAATTTAATATTTTCCTTAACGCAAATGTGGAATATAGTTTTTAAATGCTCTAAGTGTTCATCGAAAGATTGGGAAAAACAATTATATCGTCGAAATAGTTTAAAGCGAATTTAACTTGATGTTTATCTAAAATTTGCCTAAGAGTACGTTGAAAGATTGCCGGGGAATTCTTCCATCCAAATGGCAATCGTTTCCATTCATATAAACCGAAATTTGTTGTAAAAGCTAATTTTTCTGTGTCCTTGTCGTTAATTTTAATGTGCCAATAACCTGATGCTAAGTCCAGTGTGGAGAAAATTTTAGCACCGGTAAACTTGTCAAGAACACTATCAATTCTGGGGATTGGAAATGAATCAGTTTTAGTAATTTGGTTTAATTTACGAAAATCTATACATAGCCTGTTTTTTTAGTTTTCACTACGTTTGCATCCTAACGTTACAGGAGCCGAATAGGGATTACACGAAGGTTTAATTAAATCAGTAGACAAAAGTTCATCGATTTGTTTTTTAATTTCGGAGTCATCCTTAGGGGATGCTCTATAAGGACGCAGTGATATGGGCAATTCTGACGTTAAAATAACCTTTTGAGGCTCAAGTTGAATACAGCCAACATCATACTTGTTTTTGGCAAAACCTTTCTCATAAACACTTAAAAGATTAGTTAATTCATCTTGATTAGAACTACCATTACCAGTCATACAGTTATCACTGTTATTATTACATGCACTATACTGGTCATTATTATTAACACAATTATATAACATATTACCTTTCAATACCTTATTTACATTGTTGTTATTTACATGCACAAAATTATTTTCATTGAATTCTAATTTTCTAGTACTTGTGACATTATGTCTAAATTGATACACTTGTAAATTTTTAAAATTGAGATATAAACAAAACTGTCTAACACATGCAGCAGACAACAAAGCATTTTTTTATGTTGGAATCAATTATGTAAAATTCAATTTTGCGAACAATTTTCCCTATTCTAACAGGAATGTACATATATCCTCTTACCTCCACAGATCCTTTAACAGTTTTGATGTGCGAGATTGTCCTTTGGGGGTTGTGCGCTAATGAAACAGTTTTTGGAAATAAAAGTTCAGGTATGACATTAATACTTGTCCCAGTGTCGATGATGACCGGTATTCTCACTCGATGCAGTTGAACATCGACCTAAAAAAATGCTCAGTTGAAAGTTCGTGTCTGTTGATAAGGAGGTTTATCACGAAATTGTCTCTGTGGTGGTGGTGGCCTGTAGTAATTTTTTTTCAGGATATGCAGGAAGGTAGCTTCTTCCTTCGATGACCGGTCTTTCCCATCGATGACTGTCGGGATACGGGGTCCTGTATTCGAACGTCGGATATTCTCTATCTTGATGAAGTGATGCAGCATTTCGCGGGAGGCTGGGTCGCTGAATGTCATTTTTTATAACTTTCCGGGCAGTTGCAATCCATTTAAACGTTTCATTTATTTCGTGAGAGGATAAAATAAGAAACTGAGTAATACATATTGCAGTTTCAATAATTTTCCAGCGTATTAATGTAAATAACTTGCCAATTTTTTTTTATTTATTATCACATGTATTATGTCTTTGTAATCTGTATTTATTGCTACAAAACGTATACTATGTATTTTTATTTTGTGTATAATTATGTATGAAATCATCAGTTACTTATTTTGTTACTTAAAATTTTTGTAAAATTTTATGTTAATGGAAAGGTTCTCACTTCGTTCACCCCTTTCATTTTGCCCGGGGAGGATATTGTAAGGAAAATTCTCAGGGGTTTTCAAAACTTAAATCAAGGATAAAAATTC
>CM063511.1:20099853-20114853 GCA_032207245.1 Pardosa pseudoannulata
CAGGCAGAACTGAAGGTTATTTCAGAAGCTTTAAACTGGATCGCCCAGCAGCCTGGTCCCAGCTCGTTCCAGATTTTATCAGACAGTATGTCCAGTTCTCAAGCAATTCAACAATTCCATCAAATGAATCAGCAAGTTAAGGTTATTCAGGCAACCCTGAAAAACCTGGCAATAACCAACAAAAAAGTTGACCTAGGCTGGATCAAAGGTCACTGTGGCATCGACGGCAATGAGGGGGCTATTAAGCTGACTAAAGAAGCTGCACTTCGCGAGCCAGAAATAAAACTCCTACTCACTAGCACATTTATAAAACAAAAACTTAAGCAAGAGTTGCTCCTCGAGTAGCAAAACTACTGGTACTCGGTCACTACAGGCAGGGTTCTCTACGGTTTCTTAAATAAAGGGAAACTGAATAGAGAGAAAACGCTGCAGTAAATGCCTTTCTTAAAAGCCATGGACCTTTCCCTCAGTATCTCTACAGGTTCCACATCTCCGATGGCTCCTCGGGAGATTGTGTCTGCGATGCAGTCGGTGACTCCAATTACTATCTGCACGACTGCCCTCTGATACACGACTTGAACCTTAAGAAACCCTCTGACACATCCAAGGAACTCTGGGCAGAGAGCCCAATTCAAAACCTGGTACTGATAAGGAAGTCCAGGAGCCTGGTTGACTGGCTCCCCTTCACTAATGGCGATCACAACTGCCATGTGCAGTTATTGCTTCCCTCACCAACACCTACTCTCATATTAGAAAGTTCCATGTAGTACAGCGGGTCAACCGGACTTTTAACCTGGGCAGGACTCCCCGCACTTCCTGAAACTGCATTGGTTGTACTTATTTGTCTGCATTGTCTACAGTTTTTTGGTATTTTAAATTATATGGGCGGAATGCTGACTTGGCCCCTGCGTAACGCATTGTTGTCGGATGGTCAGGCCGAACCAGCATTTCAACACCCTACACCCGACTTCGGGTGGCTGGCTAGTTACAGGTAGTGCACAGCTTCAAGCATTAGATCCCGCTCTCATTAGCCCTCGTGTAGCAAATAGTAGACCATAGCGCTCCAAGCCAAAACTAAAATCTATAACCACTTAAAATCCTTTGTATAAATTTCTTACAAATTTTACAACAAGCCTTCCTTTTGTCGCATTCCATCAATCTTTGTTTTCAAAGTACTTAGTTTTGATAAGAGAAAATCTGTGAATTCATATGCATATATCAACATAAATATTTATGTTTATGTATATATCTATATCGGAAAATAAAGCATTCGAAGAACTTTTTCTTAAGCTTTCAACATACTTCACGATAAAATACCACTCAGTTGAAATCAACAAATAGAGGGGGATGAAAAAGAACCAAAAACGCGACAGAACATTTCCACGTCCAAATGCACGGCACATTTCAAACGATTCTTGGCACTCCTTCATCCAATCTATAAATCGTGCCACACTGCTTCACAGACAGATTCGTTTCTCAGAGCGCAAACAAACACAAAAACAGAAAAGAAATTTGGCGTAAAAAAAAGCAGCTCTAAGCTCAGACATTTCTTCTGCAAAAAGTTTCGTTTTTATTGTTTGTTAAAATATGTCTTGAAAGAGGAACAGTTTTATGGGGATTTTTCTCTCTCTGGAAGTCAATGAACCGTCGAAATACAGAAATGAGAATGCATTGTAATCGAAGGTGAATATATGATTCCGGATTTTTATCTATCGGAAAACTATCAGCGTCACGTGACAGGTTGTATCGGGGATTTTGCCCAGTGAGATGTTAATTTTTTTTCTCTGTCTCCCGAAGAGAAATGCAGGACATCAAAGAAAAATATTTTTCTTTTATAGTTACTTTTGTTACACGTTACAACTGCACTAAATTGCCATGACATGGACAGATACATTATCCCGTAATATTGAAAATCGTTTTCATGTAAAAATTTAACTCTTACATGTGAAATATATTTGAGAAAAACTTGCCAAAAATGGAAAATAATTTTCTTTTTAATTTTGTTCGTTATTATTATCAAAATATTAGAAATTGATTATTTATAATTTTTCAGAAAAAAAATTTAAACGAAATAACTACTATTTTCCATATTAGCATATAGCCCGTCATATGACGGGATCATTAAAATTTTTAATTTTTCAGAATTGTAAAGTACCCTATGAGACAGGTAAAAAAATGGTTTGTTTTTTGGCTGAGAATTATCTGGTACACGCTCAATAATTTGTTTATCTTTACTGACCGCATGTTAGTTGCCAACTTTAATTTATCTTGTCATATTATGTGATAGGATGGACAGCAGAGGTTTTAATATTGACAATGATTATTTGGCGGTATATATGAATGATGTCCAAAATTGAGCGAATCGATTGCAAACCGTGTGGTTATGTATAAAAAACAAACACACAAACGAACAAATTTCTTAATTTTCAAAGATATATAACTTAAAGCTAGATATTTATGAGTCCGTGAAATAGACTCCTAGACTTTTAGGAAACGAATTTGTTGTTAATACCGGTGATAAAAGTTTCATTGCCACCAAAAAATAACCGATGATTAAATTTAAAAATATCACATTTTTACTTAATCTATTGTTTAACCTAAATATAAAAGAAAATTATTTACGTCATATCTAAGTTCAGTGATAAAACGCATGAAAATAATGCAGACGATATTTAAATAATCCCCTATATAATAATAGCCTAAGTTATCTGTACGTCTGTCCTCGATTTTATGAAGCGGTTGGACCTGGAATGGATAGAGGCATCCATTCAAAGCGAATAAAACGAATAATCTTCTCCTAAACTATCGATCCGATTCTAAATTAAACAGGTATAAATATGCTTCATATCACAGCGAAAAATACTGTCGTCTTTAAAACGTTCGAAATCCACCTCTTTTACCCTTTTCGAGCGTTTAATGCCATTATTTCAAGCCCTATTTTCCCCGGTTAAGAGCAGGCAATTAAATCTATCCATTTATCACTTAATAAATGGGTAAAAATAACAATTTTTTTCTAGCATTGTGACGTCATTCCTTTAAACATCTCATTTAATCATTTTATATTTTAAACTATTTTAATATCTTTTATCACTGAACTTAGATATTACGTAAATGATTTTCTTTTATATTTGGCTTAAATAATAGATTAGGTACATATGTGATAATTTTAAATTTAATCATCGATTATTTTTTGTTGCAATGAAAATTTTATCACCGGTATTAAGAATAAATTCTTTTCATAAAAGTCTAGGAGTCTATTTCACGGACTAATAAATATTTAACTTTTAATTTATATATATTTGGAAATTAAGAAGTTTGTTCTTTTGTGTGTTTGTTTATTATACATAACCACACGGTTTGACTAAATGAATTCAATGTGATTCTAAACTGCATTACAGGATCGGGAGACTCTAGGAGTATGACGATAAATAAATTATTGAGAGTGAACCAGATAGTTGTTCTCAGCCAAAAAACAAACCATTTTTTACCTGCCTCATTGGGTATTTAACAGTTCTGGAATATTAAAAATTTTACTAATCGCGTCATATGGGCTCTATGCTAGTTTAAAATAATAAATGATTAAATGAGACGGCGGATTTCTAAGATACATATTTAGTTATAATGCACGTCTAAACATTAAATCTAGTCTAATCAAAATGGATTCAAGCAAAGTCAAAATTTATATTTCCTTTGAAACATGAACACCAAAAATTTTCGTGATTAGAATAAATCCTTCATTTTGTACAAGAATGTAAAAATTGTTCGTTAAATAAACTAGCTTATTTTAGATATCAACGATACCAGTTGCATTTATAAAAATAACACTGAGAAATCAACAGTTCCATTACTCTGTATTCAAAAGTCTTCATTGCTTTGTATCTAATAGTATAGTATAATTGTATGTCACGTTTTTGTTCAGTTATAAACTCTCACAAAATTCGGTAAAGTCTATTTAATGGAAAAATTCCATTCGGAAGTCAGTCGAAAGCATTCCAAAATTGCATCTTATGAAGCATCAAAGAATGCTCTTTTGAACTTCCTTTCTACAGATGAACTTTTATTTCAGAGAAATGTTTTGTTTCAATGTATAATATTAACATCTAGAAGAGAAATGCCCGAGTGACAGAGATATAGTTTGATTAGAATTTCTCAAATACAAACTCGCTTATCGGGTAAACTACAAATTGAAAGTTTCTGAAGAAAATTTCACGTATAACAGTTGGGCTGAAATGTTCGTAGGCTGACACAGAGATGTTGCTACTAGTATTAAATCCATACGATTTTAATTAGCCCTGACCTTTGAAAGACGCGTGTATAAATTTGACAAATGTAGGATTCTTAATTTGTAGGATATAGTATTTTGAGGGACGCAACTTTAGTTAGTTTGAAAACAATTTATAAAAAGAAATTTCGTGTGTTAGTAAAGCATTGCTTTATAGCGAAAAAAAATACTGTTGAAACCAAGGTTTGGCTTGTGAACATTATCCAGACTCTGCACCAGGAAAATCAACCGTTGAAAAGTGGTTTGCTAAATTTGAACAAGGCGAAATGGGAACCGGGGACGATGAACGCAATGAACGCCTCAAAGAGGCTGTTACCGACGAAAACATAAAAAAAGTCCACAAAATAATTTTGGATTACCGTAAAAGGAGTTTGATCAAGATATTTGAGACTCTAAAGATATCAAAGAAACATGTTGGACATATAATGAAAGAATATTTGGGTATGCGAAAGCTCTGAAAAAATTGGGTGCCGCGCCAGCTCACAATCGACCCAAAACAACAACGAATTAATGATTCTGAATTATCTTTGAAGCTGTTTATTTGGAATAAACCCAAATTTATGCATCGATATGTGACAGTAGATGAAACATGGCTCCATTATTTCACACCGGAGTCTAATTGACAGTCAGCCAAGTGCACTACACGTGATGAACCAACTCCAAAGCACTCAACAGTCGGCTGGCAAGGTTATGGTATCACTATTTTGGGATTCGCATGTTATAATATTCATCGCTATCTTGAAAAGGGAAAAACCATCAACAGAAGCTATTACATAGCATTGTTGGAGCGCTTCAAGAACGAAATCGTCGAAAAAAGTCCCCATTTGAAGAAGAAGAAAGTACTGTTTCAACAAGACAATACACCGTGTCACAGGTCAGTGGAAACGGTGACAAAATTATATGAATTGGGCTTCGAATTGTTTCCGCATCCACCGTGTTCTCCAGATCTGGCTCTCAGTCACTTTTTCCCGTGCTCAGACCTCAAGAGTATGCTCGCTGGAAAGAAATCTAGCGCCGATGACGAAGTAATTGCCGAAATTGAGGCCTATTTTGAGGCTAAAGACAAATCGTAGTATAAAAATGGTATCGAAATATTGCATGACCGCTATAATCGTTGTATCGCCCCTTGAAGGCAACAACATTGTATAATAAAATCCAATTTTATCAAAAAAAGTTTTTTTTCTATGTTAGCCTAAAAAATTTTCAGCCTAACTGTTTTAGTAAAATAAGTCAGCCGGAGAGGGGGAAAAATCTGGAGGCACTACATACTTTTTTGTAGAGTAATTAAATTTTCTTTTAACTGTACTACACGTTTTCAGAATTATCTTAATATTTATACTGCATACCCTGGCTTTGCTCTGATTATCTCAAATAATACGTCATTCCTGAACGGAGAGAAGTGAGATCACGTGACACGTACCCAAAACTCTCTTCTACGGATAGAGGTCGCTGAATTTAAATAGTAGTTTTGCGAATGCATGAAATTTTAAATTTTTTGTGGCGAAAAATTCTGAAGCTAACAGTACTTTTCCATTTAGCTGGTGAGGCTATAAAGTCGCCAAAAATGATACAACAGGCGACAAACGGAGTATTCCCACTGGTAACATTTTACTGCCAAATTTTTAAAACGATAGCGGCCATTTCTTATCAAGGATCTTTAGGAATATGAGGAACATGGAACTCATGACAGTTGATAGAGATAACAATATTGTTATATTAGTTTATTATTTATCCAGAAAATTGTAAATCATTGGATTTATTTTGCTGTCATTTGGAGCTGTACTGTAATCTATCAATAATTTCCCATGTATGTGAAAATATTGAAAATAATAGTTATTTCGTTCAGAATTTTGTTTTGTTTTTTAACAACCTATTTCTAATATTTTAATGATCATAACAAACAAAATTAAAGAGACAAAATTTCCATTTTTTGTACGTTTTTCTCAAATACATTCCACAGGCAAGGGGTTAATCGTTTGAAATTTTTCCTCTATCCACAAATAGCTATAATACCGATAATAAAAAATAACTATCACACTAGAAATCCTCGTATTATTCAAAGGGTAAAAGAATCCTGAACTGAATCAGCTGCTTTTTCAGAATGAACATATTGACGAATGATAAATTTTTAGATCCTTTTCTCCGTGCTTGAACTGAATTAAAGACGGTGTCCAGTTTAGTTAAGTCTAGTTATCTAGTCTAGTTTTGTTTGCATGCATCTGATTTTGTTCACGATTAATTTTTTTAATGTTTTAACTTGTTAACAAATTTGTTTGAGCCTCGGTAACTCAGTCGGAAAAGGCAACGTTGTAGTAACTGGAGGGGTTGAGGGTTCGGATCTCCTAAGGTCCGTCGATTTCGTTAACCTTCCTAGTGGAACACTTCGAAGAAAAAAAAGTCTCCAAAATATACGCTAAAGGTTTACTGTGTAAGTGACCAAAGCGTTCTAGGATTTTTTCCTTCACCTTTGTCGACCTTTAATGGAATACGGGAAACCCACCTTCATTATTGTCCCTTTACTTCCAGTTATAAATAGTTATATAGATATTAAAGACTGTTAATTTATAATACACATAAAGGTCGTCGAGTCTCGAAGATCATCTCATAAGAAATAATGGATTCTAAAAGTACAAATAAAAATATTCATTGAGAGACTTCTTTATATTTTTTAGAAAAGTCATGCAAGATATTTAAGCACTGCAATTAGACATACATCTGTTACCGTGAACGAAATACTTCGAAATGGAGATTTACAGAGCCATGAAAAGCTATCAGCGCCTTTGTGCCTCAGGGGGTAGGTGTGCATCCCTCAATAAATGTTTGTCAAAGAAGGGTGCAGTTCCTAAACAATCGATCTGACCAAAACTCCATGGGGGAAAGAACTGACAGAATTGTACATTACATCCATTTTCAAAGCGTTTTGGGAGGTCGAAAATTCTACGTTTTGAAGACATGATCGGTTTGGCGGAATTGTACGTGAGAGCCGCTTAGAGGGTTAAAGATGACTGGGGAACGTAAAATCGATTAGTGGTCACAATGTCCTCCCCGTTTTCAATCTATACCTCTGGGGGTAGCAGACCAATCCTAAGGATCTTCTGCTTGATCCCTGCTTAAAAATTATGACGACCCCATTGATCATAACTTTCACCTTGAGGTGATCGTTAAAACGAAAGGCGAACCCCTCGACTTTAATACGAACAGCCGCCGGCAAAATGGTACTTTGGTTTGACCAAGTGGCAAAAGCAACAAGAACAAATTTCTTTACTTAATGTTGGATTGTTTGCATAAAATATAACTTTTAAAACCTTAGTATGTATGTTATGTATGTTTATATACAATCTCATATACATAGGCAATTTTGTTTGGCATTAATTACTGTAATTGCTAGTTTATTTTACATATCCTACGTACTTATTACAACTCAAGAAATAACACAGAGAAAATAGTGAAGATATTTCGTGTCATTTTACATTTTTCGTGTTTTCTATCCAGTCATACACGTCACATTTAAGCTCATTTATAAACGCTCGCAAAATTCGGTTAAAGTTTGTTTAATGGAAAAATTCCATTCAGAAGTCAGTCGAAAGTATTCCAAAATTGCTTCGTAGATTATGGAGCATCAAAGAATGCACTTTTGAACCTCCCATCTACAGTTAAACTTTTATTTCTGCGAAATGTTTTGTTTAAATGCATGATATTAACATCTCCCGGTGAATCGCTAGAAATGACAGAAATATTGTTTAATTAGAAAAGGCACGTACGATAACATTCCTGAAATGCAAATCCGCTTATCGAGTAAACTCTTATACTTGAAAATTCCAAAAGAAGTTTTAACGGATATTGTAAATTATGTAAACCTAAGAGGTGGAAAAAATGCCCCTGTCAAATTATATTCTCTATTTTATTTTCATTGTGTGACAATCCACAGAATTTTAATATTTATATGTATTATTAAAAAAAAAACATTATTGCATATTGTAAGCATAATCAATGGGAAAAGCATTCTTTTTCATGGAAGTAGAAACTTAAATAAAAATTCATATTATTTATATTTTTGCACATATAGTAAGACCCCGTTTAACGCTATTTCGTTTAGCGCTGTTTCGGTTTAGCGCTCTTTTATTTCAACCCGGGGATTCCCCGAAATTCCTGGCAGAGCTACATATCCGAAACAGTGTATTTGTGTTTCTTGTTTGGTGCGGTGCTGTACAGACGCATTTTTATCATTTGAAACATTTGTTGACATTATTGTAAGTATAAATTTATCTATTACTATAAGGAGTAATACAGTGACAAATATGATGATCTTTAGTTTTTATCATGGGTGATAATGAAAAACAGGAAAAGATGAGGTAAATGTGGAAGACGTCGAAGAAACTGTTCAAGAAACAGCAGCTAGTCTTTCTATTGATGAACTCGAGGAATTAACGGAGCAAGAAGAAAACAAAAATATTGATAGTAGTGATTTCGAAGAAGAATTAGAACTTTCGATGGCGTTTGTAAAAAGGTGTTTGACCACAAAACTGAAATTATGGACCAATTTGTTGAAAAAGATACAAATTTTGACAGGAGTTCAAAAGCAGGACGAGGTGTTATAGATGCTTTATCCACTTATCAACAACTTCTAACAGAATGCAAAAGGAAAACGCAAACTACATTAGATGCCTTCTTGATTAAAAGGCAGAAAATTAGAAACACAGAATAGATTGAATGATCTGACTGACTTAGAATTTTATTTGTTTTTATAAGTATATTCGTTTATATTGTTTTTATTTTTGTAAGAAATAAATGTTTGGTTTTATTTTTATTTAAAACTAGCATATAGCCCATCATATGACGGGATTAGTAAAATTTTTAATATTCCAGAATTGTTAAGTACCCAATGAGGCAGGTAAAAAATGGTTTGATTTTTGACTGAGAATTATCTGGTTCACTCTCCATAATTTATTTATCGTCACACTCCTCTAGTCTCCCGATCCTGTGAATGCAGTTTAGCATCACATTGAATTCATTTAGTCAAACCGTGTGGTTATGTGTAATGAACAAACACACAAAAGAAAAAACTTCTAAATTCCAAATATATATAAATTAAAAGTTAGATATTTTTTAGTCCGTGAAATAGACTCCTAGACTTATATGAAAAGAATTTATTGTTAATACCGGTGATAAAATTTTCATTGCATCAAAAAATAATCGATGATTAAATTTAAAATTATCACATATATACCTAATCTATTATTGAAGCCAAATATAAAAGAAAATCATTCACGTCATATCTAAGTTCAGTGATAAAAGATATTAAAATAGTGTAGACGATATTTAAATAGTTTAAAATATAAAATGATTCAATGAGATGCATAAAAGAATGACGTCACAATGCTAGAAAAAATTGTTATTTTTACCTATTTATTAAGTGATAAATGGATACATTTAGTCGCCTGCTCTTAACCGGGGAAAATAGGGCTTGAAATAATGGCATTAAATGCTCGAAAAGGGGGGAAGGGTTGGATTTCGAACGTTTTAATGACGATAGTATTTTTTGCTGTGATATGAAGCATATTCATACAAATATATTTTAGAATCGGATCGATAGTTTAGGAGAAGATAAACTTTATTCGCTTTGAATGGATGCCTCTATCCATTCCAGGTCCAACCGCTTCATAAATTGGAAGACAGACGAACAGATAACTTAGGCTATTACTATATAGGGGATTTATTAAATTTAATACCTAACCAATTTTCTCTCCATTTTCCCCTAACCCCATTATTTACATGTTAAGATATCCTCGTTTAACGCTGTTTCGCATTACGCTGTACTTTAATGGAACGTATCCCCTGAGTTAATCGGGATCTTACTGTATTTGTAACATTTTATGCAGCTGCTTCACTTTCAGGGTTCAATTTGGAAATTTGAGGTTTCCCGATAGAGTTTATATTCATTAAACTAGAAGGATAAACAACTTCGAAAATAAAAAATAACTTATATTCATAAAATGTTTAACACATATTTTTAACCTTTTTTGTATGCCATTTATTTCTCCTAATTAATTCCTCCTGGGTTTATATATGTGTTTTATTGTCAGTCAAACAATTGCCTGAACGGAAATACAGTAGAACCTCGGTACAACGACCCCCTGTGAGACCAACATCATATGGTCGTTGTAACGAATTGAAATATTAATAAAAAAATGAGCAAAGAAATGGCGAAATAGTACATACCTAGAGAACACTTCTATTTATTTGTATTTCCATAACTGAATTTTTGAAAAAAAGAAAGTCTTTGATTGACGCCAGTTTCAAGTTCATTTGGGAATTTTTCATTATCACTGATTCCTTATCCGTTAGATTTTGAAGAATATCTTCAGAATTAAATTGTCCTTTAGTATCCCACAGAATTTTGAAAGAGATCCTTAACATACTGCAGTAATCAAAATATATCAATCCCCATATCGTAAACAAACGAAAATATTCAAAACAGAAAATGCCAAGCACCAGATGACTGTAACCTAAACCACAATAGCTTGTCACTCTCATCCATCAGTCACGACGATCGATTGAAAAAAAGTTGAACTTTGGAATATGTAAATCGTTGCGTAAAAATTCGAAAGTCAAAAAGTAATAGATCTTCTCAACTAGACAGAAATCAGAAGTCGATACCCTCCTGCTTGACGGGTTATTTTTTACTCATTATTCTTCCTGATAAATATCTTCGGTTGCAGATATAGGCAGTAGAACCTCGGTATAACGACCTCCTGTGGAACCAACATCATATAGCCGTTGTAACGAATTGAAAAAATAATAATAAAAAATTGAGCAAAGAACTGATGCACCAGTACATACCTAGAGAACACTTCTATTTATTTGTATTTCCATTACTGAATTTTTGAAAAAAAAAGTCTTTGATTGACGCCTGTTTCGAGTTCATTTGGGAATTTTTCATTATCACTGATTCCTTATCCGTTAGATTTTGAAGAATGTCTTCAGAATTAAATTGTCTTTCAAAATATTGACGCAAGGCAATGATTGCATTGAAGACTTCTTTTTCATTCATTTTTTCAAACGCTTGGACAATTTCTTCTCCGTCGTCGGAATTGCAGATTCCTTCATTTCCGGTAATACGGGCAATAAAATCGTCCTCATTCAAATTTTCTTCTCAGCACTCTAAAATTTCGTCTCATCAAAAGATAACTGAAGGTCTGGAAATTTGACACTGAGGCGCTGGGTCATTTCATCAGTGTCTGGAGTGTCATCTACCTAGGACATCAATGTCGAAGTGACGAAAGGGTTCTTTAAGCAAACACAAAGCGAGGAGTACAGGTCTCTTGAAGTTACACCACAGTAGAATAATTTTAAAATAGCCCACTTGCTCAAGAGTTCTGTCTAAAATTGGCGGTCGCTCTAACGAAAAATAATACGCTTGGGGTCGTTGTAATGATTTAAAATTAACATTATTCCTATGGTAAAATAATTGGGACTTTTTAAGATGGTAGTTCTAACGAAGGGGTCGTTGTATCTTGGGGTCGTTAAATAGAAGTTCTACTTTCTGTATGTTTTATTTTGATAAATTTTATGTTAACATTCAAATTATAGGAATACTTCCATTGGAATAATTTTTGCTTATAGAGAAAATTCAATTTAATAGTGATTACTTTTTATGGAAAAGTGAGAATTAAATTGCAGTGCACAAGGGCAATCAAATTCTGCACTCATATGACCGGTTCTCTTGGGTCTTTATGGTACATTTATAACATAGTCTATTCTTAAAATCCAACTTTGACTTATGAGCTCTCCCACTGGCTAAGTGCATGTCATCAGGAACCGCACATTTGTTTTTCTTAGAAGCCACCAGGAGAGCCTTTCCTTTTTCTTGAGGACAGGACCGTAACTAGTCCCTTTACTGCCCGTGTCAAAAACTGGTCTGCGCCCCTACCACCATAAATAGTGAGAAAATATGAAAACATGATTTTTTTCTGTCATATATTCAGAATAAACTAGCAAAATATTTTGTTAATTCTTAAAATGTTTCTAGTACATTAATTTTTAATTTTTCTTCTATTTTTACCATATTTTAATACTTAAAAATATTTTTAAACTCTTTGTAGGTATTATTTTTTTTTTTTGGGGGGGGGGGGATATTTCTTATTTGAACGTTGAATTTTCATAGAAAATTGGTTCACTTCTAAATTTAAATTTAGTTTTAATGACTTTAAAATTTAAAACGAATACCCGGATTTGTATTAAGGCATATTAGGAATGTTTGGTAAACATTTTGTAAGAATATATAACAAGTTTAATCTCTAGAAGCATTTTAAAAAATAAGAAAATTCATTAAAAAAAATCATTTATAAATACATTGGATTTTATAATAAAAAAAAGCTATTTTTCAACTTTTCCTTATTTCTACTCGGAACGAATCATTCTCTTTCGGGCCCCATTTTCTTCATGGTGCGGCGCTTCTAAGACTGATGCGCTAGTGGCAGATGCCACTTTTGGCACGCTCTAGTTCCGGCCCTGCTTGAGAAATATAACGTCTTTTATATTTTTAAACTTGAATTTTGTTAGATCATGTGAAAGTCCTCTTCCCAAGGCCCATGAAAGGATTGATGAACTCCTGATAAAAACATTATATTTGGCAACTTATCCTCATACTTCAATTTCTGTTTGGAATCACAATGTGATCTAAGTTCTCAAACGATAACTCAGGGGATGGCAGGCCAAGTTTGGGGGTCATATGCTTGGTCCCTGCTTCTAAATTAAGAGGACCCACTGAGCAAAGTCGTTCTTCCACCTAGTGTTCGTCAAGCGAAGGGAGCACCCTTTGCCTTAATTCATGTGGCCCCTAGGCCACGTGCTTGACTCGTTCCAAGTGGCATTAGAAGCGTCAACAACTTTAATTTTTGTTAAACCATTTAAGGGGATGGGAGAGTTTACAAAATCATTTTACTAAACTATTAACTTAGAGTAAATACGAGGCGCATCCAGAAAGTAAGTTTCCCTATTTAAAAGCAAAAAAGAACTCACACTTTCAGGAACATATTTATTGGCAACAAGTATAGCAATGTTTCAGCTATTTTTCAACATAGCCACCACCAGAATTGAGGCACTTGTCGTGTTGTTGGATCAACTTTTGTATACCTCTGTCGTAGAACTCTTCCGCCTGTGAATGGAACCAGCTTTCCTGTCCCTGAACACCGTGCACATCCCTTTCCGTACGGACAGCGTCTGTTTGAATTTGGTCCTGGCCGAAGATCTACTATGATGCCAATTCATTAACTGCTGCTTGGTTTCCGGGGTAAAGTACGAAATCCAAGTCTCACTGCCCGTGACGATCCTGTGGAGGAACTCGTCGCCGTCATCGTGATACCGTAGCAGAAATGTCAGTTCTGCTCCTAAGCGTTAAATTTTGTGGTCGGGTGTCAGTTTCGGCTCGTAGACTTGACAGAGCTGACGGTGAATATCAATTAGCGCAATGCTTTGTGCATTCAAGATCACCGACCGAAACTTGCAGGCGGCGGGAGAAGGAATGAGAGTTTCCATTTCGAACCACTGCTACCCTGCTACTGGCACGAATCGGGACTTGTCCAGCTCGCATATGATTAATACTCATAGATCTGTTACTCAAGTGTAATTAACACGGCTAATTACGTTTACTTTAAAGGGGAAAACATCGGGAGACTTACTTTCTGGATGCGCCTAGTATATCAAAGCCAAATCTTCACTAAAGACTCTTTACCACCTAGTGTCAAGATACCAACATTTTGTTATTGTTGTGGAGTAAACAATTTTGTGGTGAATATATGAAAGCCTAATCTTCACGGAAGGCTCGTTGCCTCCTAATGTCAAGACACCATTTTGTTATTGTTGCGGAGTAACTGTTTTGTACTAAATATATCAAATCCCAACCCTTAGATAAGACACCAACATTTATTGCTATTGCGGAGCGAACTATTTTGTGCATAAATATCACGAAACCTAATTCTTAAGGAAGGCTATTTGCTACCGAGTGTGACGTCGCTACACCCCATTGGCTTCACAAAGAGGTTTTGTTAAAGCCCAGGCCAAGGCGACTTTCTGTCTGGGTTTTTGACACTATACTACAAAGGGTTTTCGCTTCGACACGCCTTGAGATGTCCGAGGTGATTAGAAGGTCGGACGCGACGCCGAAATGTTAGACTGTGAGGCGCCAACTAAAGGACCAATTGGAGGCTAGCAGGACGGCGACGCGGGACGGAAAAACCAATGGGAAGAGGCGAAAGGTGACGTCAGGCGGCAAGAGATTTTCGCCTGAGAGTTTCCCTGCGGAAGAGACGAATGGAGGCTTCGACTTGGGTTTTTGGCAAGATTTTCTCCAGTTTTGTGTGGGACTCAAGGAGTCCCAGTTGTCCCCCTGTACAACGGTATCTGTCGGCAACTGACCTCAGACTGTTTTTTGGTTCACCTCGAACCTGGGACTTTTAGGTCCGTACCAGCTCACCTGAGACCTGTGTTTTCCATTCGGAAAATTTGTACATAACTCCATTTTAATCAAGAATAAACGTTTTTATTGTTCTAAGCTGTACATCGTGTCATAACCACGTCGACTCCCACACGCTACCCGAGGATCCAGTGACGTTACACGAGGGATAAAATCACAACATTTCTTTTATTCAAAAAACATTATTGTGATGAGTAATATCTCGAGAATAAAATGAACCTTATTAATAAATAGCCGACATAAT
>CM063511.1:20129853-20194853 GCA_032207245.1 Pardosa pseudoannulata
TATACATATATATATACATACATATATATATAACATATATACATATATACGATATATATATATACATATATATATACATCATATATACACATATATATATACATAAAATATACACTATATATATATATATACATACATATATATATACATATGTATATATATATATATATGTATATATATATATATATATATATATATATATATATATATATATATATATATATATATATATAATATGTGTGTGGGTAGAAATTGGTTATAAAAAATGCAACATTGTCATTTGATTACAACTTTAAATGATATATGCATTACAAAAAATAATAAGCTGTTATTTTATATTTAATGATATTTGTTATTATGTTATAAAAGGAGGGAAAATAGTTTAACATAAAACAATTACATAATAAATAATGATAAAAAATAATGTATATAATTATTATATTAGCAATTAAAATTGGTTTGGTTTGATTTGGAGCGCTACGGTCTACTGTTTTGCGCACGAGGACTAATGAGACCGGGACCTACAGTTTAAAGCCGATTCCGAACGGCTACAACATCCATGCCAGCAGCGGGATTCGAACCCGCGAACTCCGGTTCCGAAGAGCAGCGCTCTACCATTCGGCCATCATTCGGCTCAATTAAAATTGAAGCAACCAGTTGTTACGTGTTTGATAAGTCACGTGGTAATTAACTAATTAATTACAACAGGGTAATTAATTACATAAGTACTACTATAAGATGATTTAAATGCTCATTGCTATTATTTCTTGAATATATATATATATATATATATATATATATATATATATATATATATATATATATATATATATATATATATATATATATATATATATATATATATATATATATATATATATATATGTATATATATATATACATATATATATATATATATATATATATATATATATATATATATATATATGTATGTATATATATATATGTATATATATATATATGTATATATATATATATATATATATATATATATATATGTATCTATATATATATATATATATATATATATATAGTGTGTGTGTGTGTATTGCCAAAAGTAAAAAAAAAATCTCTTAGAAATAATATGCTAGTTCTTACATAGCTACTGTTCAAGACATAAATGTAAACATTATTAAAATGATTTCTTCCCAATGTTCCCGAAATTCCGGGTTTATTCCCCAAAATTCTCGGGTTTATTCCCACCTCATCAAAATTCCGGGTTTTTTACATCTCTGGGCCCATAAAAATGACACCATTTTACTTAAAAACGTTTATTAACAGAACGTTGGAGGACGGGTTCCCACTTCATTATAGAGACAGGACAAACTGCAGGGTTAGCTAGCATGAAATTAGAAGTAAAAAGCCCTTAACACCTGGGTCAATATCTCAGTTAAAGTCTGTGGGAAAATCTGTAGGAAAATCTGCCTCCGACAGCATGCATCTCCTTTTTTTGGGGGGGGGGGATTTCCTAAATTGTCTGCTAGGGCAATGTAGAGTTACAATTGGTTAGACCCCTTCTCTGAAGGCTTAAACTGTAGCCCAAGTGGTCAATTTAGGTTAGGGTTAAAAAGGGGAAAGCAAAAGGAGGCGGGAATTTTTTTCCTTGAATCAAGATATGAAAACCCCTGAAAATTTTCTCCGGGTGTCTTAGGGGTTTTATACAAAATGCTTACATTAGCTTTCCGATCAAGTTACTTTTTCTTACACACACACACACACACACACACACATATATATATATATATATATATATATATATATATATATATATATATATATATATATATATATATATATATATATATATATATATATATATATATATATATATATATATATATATATATATATATATATATATATATCAGTGGCGTGCGGTAGGTTTTCATGCAGGGTGTGCAGAGAACATGGATTTTCCAATAAATCTTTAATTATTGAGACATCTGAATTCTCCATTCTGAAACGGGTTATTTATTATGAATATAAATTTAAAGATTACAATTAATAAAGTATTTACCTACGAGTAGTCGATTTATAACTATAAAAACAGCTAAACTTATTAGAACTCAACTAGCACTGAAGCAAAAATTATGTGTTTAGTTGTATGGTATCATATCGGCGTCGAAAAAGCAACGCTTCGGGCTCAAAAGAAATACTTATATGTTCAGCAAACTGAGCACCACATGGCACCCTCCGCTACGGTGCCTCATCCGGATGCTCATTGGTGCCGACAAACCGAAAGTCTATTCCCCGTGCAGAGGATTTCGCTGCACGCTGGCACAATAGAGCGAATTGTTTCTTGTTCGGTCGGTGGATTAAATTATATTTATTAATTGTTTTTAACATTTGGAAATCATATATTCTGAGAAAAACATCTTGACAATTTTTAAAAACAAAACCAGGGATATGGTGCTACAGATATAACTTATATACTGTCTGTAAGACACAATGAATGGTAAAATTTGGACTGTTCTGTTAAAATTCGTTTCTTTAAAACAAAACAACATTGTTTTTCGGTTAATTATTTCAATAAATAGAATACATCACCGGAATTACGTTACCACACTAAAACATTTCACTTTATATTGATGAAATACTTCTTTTATATTGCCCTGAAAACAAAATCTTACAATATATAAATTTAAACATGAACAGTCTCTAAAATCGTATTCCCAGTTAATCAGTTAAAAAACCTAAAGAGCTTCAGCACGTAAGTCCCCGCTCTATTACAACGTTTCATAACTCGTACCTTCTGATGATTCTGAATGCCAAGTGAAGGAAAAATAGCTGCACTTGCCTCAGTGCCATAGTATGCTGTTCTTCTCCTGTATCCCATACATATAAAGCGTGATTTTCAATTTAGTGCGCAGTGCGTACACATGTTCCTATGTTCGTTTGCGAGCTACGTGGTGCAGCACCTAGTACCACACGCACTGCGGAATACAAGCAAGCAAATCAACATACTATTTGAATATATTATAAATAATATTTATTATATACCATATAAAAATAGGTAGACATAGATGCAGAAAATTATTGTCCCTCATAATTTTGCCATGGTGTGCAGTGCACACCATGCACATATGGACCACACGCCACTGATATATATATATATGGTACTCCCTTTTTCCCTTCGTCATTGGAAATGTTATTTCCGTAAAAAACCAGAATTATAGAACAGTGTAACAGTTAACTTTAAATAAAAAATGTGACTTTAAATTCTGATTACTTTTATTTTATATTCTTCTCAGAGGTTATCATTATTACAGAAGTTATTGATCTTCGAGATATCGCTTAACAAGGACATGAGTGTCCGCATATGTATATTTATTTAATGATGTTGGATTAATTTTTCTTCACATTTTAAATAAGTAATTAGTGATTTGACATGCAGAAATTGCCATGGAGCAGTGGACAAGTGCTTTACGATGAGTATTACAAAAACTCAGAAAGAAAGAGTAAATTTTTAAAATATCCCTATACAACTAAATTTTGAATATTAATACTGTTTAAGCAATATTTCCTAAAAATTATTTGCGGGTCTTTACGATTTATAATTCACTGATTCATGAAACTTATTAAATTATTTTAAAATTATTGCCTTATCAAATAATGATTTTAGTTTTAGAAAATGGTACGGAGCAACAAAATAACTTTGAACTCCGCTAGTGTCGCCATCTAGCATTCGTAAAAAGATATATTTCATATTGATTTAATTACAGAAATTGCACTTGACAATAAATTGACAAATATAATGATATCGCCAAATATTTTAGAGATGCTTTCCCTTTAATTTAATATGTCAATTATTTATATCACGTATTATGAATAATTTAAGCATTATTATTTCAATTCATCGGAGTAATACTAGTATTATTACAAAAATAGCAACATCATTACGATCTTATTCTAACAGTTATTTGATTATACTTTATGGGATCTGACATGGTAATACAGCCTTTTTTTTAAGTTATAAATTGCTTATGACTATATTAGCTGCTCCTGTTTTTTTGTTATTTCTGCATCCTGCTTGACAGTCGGAACTGAAAGCGAAATTATTTGATATATTTGTGACGTGTTATTAGGCATGACTAGTAATTTCTCCATAATTTCCCAGTAGCGACATGTTATTAAAGTACTTTTCACCTTTTTTTAAAATAGATAAATTGTATTTAAAATTTTTATTTCGTAAATAATAGCAATTATATTTTCTTTCTGTCTATGAATTAATTATGTCTTATGCATTAGTTTAGACACGGAACATGTAGACTAGAATCTTAATTCATTTGAAGAAATTAAAATGTTTTATTTCCCCCCCCGTTATTATGACAGACATTTACATTAAAACCAAAATTACTAAAACTAACTGTTATATATATATATATATATCTCAGTGGCGTGCGGTAGGTTTTCAAGCAGGGTGTGCAGAGAACATGGATTTTCCAATAAATCTTTAATTATTGAGACATCTGAATTCTCCATTCTGAAACGGGTTATTTATTATGAATATAAATTTAAAGATTACAATTAATAAAGTATTTACCTACGAGTAGTCGATTTATAACTATAAAAACAGCTAAACTTATTAGAACTCAACTAGCACTGAAGCAAAAATTATGTGTTTAGTTGTATGGTATCATATCGGCGTCGAAAAAGCAACGCTTCGGGCTCAAAAGAAATACTTATATGTTCAGCAAACTGAGCACCACATGGCACCCTCCGCTACGGTGCCTCATCCGGATGCTCATTGGTGCCGACAAACCGAAAGTCTATTCCCCGTGCAGAGGATTTCGCTGCACGCTGGCACAATAGAGCGAATTGTTTCTTGTTCGGTCGGTGGATTAAATTATATTTATTAATTGTTTTTAACATTTGGAAATCATATATTCTGAGAAAAACATCTTGACAATTTTTAAAAACAAAACCAGGGATATGGTGTTACAGATATAACTTATATACTGTCTGTAAGACACAATGAATGGTAAAATTTGGACTGTTCTGTTAAAATTCGTTTCTTTAAAACAAAACAACATTGTTTTTCGGTTAATTATTTCAATAAATAGAATACATCACCGGAATTACGTTACCACACTAAAACATTTCACTTTATATTGATGAAATACTTCTTTTATATTGCCCTGAAAACAAAATCTTACAATATATAAATTTAAACATGAACAGTCTCTAAAATCGTATTCCCAGTTAATCAGTTAAAAAACCTAAAGAGCTTCAGCACGTAAGTCCCCGCTCTATTACAACGTTTCATAACTCGTACCTTCTGATGATTCTGAATGCCAAGTGAAGGAAAAATAGCTGCACTTGCCTCAGTGCCATAGTATGCTGTTCTTCTCCTGTATCCCATACATATAAAGCGTGATTTTCAATTTAGTGCGCAGTGCGTACACATGTTCCTATGTTCGTTTGCGAGCTACGTGGTGCAGCACCTAGTACCACACGCACTGCGGAATACAAGCAAGCAAATCAACATACTATTTGAATATATTATAAATAATATTTATTATATACCATATAAAAATAGGTAGACATAGATGCAGAAAATTATTGTCCCTCATAATTTTGCCATGGTGTGCAGTGCACACCATGCACATATGGACCTCACGCCACTGATATATATATATATATATATATATATATATATATATATATATATATATATATATATATATATATATATATATATATATATATATGGTACTCCCTTTTTCCCTTCGTCATTGGGAATGTTATTTCCGTAAATAACCAGAATTATAGAACAGTTTTACAGTTAATTTTAAATAAAAAATGTGACTTTAAATTCTGATTACTTTTATTTTATATTCTTCTCAGAGGTTATCATTATTACAGAAGTTATTGATCTTTGAGATATCGTTTAACAAGGACATGAGTGTCCGCTTATGTATATTTATTTAATGAGGGGGGATTAATTTTTCTTCATATTTAAATAAGTAATTAGTGATTTGACATACAGAGATTGCCATGGAGGAGTGGACAATTGCTTTACGATGAGGATTACAAAAGCTCAGAAAGAAAGAGTAAATTTTTAAAATATCCCTATACAACTAGATTTTGAATATATTAATACTGTTTAAGCAATATTTCCTAAAAATTATTTGCGGGTCTTTATGATTTATAATTCACTGATTCATGAAACTTATTAAATTATTTTAAAATTATTGCCTTATCAAATAATGATTTTGGTTTTCGAAAATGGTACGGAGCAACAAAATAACTTTGAACTCCGCTAGTGTCGCCATCTAGCATTCGTTAAAAGATATATTTCATATTGATTTAATTACAGAAATTGCACTTGACAATAAATTGACAAATATAATGATATCGAAAAATATTTTAGAGAAGCTTTCACTTTAATATAATATGTCAATTATTTATATCGCATATTATGAATAATTTAAGCATTATTATTTCAATTCATCGGAGTAATACTAGTATTATTACAAAAATAGCAACATCATTACGATCTTATTCTAACAGTTATTTGATTATACTTTATCGGATCTGACACGGTAATATAGCCTTTTTTTAAAGTTAAATTACTTATGACTATATTAGCTGCTCTTGTTTTTTGTTATTTCTGCATCCTGCTTGACAGTCGGAACTGAAAGCGAAATTATTTGATATATTTGTGACGTGTTATCAGGCATGACTAGTAATTTCTCCATAATTTCCCAGTAGCGACATGTTATTAAAGTACTTTTCACCTTTTTTTTTAAATAGATAAATTGTATTTAAAATTTTTATTTCGTAAATAATAGCAATTATATTTTCTTTCTGTCTATGAATTAATTATGTCTTATGTATTAGTTTAGACACAGAACATGTAGACTAGAATCTTAATTCATTTGAAGAAATTAAAATGTTTTATTCCCCCCTCCCCGTTATTATGACAGACATTTACATTAAAACCAAAATTACTAAAACTAACTGTTATTGTCAAATTCTATTAACTGCTTCTGTTACTTTTTACTACAGATCAAATATTTATAAATAAAAAATAAGATTCTAAATTGTGTTTTTCCTTTGATCAAAAATTTAATTTTGAATATGCGAATACGTGACCATTTGCATTCACAGTACTAATTTCTGTAGTTCATATTTAATCATAGATGGCGCCACAAAACAGGTATGTTTTTGTCTCTCCCTTCCAATAGAATGGTATTTTCAGAGCACCTGATCCCGACGGACTAATCTCTAGTTATGAAGGTACATAATATGACAAATGAGCGGTTCATAATATCATACGCACTCAACATGCCAGTAAAACATAAAATAAAAAATGAATAATTATTTAAAAGAAAGTGAATGATTATTTGAAAAATAGCAAAAGAAGTAATAAAAAATAAAAGTAATAAATGTTGATAAATGCGGATAAATATGATAAGTGCGAAAAGAAATAATGAGTAAGTACGGTAATATATTTGTAAATGAGATTAAATAATTAAAATAACAAATAAGTGAGTGAAAAAAGGTGAAAAAAATTTAAGGTACAAGTGTTGAAAAACATAAAATTGAATTTAGGATAACTATCAGGAAAATTTAACATGACTTTAAAGTATTTCATATATATATATATATATATATATATATATATATATATATATATAAATAATGCAGTGGACTCAAGTCAAAGAATGTACTAATGAATAGATCACAATAAATAGCTTAAATATTAATGTGTTTAAAACACAATAAATGCTTTAAAAAAATGTAATAAAAATAAGAAACATAGAGAAGAGAGTTAGACAGGTGAGAGATAATACGATAAGTAATCAGCAATGATTTCTCATTTTCAAGATTATTAAGTGTTAAAAATTTTTTTTCGAAATTTTGATGAACTTATCTTTAATGGTTAATAAATTTAGATCATATTTAATAATGTCATTTCGAAGCTAGTGAAAAGCTTTGACAATGTGTTTTATAATTTTGATGTTTGATGGGAATGCATATGATCAGACTGGCATGCAATAGCATGTGCAAGGCAGTATTACTGTTTTACATAGAAGAGCCTCTAGTTGCACATTTAAATGAGGCAAATAAAATAGAAAACGAAGATCATGGAGTCTGTCCATCATCAATTTTTCATTGTAGTTAATTAGGTTTTCTTCGAAAACTGAGTAAATTTACGAATTCCAAACAATATCACAGTATGGTTTGATAAGTATGGTGTGATTGAAATGAATAAAAAAAAAAAAAAATGAGTGTTTGCCACAGGGATCAACTGTGAAATTTTTGGTACCCACTTTACTACATTTTTGTTCCGCTTTTGTTTCCAAGTGACACTACTTTCTTAATGACCCACAAGATAACATAAAACAAATTAATTCACTTCTAAAAAAAGAATAACTATTACTGAGCTATTATTAGAAACTGAAACTGTGGAATGTATATAAAAAAAAAGTTTAGTTAGGAAACCTGCAGTCAATTTTTTGATACATTAGAACCTACTGTTTCAACCTAATTCCTAAAGTTTACAAACTTTCATACTAGCAAAAGAATTCAAACATGAAAATTCTTAGTACTGAAAAACAGTAGCATACCTATTAGGCCATCACACAGCAGTTTGTTACAGAGGATTATATTCTTTTCAAATAAATGTTCTAAAGGAATTGCAAAATTTTACACTTTTCATTAAGATTTTAAGATGTTTCCCAAGTTAAGAGAAAGTATGTAGTAGAGCTCCTGTGTTTTCTTTTTTAAAGTAAAAATGGCACAGGAGTTAATATGACATATTTCATGGTACTACTATAAGTTAATATACAAAATAAAAAATAATAGATTTGGAACATTCAGATTAGATACAGCTTCCTTAGAGGTTAAAATAGGTGTCTTAGTAGTTCATGTAATAACTCTTCTGTTCTTGTGTCAGATGTTTCAGAACCCACAACCTCTGGCACACAAACATCTGTAACATCCATTCATGCAGAATTGTGTGAACACTTCTTTTGCTGATAGACATTTCATCTGCAATCTTGCAAACGATAATTCTCCCAATTATTTCTCACGACTGCCCACAGCTGCAATTATTGCTGGAAGATAACCATGTGCTTGCTTGGGTCATTCCTGTACCTTAAGCCACAAGGAAAAAGATTTTCTACAGTGGAAGCATTCCATATTAAGTGTAAATAGACTTTACTAGCATCTCAACAGGGGGACGGTATTTCACCACCAATCTCCAACAAACTCATTCGTAAAAATGGTTTTTCCTGAGCAATCAGAAAATTTATGCGAGTTTAGGGCAAAGGTGTTTTTACATGTGACTTAAAATATTTTTGCAATAGAACTTTTGAAGATTGTTCAATCAACATGTAAAGTCAGTTGATAAGAACTTTGATTTCAGACTTCTAAAATAATTATTAAAATGCTGTAGTAATATTTAATAATAAATATTATTAAAGCAATTACTTAGATGCGCAAATTTTTTTTTCGAAAGTGGAGCTACATACTTGATGGACACCGATAGAACACCAACTAAAATCAAAAATGAAAATATGTCGAAATCCAGTAGTGTTCAGGTAATCAAAGTTCAATAATCCAAAGTGGGAGAGCAAACAAAACATTTATTTACATTTAAATTCGATATTGAGCAGATTGCTCATAATCAGGTGAGGGATACAACCAAAAAATAACAAAAGAAAAATATACCAACTACGAGCCGCGAAAAAACTAACACACAGACGCACAAAAGCACCCTCTAGAGGTGGGTCCAAACAATACTACAGAGTCCTGACATGAAAACCTCTACACCATCAAATATCTAATACAGACTAGCATATAGCCTGTCATATGCCGGAATTAGTAAAATTTTTAATTTTCAAGAATTCTAAAGTACCCTATGCGGCAGGTAAAAAATTTGTTTGGTTTTTGGCTGAGAATTATGTGATACACGCTCAATTTGTTTATTTTTATACTTCTCTAAAATCTCCTCACAATGTGAATGCAGTTTAGAATCACATTAAATTCATTTAGTCAAATCATGTAATGTATACAAAACACACAAACAAACAAACTTCTTAATTTTCAAAGATATATAACTTAAACACTAGATATTTATTATTCCTTGAAATAGACTCCTAGATTTTTACAAATATAATTTGTTGTTTATACTGGTGATAAAATTTTCATTGAATCAAAAGAGAATCAATGATTCAATTTTAAAAATTATCACATATATACCTAATCTATTATTTAAGCTAAATATAAAAGAAGATTATTTAGGTAATAACCAAGTTCAGTGATAAAACGTATGAAAATAATGCACTGATATTTAAATAATTTAAAATAAGAAATTATCAAATGAAATGTTTAAAGGAATGATGTCATAATGCTAGAAAAAATATTTTTACCTATTTATTATGTGATATAATTATAAACTTAAATGACTGATCTGAAACAAGGAAAATAAGGCTTGAAATAATGGCATTTAATACTCGAAAAAGGGGGAAAGAGCTGCATTTTGATTGTTTTAGACTTGCTTTGAAGTTTGCTAACCCTAACTCATCAAGAATCCAATATGGATGCCCCTATCCATTCCAGGTCCAACTGCTTCGTAAATTCAAGGACAGACTGACAGATAGCTTAGGTTATTATACAGGGGATCTGAATGACATATGCTCTGTGCCATATGCACTTTGTATCTTTAAATTACTCTAGCACTCACATTTTTCACCATTAAAATTTATGTAATTACTCATTGAGAAGTTTAGATGCATCCATATGAATAATACCATTAAACTTGCTCCTATCTATCACACATATCAGCCTCAATCTGAAGACATCTGCATTCCCAGCACTCAAAATCAAAAGAGACTTTGTAGTCTCCTGTACTTTAAATGATAATTTGTAATCCTAACAGTGCCACTCTCAGTTACACAAACTTTATATTAACATTAAATACAGATAAAACACATTTTCAAATCTACCTTAATGACTTAATACATGTGGTTATCTTCAGATTGTAATGTTATAAAACACACAGATAAGTATTATGGAAAAAAATAACATTTGATGACTTTAATATAAAAAGTAATTATAATAAATATTTTTAAAATTTACTAAGTATTTAAGCATCTTCATACATACGAATGCCAGCTATTTTTCTATTGATATTTCCATAAAACATTAATAAAAGAAGCCAAGCCATGGTAACTCAATCAGCATAGACATCAATCTCAACTGAAGATTTGCAAGTTTAACACTCAAGTTGATCAAAGATCCATTGTGTTCAAACAATAATTCTAGAGGTAGCAGAAGAAGCCCAGGGTCATCTGCTTTTAACTTACCAGGGACAATGTTACTCCCAAAGCACTCCTTAAGCTACACTTCCTTCCCAAGTGGTACTGAATAGGTTACAGCTTCACAGTTAAGTTTCAGAAAGATATTTTGTCTGAATTGCAAACTGTGTTGGAAAAAATTCAAACAGCAGCCACAAAGTCTTATAAGATTTAAACTCGAAAGTGTAACTTTAATAATACAAATTGAAAACTTGACATACAGAAACCTTCTATAGAAATACAATCTTACTGATCACATACCAACCCACAGTAAATTTTACACTAATGTCTTTACTTATGCTGCAACATTTTTTAATTTTTAAAATGTTGTTCCAATTATTACATCAAGAACACATCCATAAAAACAATTCAAAACCATCATTTTGTACATGTTAACATTTATATAATGACATCAATAAAACTTATCTGAATATTAGCTAGTTTGTTTATTTTTAGTAGCATAAATAATTATATAATTAAGCTAATTGTAATCAATAAAATCTTTATGTAATCATTAAGATAGTTATTTTGAATTAAATTTGATTCTAGAAAAGGATAATGTCCTTTGAAAAAATCAATAAAAAAGATTAAAATTATCAACCTATGATTTTTATTCCTTTAAAAAGAAAATATTTTTTCAAAATTCCAAATGCTAACAAGTCATTAATAAAACTGATGTAACTTCCTGTCCAGTGATCACTATTTTTAGCAAATTCATACAGGAATATAATATCTTTAAACTATATTAAGCATATTCATAAATTTATTTAAAAAATTTCTCCTAAAATGAAATAGAATTTTTGAATTTTCAGGCAATACTAAAATTGAAAAATTCATTGTTCTTTAATTGAAATTTTCAATTTTCACAAAACCCAAACTCAAAAATTCTGTCTATTTTTAAGTCCATAAAATTTAAACTATAAAAACATTTAATATTACAGATAATCTGTAAAAATTAACAGGTATACTCATATGTACCTAGAATGAAACCCATCAGTACTTGTGAATTTGTTACAGTGATAAACTGAGTCATATACAGGCAGTGTATGAATATTAGAAAGAAAGACAAAAACAAAATAAGAGACAAGTATTTAATGAGCAGTTGTACACCTACATCAGTTAAGCACAGCGGGCACTAATTTTTTAAACATTCTGCACTGAAATAACTATTCTACATCACTGGAATTGGAACAGATGATGCTTTTTAGATCCTCACATTTTGATATGGTCAAACTAATAAGGCAAACAGTTACAATATTAAAGCCGAAATTGGTAGAAATCAACAACTGTATAAAAATAGGACAATACTAAAATGTATAATGCACAGCATAAATCAAATGGCAGCACCAGTCTAAAAATTTAAATCACAGAGTGCAAAAATCACACAATTAAGGCGAAGCAGTTCAATATTGACATTAATTCACTCAATTGGTCCATTTATTAAACCAAGAATTTAGTAGCATATGATCAAACACTAGAAAAGAAACAGAACTTGCCAAGATATGAAAGACTTTATGACAGCAGATCACTTTAAAATTGTATACAACAGTTCAGCAACAGATAAAAAGTGAGTTTCAATACCTTTAATCAGCACAACTGTTAGATAAAAAGTTCTGGAACACTTAAGATATCAGACACAGAACATCAAAATTAGAAAATTTCTTTTTGCATAGTTAGGCTGCATACCATCAGTGCAGTTTAACAATATACTATTGCATATGGAATATTTGGCTTCATAACAAAATGTTTTATACACAGCTCAAAAACCCGAACATCAGTGTTAAGTACTACACATGCACTCCCTCCATAGTAAAGTGAATCTCGAAATATCAGTGATTTATAACAGATTAATATGCAACTTCAAACACGTGTCTTTCCAGCCATTTGATAGATCAAATGAGATACTATTATACAAATTAAACAAAGCCAAAAAAGTCTGATCTGAAATACAAAAATAATAAAGTACTGGCTTGATTATAAGTATAAAATTAATGTATGATCTAACATGCAAATAGGAATCAATAAAACAATGATTCTTTAACATAAAGAAAGCCTTCTTGCTGATACAGCCTCAGACAGCTCATCCAGAGAAATTCTCTTTACAGTTTTCTTCATTGTTTACCGATAAAGCTTTCAGGCGCACCTCTTCAATGTGTCGTTCCTAGATGAAAATGATAAACAATACAGTTATTACATAAAGTCATGTAAATTCATAAAATTAAGTTTTGAAAACTTAAAGTGATACAAGGAAATAAATTTTTGAAAAAACATTTCTAGAGACCCTTGAAATTCGTTAAAATATTAATTTCTTGAGTAACATAAAAAAAGTTATGTAAATAGCCACATTTAAGAGAAAGATATTCTTGGGAACTGAAAGCCTCCAGGTTTAGAACTTGAGCATTTTTTTATATTGACATTTTAAACATAAAACAAATACATAAGAAAATCTTGTAAAACATAATTAACTAAGCTGTTATCTAGTGAACATTCAATATTTTGCAATGTATTTCAAGCATTTGTTTTCTCATGTTTAACCTCCCCTTTATCTTTTTCTGTCAGTGGTTCTCAGGAAGCACACAAATATCAATCAATATCAAAATTATATCAGCTTACGTCAAATGGATTTGCCCCGTTTCTCTTTATGATATCCCTGAATATCATTTTGTAATATTTAACACTGCTCTTGGTCAATTTACAGTATGGTAATTTTGCCATGCAAACTAATTCATTCACTTCTTAGAGTAAGGCCTTTTCAATTTGTTTAGACACCTTTTGTCAAAAATTTATATTGCCTGGCATTTTCCCCTTCACAACAAAAATCTACAGCAGTTCAGTTCTTCGCCTGTCTCACAGATTTCCAAAGAATCTCAATTACATTTAGCCATAGTTCTTGTTGTGTTGCTTGATACAGAGTGCAAAGTATATTCACTTCTGTTCACATTCTGCTAATGTGGAATTGTGCATTGCAATGAATGTAGCAAATTATAATCAACCCGCTGACTGCTCATACCACGATTTCCATGGGCAATTCAAATGTAGCAAAATTTGCTCATCCCGCGATTTCCATGGGCATGTGTTCCCATTCTTCCTTTTTACTGTTTAACCAGTGGAATAAAAATTATATACAGTATTAGACATTTAATTAGGTAATAAATGAAATCATTTGACTAGAGCTATAGTTATATTAGATAATAGAATTATAGATAGTATGTTATAAATAGAAATTAACTGTATTTCAATAGGAATTTATTAAAAAATAAATTTTTATGTGATAACATTTGAAATTAGTTTTTCTGAAAGCTTAGTTTCTCATCATAAAAGACAATATAAAAAATCTTTTCTAGAGAAAAAATTAGTATTTCAATTTTAAAATTTATATATATATATTTAAACTATGAAGGGAAAAAAAGCAATTTAAGAGGTCTTGGTTTACAAATTGAGCAGACAGAGGGTTAACTGTCAGAAAACCAAATTTAATCTTTACTAGTATCTAAAAATATTGCTTAATATTATTGCAATATTTTATAACACTGCTAACAGCATCAAGAGAAACACATTCAAAACAGTAGATTTTGTAAAGACTGACAAATTTACTAAATTTTTTAGAAGAATATTTCTCTTTTGGAAATACAAACTCTTAAATATCTTCTCAAACAATTTCAAATTTTAATTTTGCATTATGTCAGTCAATATCAACTGATGTCAAAAATATGTCATATTTACTAACATTTGCATGCAACTGACAGATATTTGCAATACCTGGGTTGTATGTTCATGTTTTCACAAGCATATATATTCTGTACAAAGGTTGCATTAAATTCTGTTTCTCTACTTTAATATTTTTCCATAATTAGTGTACTTCAATATATGGCTATAACATTTTGAATATCAGTTTCAGCGATGTTAAAACATTAACTACAATACCAACAACTTAATTTTAAATATAGGTCAAATGTAATTCAATTTAGCTCTAATACAGATTTTCACTATTGACTTTCATAACTGAATACAGGCAGCAGTTTAAAGTTTGTGAGGCTAAGATTCATCCCGGAATTAGTTAAAACACTAGAAATTTTAAGGAAAAAACTAATGTTTTAAACAGGAAAAGTATTAACTAAAGTATGATGATCCTCATACACATTGCTATATGAAAATTTAAACAAACATAATACAATTTATGATTTGGCATACATTTAAAATTTCTCAAGTAGAAGTAAAAATTCATTTATTTCGGCAGATTTGTAAATTTCTGCCAATTATGAATTTTGAGGGTCTCTATATATACAGATTTTAGCAATTTCCATTGCTAATCCAAATTGAAACAATTTTATAAAATGCAAAATATGAACCCCACAAATAAACTGAAAATCAATAAAATTTTAGGAAAAACACTAAGGGATGGGAGAGGATGCTACCATTCTATTAGTTCCATGCTTTATGATTAGGATTTTCAGTCATTCAAATGTTACAGTAAAAGTTAAATAAAATTAAAATATACAAGTCCGATGCTTAAACTGATGATCTTTTATCTAATTTTAAAAAGGAAAAAAATATTGATATCACAAAGGGATGGGAGAGGGTTCTACCACTCTACTAGTTCCATGCTTTATGATTATGATTTTCAAAGTCATTCAAATACTGTTATAAGGAAAGGTTGCAGAAGAAGGGAATTATAAAAGTCTTGCTTAAATTGAAATTCAGAAATAGAATTTGCAAGGGGAAATAAGATAAAAATTCATTGGTATCAGCACTAAATGAAAACCGATAACAGTTCAGAAAAACAGGAAAAAAAAAACCTTTTTATGATAAACAGCATGCTTATTTTGGTAAAAAATACTTAGAATTTGATAATGGGGATTTTATCAGAGATATATATAAAAAAGGAAGTAATGCATTTATTTAATTTGTGTTAACTGCAAAACAACCCCATTTTTAAATGTGAAGTGGTAGGGGGGGAATTATAGTTCTGAACTATATAAGAATAATTTATAAATATTTAAATGTATCATTTAATTTCGTTTCAAATTTTACACTAAAATGAGAACAAATAAAGTAGAAAGAATCGTATTCAACTAATACATAACAATTCAAGTACATAAATATTTAAAACCAATATGAAATTATATGGCTTAATAAATTTACAGGATCAAGCATATAAGTAAAAGCTTTTTTTTAAAAAAATATAATCGCTCAAATCTGAAAAGATATTACATACCCGTAGTAAAATTTTAGGAGATTTATTGTTTGAAAAAGCACTAAAGGAATTTTGTAAACATAACATATCAGTGAAATAATTCATGAAAATGTGGTAAACCAAGTATAATTTAAATCTAAACAAAAATGAAATCATAATTTTAAAAACTGTAAAGGCCTTATATGTTAAAACTGTAAAAAACTGTTGAATATTTTTTTTTGCTATCACACAAAAAATATGCATTTTTCATCGGGAAACAATCTTTTTCAGCATGTATGTGTTGACAAGCAATAAGACCTCAAGAATATCAAAAATAACACTGGCATTGCCAACTTAAACTTAACTTACTCTAATTTATTTAGTAATGTTTAGTTTTAGACTTAAAAAATTTTTTTTTTTATTTACTAATAGTGTGCATATTATCCGCTAAAAAAATATCCACATTACTAAACTAGATGAAAAAGAATTAAAATTTTTACAGTAATTCTTTAAGATGAAAAAGACTGGAATCAAATATATTTTAATTTTAAATTTAATAGATCTTTTAATTCTTTATTATTAAAAATAACTTTGGCCAATGTTATATCATATATCAGATGCCTAAATATTATTATTATTATTTTTTTTTTCCAAAAATGTGTATATTTGCATGAAATACCATGCTCAAATTAATACATATTAAGTGCTTTGTAGAAAATTACCAAAGCCTATTTAATTTAGTATAAGGAAACTACTAATTTTTAATTTAATGTGTTTTTCAAAAGTGTACTGGATTTTATTATAAAAATATGCATACTACAAATTAAATTTTCAGAAAATTATTTTTATGCTAATTAAAATTATAAAATTAAAGCTTATAAGAAAATTATCACTGATATAATGCGTTTACTATTACTGAACTGTGGTTAAAAGCTTGAAACACAGTTGAAATAAGCAATATTATAGTAGAAGGCATAGAGCTTGGAAAACCCTGGCATTTTTAAAAGTACAGCCCAGGTAAACTTTATAGGAAGTTAAAAACATTTTTAAAGACTAAATTTTTATTATACAAGTGTTAGGTCTAAAAAAAAGGACTAAGAGTAAAAAAAAAAAAGTGGGGGGTTAAAGTTTATAGACACTGAAGTACAACAGATAAAATTGATCCAGAAATTTATTAATGCTAGTGAACCACTTTTCATTAAGGTTTTAATGAAAGGTTTACCATAAATGTAAAACATAAAATAAATGCTTATGGTGTGGTGTAATATATTTCTTTTTTTAAGATAAACTGAGCAATAAGTATAATATGCTCCTTTTGATATACTGAATCAATTTTTATTCCTTTAAAGCTTAAAATTCTGAATCATGTATTTACTGAAATTTCAAAAATACTTTTGAAAATTTATATTAATAGCATTTGTTTCATTAATCAAACCAATTTTACATACTTTAAAAAGATATGTAAATCCATACTTGATATCTTTTATACATTGGCATCCATAAAACTTTTTGCAATAAGGCGATTTCACGCAGTAGGGCAAATTCTCAAATTATGACAATTCTGGCTTTAGTTTTAAACGGAAGGGCAGTTTATTGTTTGTCTATTGGCTGTTGTAAACATGAAAATGAATGGGAAGGGTATTATAGTAGTTTGTGACGTTGCGACAAATTGCCTTTTATATCAGCTAGTTAAATTTCTTAAGTGGTACACAATAAATGTAATTAAAGTTATTCTAATTTTTCCTTCCCACCAGGAAAATTCTAAGCAAAAGTTAATTGCAGTTAAGGAAATCTTTATATGTTCATAACATATAACATATTTGCTTTTTTTTTTTTTTTTTTTTTTTTTTTGATAAATGCGATTCTAGGAAATCATAAAATTAAGTTAAAACATATTTTATTGATTTTTCTAAACAGATATTAAAATATTACAAGTATCAAACTATTTGCTAAGCTTTAATTGTATGTAAAAAAAAATTTATATTAAAAAAAAACCACCCATTTGCAAAAGCGATTCCTCTAGTTTGGGGATGTCACTATTTATTCTTAGCAAGATAATACTGGAAATTAATATCTACAAATATATTCAGCATTCTGATTTTTTTTTTTTTTTTTTTTTTTTTTTTTTTTATCAGCCATGTGAATTTCTGTTGTAAAAAAAATTTTACCTTAAAATTAAACCCAAAGCTGCAAATGTTACAGACAATTTGTAAAAGTTGGCAGGTATGTAAATCTGGTTTTGAAGTGTTTAAAAAAGGAAATTAGGGTAAATTATAGTTCATTATAAAAAAAAAAATTAAGCAGATTTTATTAGATGCTGAGGGACTAAATGGGAGGGTAGAAAGCCCCAACTGAAAATTAGTTAAGAGTCACAAAGATTTATATATATAAAAAAAACAGTAAGTTGAGACAAAATGAAAACTTGCGTAGTATATACATAAGAAAGAGAAACCCCATATTAGTGAACCACATGCAAAGCTTTTGAGAAATCAGCGCAAACCCATTCTAAACCCAGCTAAATTAAGCAGCTAGTCAGCTTCTAGGCATAAAGGTTTTACTTTCATGTCTGAAATATCTTACATGCTCCTGAAGTTTTTCCAACATTGCCTGGAATTGAATAGATCGTTTTTGTTCAGCACTGTCCAATCTTTTTTGTATTTGCTGGAGTTTACTTCCATCTTGCTGGTTTAGCTCATTCATTTGTCGTACTCTTAGAACATGAGTTTTCTACATGCAATAAAATGTTCAACAGAAAAGAGAAGGATATGAAAACAAAATAAAAACCTAATCCATATAGTTCTACAAATCTAAGCTAAAACAAAACATAGAATTTAAAATTATTGGAAAGGTTTATGTTAGTTACAAGGTGTCCAGCGAAGAAACCATTTAGAAATTTGTTATTTGCAATTTCTTCTCTGATAAAGTCACATTATTAAATACACAGTTCCTTTCAATTCTTTTATAAAATTATTTTTTGACAAATTTGTATTTAAAGTCAAATTACAATATAAACAAAATCCCTGTGTATTGAGAATTTTGAAATATCCTTTTCTGTCTTTGAGAAATTCGGAATAACTTGAGTAATTAGAGAAGATTAATCAATGTTGTTAAAATAATTATAAAAGAAAAAAAACTAACTCTTTCAGTTCTGCTTTATCCCATTTTATTTATATTTAAATGATGCAACCTAATATATTAAAAATTTTACATTATTGCTTTAACATTCAATTTGCACCATTTTTGTTAGCTTCTTTGATTACTGACTTTTTCCCATTGCTTTTTAACCAATTTTAATTTTTCCCGTTTGAGCTCTAATTGCTTAATCTTATGAAAATTCTTTTCATTGCCCCATATTCTCATTTAATAGCAGATAAGTATTTTTTAATGCACAATGGTGCTTAAGTGCAGTTTTGTTTTTTAATTTTAGCTGGCAGAATTGGATATTTTTAAAGTTTATTTCCCCCTTTAGAAATTGTTTCACAAATTCCCCAATATTCCCAGAATTGCAAAGTCCTGCTGATTCTGGGTAACTGGACACCTTGAGTTAAAATACTTTAAAATTTAAAAGATTGACAGATTGACAAAATCGTATTAGACATCTGAAAATAAAAACTTTAAATTTATTAACGTTAAAGCAAAATTTTTTTAAACTCTTTTTCTACATGCTATAAAAAGATAATTTTAAACAATTATAAAAATACTTAAAATTTAAAATCTATCATCAAACTGGTCTGATATTCAATCAGAAGTACTCTTTCAATAAAAATATTCCATGTCTTCAGATTACTTTTAAGTTTAAGAAATGCCAAAGTTTCTTACATGTTCCTTAATTTTTTCTTGAATCTCTTTTAAAATAGCTTCCCGGTTAGCTTGAGCAATTTCAAGCTTCTTAATACTTTTTTCTCTTAAATTTTCTGTTTGCTCTTCCATTTGCTTCTTAACTTCCAAAATGTGCTTATCCTAAAATTAGGAAATATTTATGTATTAATACATAGCTTGATACAAAAAACTTTTTAAACAAATGAACATTCTTCATATGGCTACTCTAAAACTTTTCTAAAGTGATGAAAAGCAAAGAGTAGAATCATGGGTTTTGGGAAGGGGGGAAAAAAAGCACTCCAACCCCTAAAGAAGTGCTTCCCAGCAAATTTTTAAGATTTGGAACATTCTTAGCAACTTAAGTTCTCTTCAAGAAAATTGATGCTAAGAATGTTCTAAATCTTAAGTTAATATAAAATACATTACCTTATCATTAGTTATTTTAAGACTTAAACAGTTATAATTTAAATTCACTACTTTACTTTTTTTTTTTAATCAAAGTTAGTATAACTTTAACTTACTAGCCCAACATTACATGCACCAGGAAAATGCACTGGACTACATGCACAGGGTATCATACCTTTGAGTTTTTTTCATATTTTCTACAATAAATCCATACACTAAAGATAAATGTGAAAAAGGTAGAATACACTCATAAAAATTTAAAAATGCTATTAACATTTAAGACAAATTCTCTGGCAATACATGTTACAAGTGGGTTTTTTTTTTTTTAAGGTTTTATAAACAAATTTAGTATTTCTGTCTGCATTTGACTCATGTTTCTTTAAGCTCTTGATATATATATATATGGCATCTCTCTCAAGAAGAGTTCTAGATTTCAAGAATCCAAATGGAAAGCAACACTTTTTTAAACACATATTTCAAGTAAATTTATTAATGTTTTAAAAACATTGACATTACAATTTGGTTTTTTTTTGGGGGGTGGGGGGGGTGTCAACTTTTGTGATCGTATCACTTCCTAAAAATAATCATTTTCATTCAAATTTTAATTTGAAACAGCATCTGTAATTTGTTCACCCGATTCAATTTCAATTGATGAATTATTACTATTATATCCCTCTTTACTTGATATTTCATCTTTGTTGAAAATATCTTCATTCAAAGGAACATTAGCCAATAAACTTAATTGTTTGTATTTTGTCATTAATACAGAGATAATACACTATAAGAAAATTTTAAAGTGCACATCCTGACTCAAGAAACAACAGAAAGAGGAAAATATATCCTTTTTGAGACTGTTTTAAGATATTTAAATATTTTTTCAATTTATCTTCCCCATCTTAGGTTATGATTAAAATGTTGGCTATATGGGGAATCATCCCTTTTCGATTTAAGATTGGGAAGAAACATCGAATAAAGTGAGGTGGTGGGTATGCAATACCCTGTGCAAGCCCAGATTAAGGTTGCAAGTCATTATGTCAAAGATTTAAGATATTATCGATATATTAAGTACAATATATACAGCACAGAGTAAAACAAATATAGAATTTAAACAATTTGTAGCTTATCACTAGCAATCAACTGTCATTTTTAACTATCATAGAATGTGATTTAAAAAATAAAAACCTTGGAATCAAAGATTTATTTCTTATTCCATATTTTTAAAGTGAAGCTTAATAAATAACAAACTGATATTTATCAAGATTTCAGTCACTGCACCTTTTGAAAAAGTGAATATATTAGTCAAGTTCAAAAAATAAAAATGTCAATACAAACATAACTATACAGATTTGCAGATACTAAAAAATTAATTATATTGTTTATAGAACTGCCATCTATCTTCACTGAAAACAAAAATTTGTTCCTTGAAAGCATAGAAATTCTGCAAACTTTTTCAGCATCACCCAAAAGAGAACACTACTAGGCATTAATGGGTTAATTCCATTTTGGTAATAGCAACACCTTGGCTGCTCAAACACAGCCACACACTTCCAATTTGTCACTAACCCAGGTAGAAAAAAATAATCCGTCTATATCAAAATTATATCAGCCTACATTAAATGGACCCTAATAGCATCCCAGACTATTTTTTTTTCCATATTTATAAATGTTAACATTTCCCAATATCTCCTGAAATTCTTCAATATCATTTTGCCCTCATTTTGCAAAAGAGTAAACTGTAACACTACACAAAACCTATGTGTTTAAAATTTGTATTACCAGGCATTCTCCCTAAGAGCAAAAATCTATGGCAGTTCCATTCTACTTTTTTTTTCCTCCTGCAGAATCACTAAAGTTATATTTTACATTTTATTTTAACAGTGCAACCTAATATATTAAATAAAAAAGGTACATTATTTTACAACTTCAATTTGTCCAAGATAGCAAATTTCCCTATAAGCTTCTTTAATCATTGACATTTTCTGTTCTAATTGCTTTTTAATTTTGATTTTTCTTTTGAGCTTCAGTTGCCTGATTACCTGACAATCCCCTTTGTCATCTCTATTTTATCACTTAACAGTAAATAAACATTTTTAAAAGAATGCACAAGATTCACTTTTAACTGGCAGAATCCATTATCAGGGTTCCCACTCTTTTACCAAAACAAAAATTAAGGACTTTTTAAGGACCAAAGGAACTTTATATAAAGGACCTACTTGAAATACACAACATAATGGCATAAACCCTATTTCCTGAGGAACATATTTTAATGATTATGAACCAGAAAAGGCATGTTCAATAAATGCCCTACAATTAAGTATTTAAAAATTAATATAAATATTTGGCAAAAGCTAATTTTGAAAAATGTACATCTAAAGTTTTTGAGTGATCAAAGTAAAAATAAATTGTGAGTAAAAACTATATATACTAGCTGATTATACCCAATGTTGCCTCAGAAAGAAAGAAGTTTAGACTTTTCTATTACATTGAATGCACGTAAAATTAAACTTCCATAAGTAACTAAAATATCTATATCCCGATCAATGCTTCGTTTAATTAAAATCTGCATGACTGTGAGCTATTATGAAAGGGCAGCTGACTTTATACTTTAAACCTTTTAAGTATATGAAAGATTATTTATCAAATAAGAAAAAACTCATAAGAAAACTATTAGGAAATCACATGACAGATCTCGTTAATGGAGAATTTGATCGCATTCCAATTTAAAAATTCAGGAATTTTTAAGGACCTTTGATAAAAATGAAGTAGTTTTAAGGACCCTTAAAAATGAAAGCTAAAATTAAGGAGTTCTTAAGGACTGTAGAAACCCTGATTATTATCCAACTTCTTTGCATAATTTTTTTTTTTTTAATTATTATTTTAGAATTTCTATTAATTTCAAAATTGTACAAATTCCCTGATAATTTCTGGTTTTTCCCATTCCTCAACACCCTGTTATAGGACTGCAATCTACCTACTCTGAAAAAGAAAACTTGTTTCACGAAAAGAAAAATTCCGCAAACTATTTTTAGCAGTGCCTAAAAGATATACTACTAGCCATTGAGGTAATTCCATTTTCATAGTGGAGACTACAGGCTGTTCAAATACAACCAAACACTTCCAGTTTGTGACTAATAGCAGTTCATGCATTAATACAGAATACTTTTTGAATTATTTACAGAACACTAATTAGGAAAGACTTGTTTAAAAGAAAAATAAAAGAAAAAATTAAAAGATGTTTTTGTTATACATACATGTTCTTTCAACCTGTCCTGCAATGAGTTTAGATGAGCTTCACGTTGTTCTTGGGCACTCATTAATTTCTTATTAATAGCTTCCAATTTCTCTTCCTTGTCAGGTGAATCATCAGCTTTTCGTTTTTCATCAACTTTTTGAACCTAAAATATTTCCAAAAGGAAAAATTTATTACACTTTTAAAAACAGTTCCAACCAATACAGGGTTCTCACAGAAAAAAAATTCCTAACGAAAAGGCAATTGGTAATGTATTTCATGAATCTATAGGAATTTCACCTTCTGAATTAGCCTTAACGGAAAATATGAAAACCCCATAAGTCATTCAAAATAATATATCCCTTCACTTAGCTAATGAGTTTGATTCCCCTGTTTTATAAATGTTATATAGGCAAAGTTAGATCTTCAGAAAGGTTTAAAGGTAGCTGAAAATGACTTAAGTATAGTTGAATGCATAGTTTTTATGAGTACACTAGTAGATCAGCATACATTTGGTATGGGTGTTAACAGTTGAGGAGAATCATGAGAATGGTAGTATAAATCAAGTGGAAAAATTTGTGAGTAAAAAAATTGACACCCTAGAAATTTCTGTTCAACCCCATATTATTAGACAGTCTTTAAAGAAAGATCCTTTGGAACAACTGTCCATTCTACAAGAATTATTCCATCCTCTAATATCTGAAGTTCAGTCTTTAAAACATTTAGCTGTTAATATTTTAGTTAATACTTCAGGATGTCTGAGGAAAAAAAAATAACAGGTAAGAATTTTTTATATTTTTTTTTCCTCAGAGAGATTTCAAAAACTTGAGAACACAAATAGGCGTTGGAAAAATATATATTATATATACTCCATAACTTAACAAGATTTCCTTTGTGTACAAAATAATGAATTTGAATATCGCAAAAAATTACATCCTAGCTATTCTGTGTTCCTGGTTGCTATTCTGCAGTGGGATGAGTAACACTCTTTTCTTCTGCAAAAAAAAATTTCTGCATGTGTCATTGTTTACTACTAGATTTCACAGAAAAGGAAAAGTCTGGTTTGGGTTGGAGCGCTACGGTCTACTACTTTGCACACGAGGGCTAATGAGACCAGGTCCTACTGCTTAAAGCCCATTCCGAATGGCTACGAACATCCATAGCATAGTGGGATTCGACCATACAAACTCCGATTCCGAAGGACAGCACCCTAACCAATCGGCCATTGTTTGGCTCACAGAAAAGGAAAGATCGGCCGCAGGCCAAAAATCAAAAGAAAATAAATTTGGCGGGCCAAGATAAATTTTTCTAAAATTTTAAAAACAATGTACAAGTACCTAATGGTTTAAATACGTTAATGAGATGAATGAAATTGAGATTTCATTTTTAAAAGTTCCTTATACTGAGGTTCGAAATGAGATTTACTAATTTTAAAGAATGAGGCTAAATGCTCATCTGTCAGTCTACTTCTGAAATTATTCTTTCTAAGGTTCAAAGTTGAAAACACTTGTTCACATCAAGAATCAAATATACCACTGACCTTCTGGGTGTGATATAATAAATTTGGGATATAATATTTAAGCAAAGTAGAAAAGGCGATGGATATATAATGTATAAATATCTATCTATTAATTTGTCTAAGACCAGGAACTTAAAATTCTATCCGCGAGCTGGGTAAAACCTTCCGGCCTGCCGTAATTGCCCCACTGGCCATAGTTTGTCCATCCCTGACCTAGGAGGTTTTGATAATGTTCCATTTATTTCAGATATGTGGGAAACGTTTTTATTGTAATAAAATGAATAGTGGTCAGAAAGACAGCAAAAAATAAAAGAAAGAATGAAATGTGGGAATTTCCTATAGAATGAAACTCATTTACCCAAAACAAAGTTTACAAATTTTTTGAAGAGCAAAAATTTTGCAATTAATGAAGCTGATTTGTAAAGTGTGCAAATTTCATGCAGAAATAATTTTTAATGCAAGAAAAAAAAAATAAAAAAAAAAAAGAAAAAAAAAAAAAAAAAAAAAAAAAAAACAAAAAAAAAAAAAAAAAAAAAAAAAAAAAAAAAAAAAAGGGGGGGGGGTGAGTCTTGTTCTCTCTCACACTAATGAGGACACTGCAATATAGAAAAAAAAATGTCTACTACATTTTGTAATCCTTAAACAGATGTTTATTTCTTAAAGTTTGATTTCTAAAGGCAAATATTTTCAACAGCATTGAAAGAAATTAAAACCTACCTTGAGTTTTATGTAAGTTACAAAAATATTTCATTTTAAAAGTGTCTTGTGTATAATGTAAGTTCCTCAAACTAGTCTAATAAACTATTAAATTTTAATGGAATAAGTATTTTTTTTTAAGTTTTTAATTATATAATACAAAGCATGTTAAACTACAAATCACTCATTCAACCTAATTAACCAAATTTTACACCAAGTGTAATGAGCAAATATAAAATTCTGAAAAATAATCGACTAAAACTTAAATTAGTCCTTAATTATAAAAGTCCTGACTTAATTTATAATGTTTAAAATGTTTAGAATTCTAGACTGATTTATAATAACATCAGAAAACAAATTAAGTCATTTAGAAAACAGCATTTGGTTATAAGATTTGTTTTAAGAAGTCTTTTCCATAAATGTAATTTCTTAATTTAAACAAAATGACGCTTTTGAAGATATAGTTAAAAACTTTAAGAATAAATTTATTAATTTTAGTTCATAACTTTTAGTAAACCATTAACCTAGAACATAAAATAATTTCTTCCAATACATAAGAAACATTGTTTAGAATATTAAATTTGAAGAATAAATCAACACTCACAATTTCCCTAGCTTTTTCTTGGATATTTTTAATATGAGTTTCTCTATTTTCTTTCATAGATTCCAGCTTCTGCTCCAAGTTTTCTTTAGCAGTCTGCATGAAATTATGGTTAAATTCTTCCTTCTTTTCTTTAACTTCATTAAGATGGCTCAATTTTTCAGTCACAAAACTAAGTTTCTGTAATTCTATGGACTACAAAGAGAAAGTTTCAATGAAAATAATTCAAAACTATATGGCAAATTCTATTTTTGTATTAAAATGTAATTAAAACAATTTAAAGCATGTATTAAGGAAATGCTAAGCATCCAAAATTTATACATTAAACATTTCATTAAAAAAAAGTTTAATTTAAAATTAAAGTTACACATATGAAAAGATAACCTAATATCGTGTTAAACTAATTTGATGATTTCACAGCTCTAGAATTTAACTTAAACTTTATAAACCTTTATACTAATCCTGCAGCTTTGTTACATTTGATAGATTGTAAATCAATTTAAATTTACATCAATTCTGATTCTCTGTCAGTGATTCTCAACCTTCCTGATGATGTGACCCTATACCACTCATGTTGTGGTGACTAAAAATAAAATTTTATTGCTACTTCATAACTGCAATTTTGCTACTGTTTAAAACCAATTTAAATATCAGATATGTATCATATTTTTCATTTTTATTAATTTAACATACAGAGCAGTGTAATACCCCCCCCCCCAAAAAAAAAGCTGACAAACTAATGCTGTAACAGAATGCTAGCAGGTTTTTGGGGATTTCGTGCTTCCTGCAGGTATATTTTATAAAATTGCTAAGGTGGGAAGAAATATTCTCAAAGCCCATGAAAGGGTTAATGCAACAGTAAACTATATTGCTCAGCTTTGCAATATAATGCATAAAAACACGACATCAGTATGAAACTTGAGATTGCTTCTTTCTCACCAAGTCAGAAATTTTGAGGACTGTTTCAAGTCTACTTCTATATTTGATAACCAACGAATTGATAAAACCTGTTTCACAAAGACATGGAAAAGATGGCACAATATAGTCTGTCTTCCTGTAGTTTTAGGTGATCATGTGAAAGGGTAATTCAACCCCAAAGAAGTAGCGACACCCAAGTTGACAGCCACCGACTTAGATTGAGACAAGCAAAATAGGTTCTTAATAGCAATGTTGAACTAGTTTGCAAACAATATTCCTGGAGATGGCAGATTAAGTCTGGGGGAGGTGTGCTGTTTGAGTCTATGGTTCTAAATTATGAGGACCCACTTCGTGTTATCCCCTCTTAAGGAATTATGTTGGCTGTCTATATGATGCTCCCATAATAAAATGGCCCACAAATACCTGCAGCTTGGTAGTGGTAAATGCTTCAAATACAAGTACCCTTGCATTGGAAATAGTAAAAAAATCTGTGTAAACAATTTGCAGTTCATATGGTTTTAAGGTACCCACTCTTTTTCCAGAAGAAAAATTAAGGACTTGTAGTAGATAGTATATATTTACAAAGATAAATCAGAATAATCAATGTAAATTATTTTCACAAGTAAAAATATCGCCTCTGCTATTACCTAGATGGCAGCACATCATGAATAGCTCAGGCTGTAACTGAATGGTGAAGAATCGATTAAAATCGAAAGTGGAATAATATTTTCAAATTACTTATTAATATTCTTTTAGTCATTTATTTATATTTAAAATAGATGTTAAAATTTTTCGTACAATTGGTTGTACTTCATTGCATTTTTATTATAATATTGTTTTAATGTAAAAATATCGATTTTTCAGTTGTTTGGAGCGATTGTAACTGTAACTGGATGTTGTTAACTGTGTATACTGTTTTGAGCGAAGCGTGGTTCCCAGTCAGTACTTTTACACATGTGATGTCGCATGAACTTTTCTTCCACGCAGTTTTGTTAAATATTTTTTGATGTGCAAATAATAAGTGAAGTTTTTTTTAATTGGCTGGCTGTTGACTCATTGATCAAGATTACACGCAACCTGTAAGACACGTAATTAATAGACTTTCTAAGGACCAAAGTAACTTTTTAACTTTATACAAAACCTTTTCAGTAAGCGAAAGATTTGCCAAATAAGTTTTCTAGCTCGTGACCATAAAAAGTACTAATAAACTAGAATTATTTTCATATTTTTTACAGATATCAAAGAAAGGAATTTTGAGTTACTACAGTAATATACTGACAACATAGATGTATTTGAGGATTTTCTTTTTATTAATGCTACACTTTTGGATAGAAAATATAAAAGAATGTTATGAAAATTAATATCTATTTACTATTTACAAAGAAAATTCCAATAGTGCAAGTTAGCATACATAAATAATTTCATTTTAAAAGCTCAGATTTTTTTTTTTTTTTTTTTTTAAATCTTTTTTGTTTAAGTTCTGAAACTCAGCTACTTTTTCTTTTATATCTTTCCATGGAAGAAATTGATAGCATTCCAATTTAAAAATTAAGGAGTTTTTAAGGACCTTTGATAAAAATTTAGTTTTAAGGGCCCTTAAGAATGAAAGCTAAAATTAAGGGAGTTCTTAAGGACTTAAGGACCATGGGAACCCTGGGTTTGGTCAACAACAGCTATAATTATATATTTTTATCAGACCATAAAAAAAACCATATTTTTTTACCTGTAATAATTTTATTGCTATCCATAGTTGATAAACCTGACAAGTTTATTATAACATATACATTAAACACATACTAAAATGGCTAAAAGAACTATTATATTAAGCTGATCATTTACCTGCCTTCGCTCTTCAGCTGCTCTAAGTTTCTTTTCAATGTCCTCAATTGAAAGATTTGACTTAGGTGGAGACTGTGCAGGAAGCTTGGGTGAATCCAAAGCTGGTTCTGATAACACAAGCTCATATTTAAGACCACCTTTAGATTGCTCTGAACACCTAACTTCAGTGGCTAGATAAAAAGAAATTAACATCAGTCTTATATAATTCTTTTAACATTCATATTTGAAATTACTAGGTTTGGTATGCAACACTCTATTATTTTGCTTGCAAAAGTTAATGAGACCCAGGACCTACAGTTTAAAGTCAATCCAGAACAGCTACTAACATCCATGCTAGCAGCAGAATTTGAATCAGAAAACACTGGTATCAAAGAGCAGCACGACACCATTCAACCAATCCTTCACCTTCAAATTACTAGGACTAAATAAAGAATAGTTTTAGACAGTATTCTTGTATTTAGTCCTAGTAATTTTTATGCCTAACTTTTTAAAGATTTCATAGAAATGGATTAACCACAATTAAAAAGATAATTTCCTTAAAGAAAAATAATTAACACTGATTTTGTGAACAGATTGGAAAAAACTGCTCTCCTGAGAGTAAAGGCAGGCAGTTCTTTCCCATTGAAATTAACCATTTAATATACAACTGAAAACATAAATGCCCCTATTCAATTGAAATAAATACCATTTACAATAAACATTAATTCAAAAGATAAGCATTGTCTTTGACAATTTTTTGTATAGGTATATTATATAACCGGGAAAAAGTAGCTATCTTGTGAACATTCATATTTTTCACATCAAGCATAGGAGGATATATGCAGTTTAAAAAATTAAAACTTTGCATTTTGAGGGGAAGGGGATTAAAATTAACCATAGACATCACTTTTTTTTTTTTATCTCAACATGGATGTTGACAATTCATACCACACAATTTCAATTTAAATTAGTATATGCTAAGTACTTCTGTCATTAACCCTGAAAATTCTTCAGATTTACCTTATTTACTGTTTTGCATACAACTCAGACTGCTTGTACTGTACAATAATAATCTCTTGTCTGATTACACTGGAACAAGGGTTCTGACAGAAGTTCTCTTATTGTACCAAGCATTGTGATTTACCAATTTAATATTTTGCATGTTTTATACATAGGATTATCCTACACATAAACAAAACCACATTCTGTAGCTGAAAACCAAGATTGAATAGATTATAAAAATATAGCAATTTTACTTATATTGAAAATGTTAATAGACGTTTTGGAGGTTCTGATCTAAGTATTTGGTATACAAGGGCTAATGAGATCGCGACCAAGGTCAAGGTATTTGGTTGAAGGAGTAGATGGAGATGTAAAAACGCCACCTTAACCGACGAATAAAAAAAAATTTTTTTTAAAAGCATAATTTGAAACATCAAAGTAAAGAATAACCAAAGGAGAAAATTTTGAGCACCCGTATAAGATGTCGAACCAACATGGTCGATAAATCATACGAGGCATATATTCTTTCCCACATTATAGCCATAATGTAATATGTTGTCTAAGTTTAAAAAATAAGGGATTGCTAAGGGAAGCTGGCAGAGTTTAGTTCCGTGTCGCCATCTATTGAGCGGCGGCGGGATAACAAAAGACTCAAACATGTAAAATCTGAAGAAAAAATATTGGCATAAATACGCAAGAAAAATTACTCCAAGTACAAAAGGTAAAAGATGAACACAAAAAATTGTGTTTAAAAAAATCATGTCTCTTCTATTTTTAAATGCGATTACGATTGCTGCTTAAAACTGATACAAAACGATTAATTACAAAACCATCCATGCATAAATGGGATTCGACTTCATGAACAGAGTTCCTATACATTCGGTCAACTCACAAACAGGATATATTTTGTAAAAATGTTTTAAACAAATTGTTATTTAACATATATATCAGTTTCAAAAATTTTAACTTCTGGTTCGCATTTGAACATGTTATAAAATCATTTATATCAACTTTACGTGCAATATGCATAAATCTACGGGACACTAAACAAACACAACATTCTATATATTTTACAGTATAAATATGCTAATTGACTGTAAAATATATGAAATTTCTCAGATAGTTCCAATTTGATAGTAATAATTTGAATTTATCACGGAATTGCGTACTCAATACCCAATTTCATTGAATTCTTTCATAACTACTTTTAGATACAAATTTATATTTAAGTTATATTATAAATTTCAATATAAACGAATAAAGTTCCAATGAAAACTTTAAAATACTCTTTTTCCCCCCTTTGAACTATTCAGAATTAAAAGATTAATCAATTTCGTTTAAATAATTTCATATAAACTGACATCTCTTGCAGTTCTGCTCTTTCACATCTTTATTTAAATAATGCATCCTGATATTAAAATTGCACATTATTAAAGATTCAATTTGCTCCATGATATCAATATCTGAAGATTTCTTTTTCGTGTCTATATTATCTTTGAATAGCAAATAAACATTTAAAAAAAATGCACAAAAAGTCTGCAGTTTTTTTAAAAATTAGATTGGTGAAATTTGTTATTTTTCCAACATTTTTTTTTCTCGTAGAAAATTTTCCGATTCTTATATATAAAAAAGTTTACAATTCCGCTAATATTTCTAGAATTGCCAAATTCCCGGGTTGTCCGCAGTGACCAATCCTTAGCAAAATTCGATACAGAAATTACTAACCAGTTTCTACTAACTTGGCCAACGTCTAAGCGTACTTATTAATGGACATTTAGCGTATACAGCCTTAAAATAACTGCTAGTGATTAAGTATCCGCAAACTTTGAAGCAAGCGAAATATCCTGCAGAAATGGGCTCTCATCCAAGAAACGCTAGATTATATGGGGCGTTCCTAAAGGTCGGCCACAAAACAGTAAATGTTAAAGGGAAATTTCCAAAAATATTATCTGAAAAGCAAGAAAACAACCCAAACAACTTGTAGTCCGTACATCAATAATAAACTATTATTTTTAATGCCCATCAATTTGGATTAAGAAAATATTCAATTATAGTCTACTACAGCAGTAGTCATCAAGGGGTAAATAAAAGCATTAATTTTTAATTAAAATGGCACACTCGTAAGAGCAAAATACATAGAATATATAAAAGTAAAAATTTTACAGAATAAAATGTTTCAAAACTTCACTGATAAAATCTAAATATATATTGATAAAATGTAAAAATTTTAATTTTAGTCAAATATTTAAAATTTTGCGAAATATTTGTTAAAAGTCGTCTGCAGAAAACCTGAAGAGACTATTGGACGTACGATAATTTATGAACTGTGCAAGGACGCATTTATAGTGGATAAAAATTCGGCCGTATGGGCCCTGAAAGAAATATTTTCAATATATGCACTAATTTTTTTTTAAATTATAATTTGTGTACATTTCTAATTTTCAGTTGAAGGTTCGAAAGATCGTTTTTAATCATGAAAAGTGTAAAAACGTTTTTCCGCAATGGAACTGGCCAGAAGAGGCTGACAGATTAGCATTACTTTCGATGTATGTGGACATGACTATAGAAGTAGATGAAGGAACAAGCTGGTTTTAAACGCTAGAAGAATTTATATACAACTATAAAACGGTAGTTAATAAATTACCGATGATGCCATACTGTTTCTGAATTTTATTCTTATACATGGTACGTAGAATTGAAAATAAAAAAAGGAAATGTCACAATTCCTTCATCAACATGTTTTCATTTTCCTAGCAATTCAAATTATATTTTTTTTTATTTATACGATTGAAAAATGGTTGATTATTGTACTTTGGACCCTCTCTGAAAAAAATTCTGGCTAGGTCACTATCTGAAGGATATTTCGGTTTTACGAAATTCAAAGGGGAGTACCAACAAAACTTCTCAGAGTTACACAAATCTGAATAACTATTTCAACCTATTGCATCCAAATCTGATCCCGATTACGTAAATACAAGGGCTAATGTCACCACTTATTACGTCAAATAACCCCTAAATGTAGCTACAGAATACGTTAAAATCAACCAAATTTGGTTGCAAAATGTACATCTAAATTTTGTTCATTTGTTCTAATATTAACTAAGTTTTGTTATCAAATATAGAGTATCCCCAAAAATCTAACAGCCTTGAAATATTAGTGACAACGCAATTTCTCTGAAAATAATCTTGCAAATTTTCAGTAAATATCATAAGATGTCAATTGACATTTTATCGATCTCATACTTTATAGCGAAAGATTTATTGCTTTTATAAAACCCAAACTTTTTGTCCCAAAAGAAATTTTTTTAAAAAAATCTTGGATATGTTCAGCACGAAATACTGTACAAATAAAAGTAGGGTTTTTACACAAAAATTCATTCCTAATAGTTATAAACCAAACAACTTCACCAAATAAACCGTAGTTTTAGTGTATTTGTTGAAAGCTTAACGGCATTCACAGACTAAGATTTCACTGAAAATTGTTTAAAAATCTGAGCGGGGTATTACAAGCAGGCGATATCGGAAACCGATCTCCGAAAGCCATTACCTGCAAAATAATAAAAATATTGCCTCCCCCATTATTGGAGATTAAGTTGAAATTAACTTCCTGTTTGAGGCAGAACAGCAAAATTTAACTCTCACTTCTACCTACCCCCTCAAAATAAATAAAAATCCCCGCACCTCAGTTGTCTGATAAACACGCAGAAATCGAGAACATGGTGATTAAGTTCAAAACCTATTAAAATTAAAATGAAAAACCTTTTACACAAGCACTTTATTAAAAAGAAAAAAAAACTAAAGGGAGAAGGGGGTAAAGCGTAAAATTACCAACTGACGTCGACTCGGAAATTCCAGCTGTCAAATTATTCCACTACCTTAAAATAGAAGAAAAATATTACCCTATCAAATTTTCCATCCAGACATTTTTTCGATATATCTCGAACATAAAAACCACGAGAGTAATCGTGAAAAGTATACCGCTAAATACTCAATTTACATATATTAAAAAAATAAGGCAGTTTATGAAATACTAACCAACGACTAAAATGTGTAAGTAGTCAACAATAAAAATACATCAACACGATTTTTACTTTGACATATCAAATAAAAATGTGATCCGTACTTATGGTAATAAAAACAAGACTCAGGAAGTGGCAACAGATATACAGCACTTTTCTTCGGCCAATTTTAAAATAAATAACTGATACATAACGCACTGATATAGTATTCAATCTTACAGAATCCCCGTACTTCTGATAAGAAATACTAAGTGTGAATAACCGTAAAAAAATTATTCGCGCGTGTCGTCCAGCGTGGTCAGTGAACAAAAGTAGTTGGACCACCGCCAGAACACTGCAGCATATTGCACCTGTACAAACTCATATGCGGTCATCTTCACTGCAGACAGTGCTACTTAAAATAAAAAATCGAGGACATCAATAACTTGAAACTAAGTATAAAATTGTTACGTCGAATTTAGAGGAAGATTTTACAAAACGCTTTCTCATATTACCCAAATGTAAATTTGTTTTAAAAAATGAACCCTATATTTACTAAATACCTGCTACCGTTATTACTACTTTATACTTCAAAATTATTGAAATGTCAAACAGGTTTACCAAAAAAAAGATTACTCCCCCCCCACACACACAAAAAAAAAAAAGAAATAAAAATGGAAGAACATAAGTTAATATCCTAAAAGGTCATACTTCTGGATTTTATTCATAATTCCACCGCAGACTTATGTAAATTTATGATGCCAACTCGCGATGTAAACAATCAGGACAACATTTTCAGAACCATTTTTTTTTTTCTATTATTTGTTCATTTAAAGTTCACACTAGAAACTGAAAATTTCAAAGTTAATTATCAATACAAGTCAAACTGCTCGAAGGAAAAAAAAATGTTCGTATAAGCATTCTTCATTATTTTATATCTTTAAAAGGGAATAATAAAACTGGAAGCTTATGCCATCTACGAGACATTCATTACCAGTATTGTGCCAGATTTATATCCAAATTTTGTCAATACGCCAAACGAGAATTTCCATTAAAGAAATTTATTCCAGGCAAAAATTTAAAACTGCTGTTATTGCCAAGTGTCACAAACTGTCACAAAGCACTAAACTCGTGAAAATTCATTACAATCATCATGATACGCAAAATATATGTTAGTGAAAATTTTAAATGACTGAACTTTGTCCTTACAACAGTCCCACTGATAGTGTAAAAAGTTTCGTGTTTCAAAGGTAAACATTCTGAATATTTAATGGACTATTCATAAAAATAAGAGGAAAAAAAGTAGTACATATGACAAAATTTGATCCCCTTGGGCTCAGACACGAAACAAGAGAAATTAAAACTAGGTGGAAAATAGCTTTATTATAGATGTTCATGAATTAAACTTTCATGTCCGGAATAAAAATTTTCAAAAAAATTTTTCAACCATGCACAAGCTGATGTTTACAGGTCATGCATTTATCAGTCAGTTACACTGACACAGTGGGAGGAGCAAGCCGCCTCTAGCAGTTTGTTACCCAGAATAAAAATTCAAAATTTCGCTCCATATCACAAGATACAAATAAACTGTATCTACAGGAATATTATTTGCGTATAAGTATAAAAGATATTTTAGTTATCCAAAGATTTCACAATACTAATTACCATGAATTGCCTATACGGAACACAAGATTTTGTACGTATTTGTCAACTTTAACGTACTTCTTTAACGTAGTAAAGATAAAACAATGTGCCGTGCCGTTTTTACTTACATAATAGGGCAATGAAAATTCTTTCAAATTAAAAATACATAATCTGTTATCACTGATAGCTACACAGTGTAATCTTTCTTTTTTTTTGTCTAGAGAAAAATGATACTCTTCAGGACTACTTTTACGAAATCCAAAATGCTCTGTTACTACTAAGGTTATGTTCAAACAAGACTAATTTCCCAATTACATCTACTTTACAAATATTTTAAGCAAATTAAATAAGTCTAAGTTGATGCTTCTATTAATAATTAATCCGTAAATTAGAACTAGGGATGAAACGGATATCAAGAGCTTCCCCCCCACACACTCAATCTGGATAGCTATAAATCTAAATTCAGGAGTTTGAGGGGACCTACACAAAAATTCCTTTAATGCAGATGTTTTAAAAGAGGGTACAAACTCAAAAACCTATTTAAAAAAATGCTGCAGAGGTACTGGTAGCCTGGTTTTACCAGACGATTTTTTAAAAAATTAATGGACATGATTATGCAAACTTTCAGATAACTGTGTGTAAGCGAACCAATAACCTTTGCCAAAAGCAACTTCGAAACCAACCGTGATTATGTGAAGCATTAGTTTTTTTTTTTTTTTTTTTTTTTTCCCCCCCCAAGCTTTTGGGTACAAAAACTATTTAATATTTCAAGTTGGAAAATTCTTACATACACGGCCCTAGCCACGATTTAATTTCAGGAAAGGGGAAATCTGAACGATATATCACTATATCAACTAAAAAATACAAAATTTAGAAAAAAATTATACAAGATAATTAAATTTTAATAATTGCATCGGTAAATATAATTTCAAGAAATTTATGAAACAATCGAGAAAAAATATTGAAATTTTAAAAAATTTTAATTTATAGAGCATTAGTTTTTTTACTTCAAAATTTAATTTCTACATTGTTAAAAGATAATAAAGGAAGTTACGATTTTGGGGAGAGAGGCTCAACTCCCCTAACCTGGCATAGGCTCTGCTTACATACATACAGTTTAGGTGCTAGTAAGCAGGCCACTCCAGACAAATTCTGGCTGCACAACTGTATTAATCATCTACAAACTTAATATTAGATTTTAAAAGGATAATTCTGGTTGAACTGGAATATTAAACTAGTCTGAGGTATAAAAGGAAAGGGTTAAACAGAATACGTTTAAAAAGAACAGGAAAAAAAAGTATAATAGTGTTAAGATTATAAAGATTTCCTGTTGAAAATTTCTTACAAATAAGCAAAAAATATGAATTATTAGTATATTTATTCGCATTTAAACGTTGTATAGATAAGTCTCCATGTGTTGTCAGATAAAAAATAGGCAAAATCTGGCGTAGCAATAGAAATAAAATATCTTGGAACTAGGTTCTTAGCTCATAGAAAAATACACGACATACAGAACATACTGTACGTGATCTAGGCGTCATTAATTGCATCTTCCGGACTTGGGGCGTGACCAAGAACCCGGAAATAAGCTAAGCATTTGGAGCTTTACGTAAAAAGGGAAAATTCCCGCAGTATGGGAGAATTGCAGAGAGGGGAAATCTCAAAAGAAATCGGCTTAGAAATGATCGGAGAGTCAATCGGCTGAAAACTACTAGGGCGGAAAAAGCTCAGCAGAAATCCTCGATAGAACAGAACCCAAATGAGAAGTTTCAAATCAGGCGCAAAAAGAAAATTTAAATTCAGCATATACGTAATGTGTAATACATATTGACATGCACATATAAATAGACACAGTCGAACTTCCATTTTAACGAACTTTACCTGTGAACCGAGAGCATTTCAAAAAGTTACATAATAAATATGATTAATTACTTTAACAATATTTAGTGTTATGAACTTAAACTTCGCTTTAGGAATTAAAAAAAAAAATTCATCTCTAATGGATTTTCCCTTTAAGCCATAGAACTTTTTGAATCTATCTAAACCTTTATTAATTTACATCTATATTGTCATATTAATTATTAAACATTAAAAGTGTCAGACCTTTTAGACATATATTTTTTTAAATGTCATTTTAGACGTGCAGCCGTAGTAGCATATTTCTAAAATGCAGAATTAAAATAAATCTCGAGGTAAATTGGAAATTCTGTAGAATTTTCAATTTTTCAAGGCAATGAGAGATCCCTTCCTTTGTTTGGTAAAAAAGATTTTCCCAATCTTTTTATAAGAGATATCGTTGAAAAAAAATTATTAAAGATTACAAATTCTTAATCAAATTTAACAATCCTCATTCCTTAAATTAAAATTGGGGAAATGAAGCAAAATAAACACAAATCAATGTTTTGCTGTGCGTTTTTTAATACCTATTTCACAGTGATAAATTGCCATTTTACCAATAATAAACTAAATTCTAGATAAAACTGTTAAACTTTTTAAAAATTCCGGTCACTTGCCTGCATTGCAGGGATTTTGCGTAAACGACCAGAAGGTAAATAGTGATTTGTATTTATGTCCAAGATTAAATTTTCATCAAGGGAGAAAATTTTCAACAGGGTGTTGAATGGATAATTAGGACTTATTACTACTTTTTCAGAAATATTATGCAACAGTACATGAAGCTTATAAGTAGTCTGATATCCATGCAGCAGTTAGAAATAACGCTATTAAGACCACAGTTAAAAATACAATAAACACAAAGAATACTGCTAAGAGATTGTGGTACTACACTCACTTCGTTTTCCTTTTCTACTTTAATAGAACAATAAGCAGGATCTATATGCTGCCGTTTAAATTTAACCAGAGATTATCCGTGTTCAAAACCCGAGTTTAAATATGGAACAGTATACGATTTGAATAATCTGGCAATTTATGTAAACTGATGGGGGCGTATGGACTGGTAATATTAAATGCCAATGTGTTTGTTGGGCATAAAACTGTCCAAGAGAAAATGTATTTCTCCTTCAAAACAACATGAACTCTTATGAAGCTTTAGTGCGCATAATTGATAACTTGCCAAATACCATGGCATTTCGAAAAAAAAAAAGATTCTCAACGCTTAAAATGCAGATGCAAAGAAATAGATTTTTATTCCCCGCAGAATAAAGGCTAAACTTTAATAACCACACATGGAAACAATTGAAGTGGTATTTTCAATTGCATTAGGGTCGTTTCATATGAGAAACACTAATTCTTTTTTATTAAAAAAAGGAGGATGGGCTATCCATTAATGGGATTAATACCATTAAGTCATTAATTTTTTTATAATACGTAAAACTTAAATTTTTTAGAGCGAAAGTAAACTAAATTGATTTTTTATCAACTCAGTCATCCGTATGTCTCCAAGAGGATTGTTCAAAGAGGCATAAAGCTAATGATTGTTTTCCTAAATTGTCATTTAAATTAAAAATCGTAGAAAAAGCTGTCAAGGGTTTTGCATAGCTTCAATTTTTATAAACTGGGCATCTCGCAATTTATAAAAATACACCCTGATATACTATCTGTAATTTACTTGCAAATTACAACTCCCCACTCCCTCCCAAGAAGAAAAGTGCATTACTGCTTAGGTCGAGAATGATTGATATTTTGACAAATGGTTGACTATTTTATGGAAGATGGAAGCTAAGTTAAGAGTACATCACTCAAAAAACTCAGCTTAACCCTTTAGACTCGGCTTTTGCATGATTAAAATTTCGCTATGAGAAGCACTTTGATTTAATATTTACATGCTAAAATTAATGTACAATGACTTCTTTTAGTATAGGAAAGGTTTTTAACAATCAATGATGGGATCATTTATCAGACATATTTGCCCACTGTTAAATGGGAAAAGATAATGTCCCACAAAAGGAATTTATTAATTTTTTTTAAATCTAACAATAAAAAACGTTAAATTACTACTTAATAAGAACAATTAGCTATTTCATACTGTCTTAAATATAGCTGTACTTGAGACAATCATAAATGACAAATTGAAATTTGACTACTGGGCAAGTTGAAAAACAGAAATACGCCATTTGCAATCAGAAAATGTTCCCAGGTTTCATGAGTGATATTTTTGCTCCCCCAATTCGTTAAGAAGACTTAAAATTAACAACCCATTAAAAAAAAAATGGTTTTACTTACCCACTTAGAAATTAAATGTGTCGGACAAATATGCTCATTAGGACCGAAAGGGTTAAAAGATTCTATTGTACGATAGTCGTAATAAGGTCAATATACAAAAGAAGATTAGTTGCAATATTAGATAAGCCTAAATCACACCATTCCGACAACACAGTCACAGTTTGTCTGGAGGAACCTATTACTCAAACTGCTCTTTTAAACTTTTTTTTTTCTGCTCTTGGGGATGATAACTCCCAAAACTTCCCCTACAGGTGAGATGCTACTGGGCGTGTTCCTGGATCCTTGGATCGCATTACGGAGCGGTAAGAGTTCAAGTATCATTAAAAAAAGCACTCATAAGGAGATGAAACAGTTGCCATAAAATGGAGGCCTTTTAAACATACAAATTTAAAAAATGAAAAGCTGGAAAAGGTTTAATAAAATATTAATTTAAGATAGTTTCACTGCATAAAAACTGTATAAGTTAAACTTGCGTAAAACTGGAGAAGACATGATTAAGTTACTTTGTACCTAATACTAGGAGGGTAAAAAAATTAAACCTTACTGTCGTCAGTTCTCAAGTTGATCTCGGCAAAGGATGTGCATTCACTTATGCACAGTTGCAATAAAAGTTACAAAAATTCAGTTTTAAAAACTTAGAGATTGTTTGTACTAATAAATTTTTTTACACTAAAATGTATGCATTAAATTGTTTTCCAACTAAATTATGTAAAGAGTAAAGCACTGGAACAGATCCTCACTAAAACCTTAAGAGTTCATCAGTATTCCACTCTAGTTTTGTGAGCGATACACTAGTATAAAAGGTCTCGTATTTGTATATTGGCAATTCCCATTTTAAAAATAAGTAATTTTGTAACTATACATTTAAATTTTACGTTTTTGAAAAGAGAGAAATCTCAACTCCTGGGAGGAGCTTGGGTTTACTTAGCTCCCCCATGGGAAAAAAAAAAAGAACTGATACGTGGAACCACGAAAATCTCACATAGACCCTTTGTTATATTTATTCAGGATGACGTTAGTGAAAAAATAGATTTCAATAGAAATCTGAAATAACACTGACATAAGGAATTTTACAATCCAATTATACCATTTCCAGTTCTGATACAAATTTAGTTAGTAGTCTGATTGTGTAAAAAAGGAGGGGGGGGGACGTGTCAAATTATAATAGCTTTGTAAGTTGAGACGAAAAAAAAAACTATTGATGCATGAAGATATGCCATTTTTAGTTGATCATTACTTTTTAAATATCTTTCAGAATTTTTAAATGAAGTTTTTTTAAGCTCTTTCGACTGTACTCACCGAAGTTATTTAAAGACATTGCAATCTAAAACATTTAAAAAATTAAGAACTTAGATCTGTGAACTGAAAAAAGATCTGTGTAAATAAGTAATGCTAAAAATCACTGCACACCTGACAACTTTAAAAAATTTACATCAGTAAAATTTTTCGGTTGAAATATCGTTGGTTAATTGGTTGACATTTAATGGCAGAAGTAATTTTAATAAATGTAAGTTGTTTTACTCCTATCCTAGGTTTGGTTTGATGTGGAGCTCTACGGTCTGTTGTTCTTTTCTTACACGAGGACTAATGAGACCGGGACCTACTGTTTAAAGCCGATTCCGAGCGGCTACGAACATCCATGCCATAGTGTGATTCGAACCCACGAACACGTATACTAGGAAAATTGTAATGAAAAGAATATATATTCCTCAAACATAATTTTTTTATTAAATTTAATTCTAGAGAAACAAAATTAACTTATTTCAACTAAATATCTATCAAGAGCAAAGAGATCATTATACTGATTTGTATCATACTTATTGGAATTTTAATAAAGATTAATTTTGTTTTCATTTGTCTGGGGTTTTTTTTATTTGTTTAAATGATTCACAATTAACTAATAACGTAAATATGCCACTGAAATACAATATCCAGACAATGTCATATTCGTAGGTCGCTAGAGCCATGCCAAGTATATAAATATTCTTCTGAGGCAAAACCACACATCTTTTATTAGTTACGTAAGTTTCTGCTGATATGAAATTTTTTTTTCGATTTTCACAAATTACTAAAGTAAAAAATCCATTGTTCTTTATTTTGAAATTTTCCCATTTCGGGGTCTATTCGCAAGTCCGTAAAATTAAAACAAAAATCTTAAAATTCACGGATAATCGTTAAAAGTTGACAGGAATGTCATTGGTAAATTTTCTATGAATACTTCTCCAATATGAATAGCTCAAAAATGTCAATCGCAGATTATACTATTGAGCCTAATAAGAAATTAAAAGAATGACTAAGAATTCAATCTAATGACTTTTACGAAGCATTTATGAAAAAGAGTGATAGTTATTCAAATACTTATAGTCTAGAAACTAGCAATTTTCTAGCTTTAAACCTGAAAAAGAATTAACACTGAACGCTAAAATTCATCAATTCATTATAATGAAATATTTAAACTGGAGATAAAAACGAAATACTCCTAGAATGGAAAACATAACTATCATAAAATGAGAAGGATCGTTTACGACTAACTTCACATTCAAAATAAAACTAAATGTGCAACATCAATATCTTAACTTGAAAAAAAGTTCTATAATGAACGTATTACTACTAATATCAAAATGTTAAATGATCGTTCCAAAAGCATGCCAAACGAAAATCATAGAAACCGCGAAATTAAATTCTGTAAGCATAACAGAAACTACATACTAGAAAATAAAATTGTAATAAAACAATATCAGAAAAAAAAATTGACACAAAAATGTTTTATATAGTTAAACAAGCTGTTTTATAACAGAACGTTCATTTACTGACAAACACACGCAAAAAGAATGTGTGCTATCTTTTACAAAACGATTTGAGTCCGAAAAATCAAACACCGAACATGCAGCGAACGAAACACAACGTGAAGAAAATAAAATTTAAAAATAGAAACTGAAAAACGGAAGCAACGGGCAGAACTAATTGATCATACTCCATAATGCAAATTGGCTGCGGCCATGCAGCTGAAAATGGCGAATTTTCACCTTACCAAGGAAGGCGACTTTCTTCGGAGGCCTCCTGACGACGCAGGCCGAAGGTCGTGGGGGTGGGGGAATCACTTTTTTCTCTGAAACATACAGCACTTCACACTTGAGTATCAAAAATATTGCAGAACATTAAATAAATGTCAAAAGATAAAATAGAATATTCGGGGGGAAAAAACCTCCTTTACATTTGAAAGTTTTGGGAAGTTAAAAGCAGTTTATTAAGTTCATTTTATTCTAGTTCTGGGAAAGGAAATTTATCTCATTTAAAGAAAAATATCAACGTAAATCAAATCATATTGAAAGAAATTTTTGTAAATGTAAATTTTAATTCCTCAGTAAAATTCTGGAATCAGCAATTTAAACTCTAAAAGGCTATTGTAAATATTACTTTTGAAATGAAGTTTTGTAATAAATATTCAATAATAAAATCTGAATAAACTTAGGAATTCTTTTGCAAGATATTTAGAAATTAATATAATACGATAAATTTAACATTAAATTTAATAGATTCAAAATATTTCCGATTTTACTACAAGAAAATGAACTTTGAGATTAAAGAGACAAAATGTTAATAAATCCTAAACAAAACCTACTCTTAGAATCGAGTAATATAATTAAACGAAAGATAATTTTGAATAGTGAATAAAGTTTTTTGGAGGGATTATATAAAATACTTAAAAAAATATTTTCATTTTCTCTCCGAGATCTCAAAATTGAAGATTTGATAATTAAAATATTTAGCCACTGATATATTAAGATAACCCTCAGGAATAATGTTAAACATTTAAAGAGTATTAAGGGTTATTAATTAAGTAAATGACTTAAAACGAGTCTGATTACCAAATTACTAATATATCGTTTCTGAATAAAAATAAATTTTCCGGGTTTAATTTATTTAAATTACCACAACGCTCTATAGATAAAAATCAGTAGATTAATATTTTCTTACCTACATTAGGCACTTGACAAGTCTTACAGAAACACTGCAAGACCACTTTAGAAAAAGTTTCCGGTACAAACCTTGCAACCACCATTTCGAATGTAAAAATAAGTCTCAAATAAATCTACAGTTGTCCAGTTTTTTGAAGCTCTTGCGAATCGGAAGCACAAGATAAGCGATTTAGTGATTATGGAGCTCTTTTTAATCCAGAAGTCTAATCTAAACCGAGCCTTTCATAGAAAAGGATTTTCCGGAGTACCTTGCAGTGAAGCCAACACCCAGTAACTAAGCGCAGAAGAAACGTTTTCTGGCATGGAACAGACAGACGGCCGGTCGCCAGCCAGTCGCCAAAATTCGTTCGAACGGTGACTCATTCTTAGCTTGCCAATAAGAGAGAAAAGGGGAGACATGGGGAGTGACGGAAATAAAAAATTTATTGTAACAATATTTTTACGACTGGTATTCTATAAGAGTTTAAAGGGGAAATATACACATAAGTATTCAAATTTAAATTGCAGATTAAATATAAAATAATTTGGAGAGCAAATTAAAATTTTAGCTTATGTAAATCTGAAACCTACACTACAGAACTTGGGAATGTTAAAATAGTGCACACCAGAATTTAGTGCTGAAAAGGGGAGGGGATGCACTCAAACTGAACTGAGGTTCCCCTCGCCCGATCTTAAAATCAAAATCTAAAAATCAAAATTTAGTAAAAAAATTAAATATTAATATTAAATTTTATAAAACTAATAATTGCAAAAAAAATCAAATCAAATTTAATATGTATATCTAAAAGTACATGCCTAATTTTGTGTCATGTTTCAGTAAATGTGTAAAACAATTTAGAGCAAAAATATTGAAATTAAAGTAGAAATTCACAAGTTTTTTTTTTATCTTAATGATATTTTTGTTAAGTACACAGATTAAAAATTTTAAATTTCTAAATATTTAAATTTTAATATAAAATTCAATACAGCAACTCCAAAATTTCGGAGCTGGGGTAGAGGGTCTCAGGCCTATCAAGATAGGTTTTTTTTCACCCCTACAAGAGGACTAACAAGACAAACCTGTTGCTTAATTCAGATTCCGAACGGCTACTAACATCCATGCCAGCAACGGGATTAAAACCCGAGGATCAGAGATAACCGCCTTATCATTCGGCTATGGTTCGGCTAGAAATGAAAGAGGAGTGTTTGTGGTGTGTCCGATAAATCGACTGCGCGTAAACGGTACATGTTTAAGCGGTACAGAGCTACATCCATGGTTTGGTTTGGAGTGCTACGGTCTACTTTTTTGCAACAAGAGGGCTACTGAGACCGGAACCTACAGCTTAAAGCCGATTCCAAACGGTTAGGAACAACCATTCCACAGTGGGATTCGAACCCACTAACTCCGGTACCGAAGGTCAGCACCCTAACCAATCGGCCATCGTTCGGCGCTACATCCATGGAATTTGACAGAAAAGTTTGACACCCTGCTAAACCTCTCAAAGCCTTTAATTCGAATAAGACTTGTTAGTAATTTAAGGCGATTTTTTTTAAACAGGTTTCACACTTTTTTAAACTTTTTTTTTTTTTTTTTTTTTTTTTGAAAAATTTTTGTAACCATTACTTCTTGATTAGCTTTTATATTTCGACTTTAAATTTTCTTTCTCTTGTAATAACAAGCTAAATTATTTAAAATATTTTTTAATAAATTCATTTAAAATCACTTAAAATGATTGGTTTTATCCTATCGATAAAATATTGTACTATTTTATTGATTTTATTTTCAAATTCCCTCCTGTTTGAATTCATTTGTACGATTTTTATCGAATTCTTAGATGCTAGTCGTATTCCATTGTTAATTGAGTTATCGTATAAAAAATATTTAATATATTTGTACCATGAGCAATATTTTTATACGTTGATAAATTTGTTCTTTTTGAAGGATTTTTTTTAAACTTGACTGCTTTTCCGTTAGCTTAAGAAATCGCCAAATAACGCTAAGTATTTCTTTTATTTCTTAACATTATATTTTTTAAAGTTCAAGATAAAATTAAATTTAAATAAATTTATTATTCGCTTTAGGTTGTTTTATTTTGGAAATTGCTTATACTGTTAGTTTTAACTTTTGTTAATTATAATATCTGATATTATGAAAGAATTTCTACTTTTAGTTGGAAACCTTAATTTACCCAGAAAATGAGTGTAATGACCGAAAAATGAGTGTAAAGCGGCTTATCTTAAAATATAAAATTCTTTTGTTCGTGTGTTTGTAATAGAACTTAACCTAAACGGCTGGAATGATATTGATGAAACTTTATGTAAGTAATTAAGTTGATTCAAGAATGGTTTAGATTCACAATTTGATCCGATAGAAAATGTTTTTTTTTAATTAAAAATCCAGAATTGCGCGTTTACTGAGATTATTATAATGCCGATCGAAACTCTGCACAGCCAACGTATCTTTGGCGCAGTGGTCAGTGCAACGGGCTTCAGTACGAGAAGTCCCAAAATCGAATCCCAGTATGGCGATGTGGAAATTTTAATTTAATTACGTTTGTGATGACCGTACGAGTGGTGGCGTCAAGTATTTTTAACATATATTTTTCCTTACCTTTTCCATCAAAACGGTCCAATTTAAGGTTCAAAACATGTCAATTAAAGGGTGAGGGTAAATTTATCTAATATTGCATATCATTTATTATCAAAATCACGGTGTCCCAAACTGATCGCATTAAGCGGAGTCCACTGTATATTCCCAAATTATTGATATATCGTGATATCACTTCAAACTTACATTTTATCTGCCTTGATTACAGGCTTGCAACTGCTGAGGTACTTCCAAAAAGGTGAGAAAAGTGACAAATAATGCAGATTGACCAAAAAGTGACTAAACATTGAAAAAAAGCAATTTTTTTCTTCTCTTGATTACAGTTGCTATTAAGATTTTTCTATTATTATTAAGATTTTTCTATTTATTTTAACTCTTAATCAAATGATTCATGCAAGACATGATATTAGCGTCAAATACAAAAAAGGTTAAAAATTTTGTTTAACACAACATCGCTTTTTATTCAAGAAAATCTATAAATTAGATTTGAAAACATGCAATACAGTAATTTTATAATCATAATTTTCTGCATATATTAATGATGTTTTGAAATATGTACATACCTAGATTAGAGTATCTAAACAAAAATTGCGAAGAAAAAGAAAAAGAGAAATGTGTGCTTTGACGTAAATTACTTTAATGTATTAAATGTACATTTCAGTACAAATGTAGATTTCAGGAACTTCTTTGCGACTTTTTAAAATCACTAAATTCTGGAAGCGATATGACTAATTACATTTTAATAAGAAAAATAAGATTAGAGCATCCCATTTTTGGTCTTTTATTACAATATTTTATTATTAATTCAGATTTTCTTTTTTCAACATCAGACTTCTGCTGTGATACACCATGAAAAAAGTGACTGTTTACTTTAAAAAGTGACTAAAAGTGATCAATTGTAAAAAAAGTGACTAAAGGTGAGAAAAGTGACGGAATTGTAAGCCTGTGATTATTTAATTTAAACAGACATCTAACCATTATTATAAAATTAATGATGTAATTTTAATTATTTTTTTGCACAGTAGAGTCTTTGTTCCCTTTACATAATTAAGAGAATCAATATCAATTCTTCGGATACATATTTCCCTTCCTAACAATTTGAACTTACAGCTAGCTAGCTGTCTTGGTAAAGATAACGGTACTTTAATAAAACCTTAATGAGCTCAATTTTCCAAATATGGTGTTTTCCACATTGTTATTTTTTCTTATTGCCCAATATAATATTTCAGCACTCGCATCATTTAGCAGATTACTTCTTCAGCAAAAATTCTAAATAAAAGCATTAAATGCGTAAACAAAATCGATCCGTTTGGAAAGTTGTAGGTGCCAGGTGACCCGTCCAAATATTTTAACGGGTAGGTGGCACATTAAGGTGAAATTATAGACAGCATATCAACGTTAACACATAAGGCCATTTTTTCCTCGACACGTTATACATAAAAATGCCTTTTAAACTTCTGTTTTGGTGAGAAATAGGCTTACCACAATAGGTGATACTACACTAATATTATAACAGTAAGATATTTTATGTGTTTTTCTTTTTGTTACATTGCTTAATATTTATAAAGCATGTTTTGAATACACAATCTGAAAAAAAATTTTATTGAATGAATGAAATGAACTATGGGTTATCTGCAGAAAAAATTGTTTTATTTTTAAAATTATTAATAACGGATAGATTTAATGAGACGTAGTAAAATGGATTACCTTAAAAGAAAGTTATGATTAAAGCAAGATTAAAAAATTAAGATATTTTCTAACACCCCAAAAACTTAAGAAAAATTTCTTTTTCAAAAGTTAAATAATTTAACGGATAGCATTGAATCTAGTTCATTAAATTCTTCAAAGCAAGAAAAAATATTGTTAACAGTTGGTACAGTGAAATCTGTCATAATGAATAGATATGCACTGACATACTTGCTAACTTTAATACATTAGCATGAGTAAAACTTTCGCGAAATATCGGCTGATTGATTGGTTGGTTGATTGATTTTTACCGCTACACAATGCCTGATTATCGCACGGGCATTTGCGGCACGTGCCCTGGGCACGAAAATTTAGTCGAGTGCTTGAAACACATTAACTGGGGGAAAATTGCAAACTTATGCTATCATCGTTAAATTTAATAAATTATTGTACGAGGTAATTGTGTTTGTCATGACTTCTATTGTGTTATCTACTTTAATTTTACTGTTATTTACCTGATAATTCTCTCAACAAACCTGGTGCTTTTTTTTTATCCTACGGGTTATTGCATAATCATAAGACAGATTAGCAACATCCCACTATAAACCATTAAATCATCTCATCAATTTAAATCATTTTTAATTCTATTTATTTTCTGCACCACAGAGCTTGTGAGTGTGACAAGGTAAATATTAAAGAAGGGGGTCACTATGTCTTTGGAAGTCCTTATTTTTTAGCATGGCTAAACAGATATGATTACGTAAAATGAAAATTTGGTGTTTTTGATTTTTAATAGTACTTTCATGCTAATTTCTTAAATGTGTTTGCTAGTTCAATGTTACAATTTTTATATGACTGTAATTATGATAACTTGTCGCTATAAATTTGCATGGGGGTGGAGGGCACAAAAATTGAATTGTGCCCTAGGCACAAAAGTATCTTAGTCGGGCCCTGCCGCTACAAGTAAATATAATTAATAAAAGTTAATTGGAATTTTTCTTCCCCCCCAGGAAAATTCTGAAGTTTTTAGGTATTACTAAAAGAAAACCTTTCTTTTAGAAATTTTCGATTTTAATTTCAAAATCCATAAAAACTGTTAAAATTGTTGGTCCATCCGTAAACCGTAAATTAAAGCAAAATACGTAAATTTCACGAATAAAAATACAAAAGTTAAATTAGAATTTAAGTATTTTAAATACTCTAAAAATTAAGTAAAAAATAAAAATAAATTTTCTTTTCGCGAGCTAAACAATTTAGCAGATCCGGAATTCAGTTCTTGAAATTCTCCAAAACAAGAAAAATTTATTTCACAATTTTAATTGAGAAAATTGTCCCAATTAGTAGATAGGCAGCGATAATAGCTCCCAATTCGTTCAAACGGTGTTGCGCTGGGAGCTAGAGAAATCCCAACATTAATTCGATCCTTGGGAAAGCCCCGACAGAATAAATTCGTGTCCGTGCTTGGTACCCGCCTCCATTACAGTGGCCCCAGAGCGTCTGCCGCTCTCTCAGCAGTGGTGATTCATTCTGTTCAATGGCGTGTTTATTTTGCTCCAAGGACTCATGGCACCGACATCATTCCTGTATCCATGACCCCCAGTAAAGTGTCTTTTAAAAAAATATTTACATTTATTATATTGTAATAGTAGATTGAGAACAAAGGTGTTCTTATTGGTATTACCGGTTCGGATGGATTGTTTTTGTTTTGAGACAAACTGATATTAGGGGTTATCCATAAATGTCACTTTTCTTTATTGGGCTCCCCCCCCCCTTTGTCACGGTGTCACACTTCAAAATACCCCCTCTCCCCTTGTCATATCCTATACTATAATACGAGGAATTGTTGTCAAGTCGAAAATCGCCCCAGAATTAATAAACTGTAGTAAACTTGGGGATCTGGGGTTTTTGGTCACGAGGAATCGATTGGCATCGGTTTTGACGAGCTAAGGTCACGTAGTTCGGCGCTACAGATAGGGCCGGGTTCGAACCCCGGTGCGGGCAAACTTTTTTCTCATGCGTCCAAACCAAGTGAAAATTGGTACCCGGGGGTTTTCGACCACGAAGAATCGATTGGCTGTAGTTCTGACGAATTAATAATAATAATAATAAAAGTCTTTATTGATTTGTCTTTATTCCTTGATATCGGTTTCCATTTTTATTTTCTATCAACTCTAAATATTAAATTAATGTAGCAAAGTATATATAACACAAACGATATAGTAAAAAAAAATAATGCAAACAAAAATTTTGAAAACCAACCACAAAAAATTAAAAAATAATGCTTCACTAACGTGCCGAAACAACCTCGCCGTTCAATTTCCAAAGCCACACTAAACACAGAGCATATAACTTATCAAGTCCGTCGCCGCGTTAGTGCGTCGTCGGCATACCAGGAGGTGCCGCTCTGACGCGCCAGTGCGTCGGTGGCAGTGAAAGTGTTAAGGAACTGATTTCGATTTCAAATCACCGTCAACAAAGTTCGACATTTATACATTCATCAGATTTCAAGCTACATTTTCAACATGCAGAACGCACCTCTACATGAAATGCTTCAAGGAGCCGGAATTTTGGAACAACAAGCGATCAACTCAATTATACCCGCAAATGGACAACTAGAAGATACCGTCATTGTCAGAATGCTTCTCCATTCAACACACTTCAATCTTTACACTGCTCACTTTGTACCATTTCTTTAATTGTATAATTTTTTGTTATCAATTACATTTTATTTTCTATGACTTTTCAAACTTTACCTTTGTATAGAATAGTTTCCTTTCCAAACAACTTTGTTTAGAATAGTTTACAATGGTGCACTTTAACCGGTTATCTTTTCACTAATGGTTTCACAAATTTTCTTATGGCATGTATTGTTTTGATAAATCATAATTGAAAATTTAAATCTTCGAGTTAGCTTCGATACCTGTTTTCTCCGAGCGGAGCTCGGTCACCCGGTACTTTCATGTAATATTACATAAACATATACTAGCAGTTCAGAAAAAAGCAATACGTTACAGGTCATATTTCAAACTTAATTTCTAAATGTTAATCATTTTAATGACTGCTGTAAATATTTTAGAGCAACTGAAAACCGTATTTCAGAATTTTAATAGAATTTAATATATTTTGCTTGAAACATCTTTAAGCCTTAATTTGGCTAAGTCTGGCCACTACACCGGACATGTATAATTTTAACTACTACATAACATAATTGTTAGTGTTCGCCACTGCGGACATTATCTCAAAAATGGAAAATATATTTTTTTTTGTTTATAGTACAGAGAACCTAATGTCTATACAAGCATGGAAAAATAACAGAAATTTAAAAATATTTGAAAAAACATCGTGTCAAATTAAGGGTTAATTATTAACACAAAATACTTGATGAAAACAAATTGAATTTTAAGTGACTGGAGAAAAATGGAACTTTAATAAAGTACAGAATTTCTGCTGCTACCATATTCTCTAAACCTACTCTGAAAGCCTTTTTCGTAAAGCGTGGAGGTTTGGTTTGGTTTGTAGTGCTACGGTCTACTTTTTGCAACACGAGGGCTAATGAGACCGGGACCTACAGCTTAAAGCCGATTCCGAACGGCTACGAACATCCATGCCATAGTGGGATTCGAACCCACGAACTCTGGTACCGAAGGCCAGCACCCTAACCAATCGGCCATCATTCGGCTCGTAAAGCGTGGAATGTAAACTAGAAAAAAAAAATACTTAACAACCAACCAAGATTGTTTTATTACGAGAGTTTTATTAGGAATTACGATTTACTACGATTTAATACGATTGTTTTATTAGGAAAGATACTAACAAATATTGGCAATTTTAAAATAACTCAAATTCAATGTGCTGATTTTTAAATAATAAGGCCAGTGGCTTTGGGGTAGCGCTTCCCGCTCCCACGTCACAGGTCCGAGGTTCGATCACCGGACTCGGCAAGGTTGACTCAGCCTTTCATCTTTTCAGTGGGTAGATGAACTGAGAACCAAGCGTGCTTGAGAACTAAACACTGGGGGTTCCGTGTACGATTGACCACCTAACCGGAACATATGCTTCGCACCCCAGGGCCATTGGTCACGTAAACGGAGATTAGTACCGTATGCCCTGGCCCCCTAGGGACTGTTGCGCCGAGGGGTAGATTTTTAAACATCTTTAAGCAAATATGACACGCCTTGTTACCCCCAAATCCGTGGTCACAAACTGTCACAGTTTCACGAATCCTCTCTTCCCCCACAAGCGTGACATCATGGACCATTAAATTTTTTATGTTATCACAAAATTAAAAAAAAATAGCTTCTATTTGGCAGAAAAAAATGTTTCAGGAGTTCATTCCACCACAGTCATTAATTTGCTCAAGTCCAGGGCAATTTGGTTTAAGGTGATATATACATTTTAATTTTATTAATACTATTTGAGGGAGATGGAACAGGGGCAAACTAAACCAGGACTTATTGCTAAAATTCACTAAATTTCAAACAAATAGAGGGACAATATAGCCACTTTATGGCTATTTACTAATGATGCCACGCTAGAAGGGGGTTATAAAATTGTGACAAGTTTGACAAAGGGGCTGAGAGAGACATCCCATTTAAGTTAAAATAAAACATTTAAAATCAGCAAATTGATAAACAAAAAACCCAAACTTTGAATTTTTTTTTAAATGGAGCGAAAGTACCTTCACGTAATTTTTAAAAATTAAATTTATGTTAGATAAAGCAAAACAATAAAAAATCTATTAAGTGATAAAAATTACAATTCACTTACTCTCAAAATGATTTTCGAAATTTGTCAACTATTTTTTTTTTATCAGATAGAAGCCAATTATAAAAAATATATATATATATCCATTTCAAATAAACAAAAATAATCCAGCCAAATTAATAAAATAAATTAAAAATACCATTAGTTCTTAATCTGACTATTAAAATAGGTTTTTTTTTTCATTCCTGCACACAGAATACTGGCACAAGTTTTAAAAACAAGTTTTATTCAACCGTTTTGAAATCAAGCGCACGATAAAGAATGAGGGGGTATTAAACCGTAGCAATTTCTAATTTTCTAACAGAATTTTTCAAGGAAAACCAAGAAGCTGCCCGGAACATCAATATTCTGCTAAGTTCCTGGCTACTCTTAACTTTATTTTTTAAACAATTGTATAAAATATGATTTCAATTTTACTTTTCTTTTTTTACTTTCATGCAATTATTTTTGTCCATCTCCGTATCCTTTCCAATTCCATTTAATCTTAATATCACAACTTATCTATATATATAAAAATGAATTTGTGTGTGTCTGTCTGTCTGTCTGTACTCAATAGACTCAAAAACTATGCATCCAATCGCCGTGAAAATTTGGGAAATGTTTAGGTATATCCCTGGGAAGGTTTTTGTAAATTTTCAACGTTCGAAATTCATTCCTTCCCCCTTTTTCGAGCATTTCATGTCATTATTCCAAGCATTATTTTCCTCGGTTAAACGCAAACGATTAAGTTTTTAATTTATCGCATCATATCTAAGGGAAAGAAGCAATATTTCTAGCAATGTGACGTCATCCCAAGTAATTGTTTTAAACGCAGTTTTCCACGGTTAAAAGCAGGAGATTAAAATGTTCAATTCATCACATAATAAATAGGCGAAAATGATATTTTTCTATCATTATGACGTCATTCATTTAAATATTTCATTTATTCATTTCTTATTTTATATTATTTAAAATCGTCTGCTTAGTATCTATTCGATTTGAACTGAAATTTGAGATACAAAGTGATTCACTTTCATTTCTATGTGACGCAAATTGTAGCATTTTTATATGATAACTAATTTTAAATTTAATTCTTGGTTCATTTTTATGTTACAATGAAATGCATATCAACAATATTCTAAGTACAAAAAGTACAAATTTCAGTGACTCTCTTGGCCAAATAAAACCTATCATTTTATATAGTTATCTTCATATTCATATGGTTGTTGATATGAATGTGCGTTTGTTTCATACAAAACCATGTGGTTTGTCATAAATTTCCTTAATTTTGGAAAACATTTATTACTACCAACTAAATTAGCACTGTTGCTGTCAAAACCTGTGCTTCCTATTCTATCACGTAATATGGCAAGATCTGTTAACTTTGCTAATCAACGTACAGTAGTAATACAGTAATGCAATTTAGGGTTAAGCTTATATTTTACAATAACAGAAGTTTGAGCAAATTTAATATAAGACAAATTCGATTATAAAAACTGAATAATGTTATAATACACTTATGATAGAAATATATAAACATGCCAATGACTCGAACTGAACTGTGACGAATTTAGAGAGTTATTCACGAAAAATAAATCTTTGTTTAAAAGTAATATATTAAGTTCACCGTAGCGAAGCACGGGCAAACTTGCTAGTTAACAATAAAATTGATCAGTTTTTTTTTTTAAACCTTACCATACTTTTGGATTTTTTAGTCATCGTCAAGGTACTTTGCTTTAATTAATAGCGTGTTGTTTCCCCCGGCAATAATGTATATAAAATAGATTTTCAACCAGTTTCATCAACTGGCCTATCTGGTCCACCCACTGCGTTCAAAATTATATCTGGCAATACTTTCCTATAGTGGCTCTAATTGTGTTTTTGTTACGTTTAGAGAGCTTTACTTTTTGTGCTACACGAGGACTAATGATACAGAGACCTATTGCTTAAAGCCGATTCCGAATGGCTACGAACGTTACCAGCAGCGGGTATAGAGCCAGCGAACCCCAGTGCCGAAAAGCAGCGCCCTACCCATTTGGCCATCGTTTGGAATTCTATTGTTAAGAGTTTGAGGTGGTGCAGTTTCTCATCACTAGATAATCAATGAAAACCAATTACCTTGACCTTAGTGAACCAATATTCTGTTATCCTAAATTGTTGGCCACGGAAGTAGACTCATCATTTTAAAAGCGAATTATTTCAAGACTAAGTGAATTCGGGCGTACGAAATATATGCAAAATATTGTACTTAAAACATTAGAGTCCAAGATCGATAGGAACATTTAAGTTTCTAACTCATGTTCGAATTTAATATTATTTTAAAACGCGTACTAACTCATGAGCAGTGGTTCCCATACTAATTATGGCACATTAGGGATTAAGAGAAATAGTATCGGTTTATAGAACTTTGATTTGATGGGGGTAGGGGAAATGAAGCACTATACTAGTACATTTATCAATCTCTTTTTATACATATATACATACAAATATACATATAAGCAGGAGGGCAGTACAAAGACTTAAGAGGGGGAGGGAGTTTACCTATCACTGTCTCAAGAATTCCAACAAAACACAGCATTGTGTAACAATTTAGTTCTATATTTATAATAAAGAAACGAGTGTTTTATATGTGATTCCTGCTTGATTGATTTTGAACACAGGTCACACAATCATATCGTATGTAAAATTTTCACCATAATGCAACGATAAGAATGTTTGCTATTCCTATCACGTTAATGCCATTTGTCAAAAGTTACTTGAGTCAAATTTAAATAATCTCATGGAAGGCGCAGGGGGAGATGTTTTGAACAAAACATTTAATGAGGGAAAGATAAAAGAAAAAAGAACTTTAAGCTTGAATAGTAAATTAAAACTGGTCCGTATATTCCATTAGTTTTGGTTTTAACAAACAGTGCTACCTATTACTTTTTTTTGGTCAACATGAGGTCTAATATAAAATTGGGATCTACTGTTTAAAGCAGATTTCGAATGATTTTAAACAGCAGACTCCAAGACAAATCAAAAGGCACATAACTCCTTGACCATTTAGATCAGTTCGACTCATCTAAAGTAGCTATAACTTACCAATACGGTCAGATGGTACATCTGTTATCCAATACCGGTTACAAAACTAGTTCTGTTTCAAAATTTACAAAACCGAAACATAGAACGCAATACAAATCAAAATACTGAAGGGGGGGGGAAGGTGAGGGAGGAATCGCTCACTTAAACCAAACAATTCTTAATCAAATCAAAACTGAGAATTTGCTTAAATGAAATGAAAAAAAAATCAGATGATGAAGTATTTTATTACAACAGTTTTAAATGTTAAATTTCGCGTAAACATCTGACTGATCTTTGTATTTCATTTTCAATACACACTAACATGCGTTGTTAGCATATTGAATCCTAAATGAATAAAGATTACACCGGAAAAAATATTTACGAATTCATCAGTAGTATTTAAAAAGTTTCAGAAAGATTTATATTTTACAGTTTAAACAATTTTAAAGTTAAATAAGCAGAAGATTGGGCTTGGCCTGCCACACCCAGAGTTATTGATTGAGAACTTTAATAACATTGACCACGAACCTATTTTACATGCCCCAGTCCCCTTTAATGAACACGACGGATCTTACGCCGGTTAGGGCTTCGAACCCGCAAACCTCTAGTTACGAGAGCGTTGCCTTTGCCGAGTGAGCTACCGCAGCAATGTATATTAGAGATAAGGCTTTAAATTTCCTAGTCTAAAAAATATAAATTTAAGAAGCTAAACTAAATTATTTTCCGTTTAAAATATAGTTGATTGTGTATCACAAGTAATATACAAGAATATAAAAAATTAGATATGTATATCATATGTCATGTGCAGGACAGGATAATGGGAGATGTAAGCACTGTCTAAACACTTTCAAATTTTCTTGCAGTCCATTTTATACTTTCGGGAGACTGATTACTATTACAGATTATTTTAATAAACATTGTTTTAATACTTCAAAAAAAATTTATTTTAGTGTAACACTCCTGTGTGTTTATAAATTTTAGAAAAAGTTAAGAAAAATGTTCATTAATAATATATAACGAAGATTAAATTCTAGCCGACTTCCATAATTTACTGAAAAGTGAAAATATCGTGCGAGCTTTATTAATTTCTATTTACAGTAAAATAATTCCGACTACATATTTCCATTTTAAAAATTCATCAATTGCAATGCGTAGGTGTAACTTCACTATTCAGCAGATAATTTAAAAATTAACCGAATAAAAACAAATGTTCGTAACAAGGTGAAGGTTAAAATGGCACAGAACTGTTATCTGCGGAAATATAGATTGTGATGGAAGATAAGGAAACGTATAAACAATGATTTCATTCGTTGTTGAGTAGCTCTGCCTTAAAGCTTTCAAAACTATCAAATTTAAAAGAATTTGGTTTTAGGTAACGGTAATTTTCCGTCCACTACCTTCAATGAAACATGAGTTTTGCATTGCAGTTTAATTTCGAAACATGGATGGATGCATGGGGAGGGGGAGAAGGGAAGTTTCATTTACATCAAATATAAGAAACAAAATTATATTACCTTTTACGAAATGACAAGAAAACAGTTGCAAGCTAATAGATCAGATTACAAAATTCATAGCAAATTCATAGCATTACTCAATTTTTAAAAGCGTTTCCCCCCCATTAATTACAAATTTTTTCTTGGTGAAATATTAAATTAACATTACACATTTTTATAGTACGCGGTAAATAATATACGTTATTATTTTAATTTAAAATACGAGAACGATGTGAAAAGATTCATTATATCTAAAGTTTATGTAACTATCTAAGGTTTATAAAATAAATGCTTGTCAAAAGGGATGTGATCATCAAACATTTTAGATTTATTTATTACTTTTATAAAATACTATTCGAAACGAAAATCTTTATCTTGATCCTTTCTTTAACATACAAACTACATATTTTCCTTTGTACCTACACCACATGAATTCAATATTCATACTTATTTTTAAAACGATGATAATATTTTGCATGAGTGAACGTTATTACTCAGGCACGTTTAACATATGCTCATACATGTAAGTCAGAATATAATTAAAACTACTAATCCAATTATAAGAGAGAATGAACTAATAAATTCATTTTACGTAATATAAAAATTAGGCATACTGTGATTATAATTTAACTTTGCATATTTCGGAAAATTTGTTACAAACAGTGAAACTATATAAATTGAAAAGACCAAATTTAGCCTGAGTTAATGAATACTGAGAAATATACGTACAATGTCAGCATGATAATACAAGTATAATATAATAGAAATATTCATATAACTAAGATTTTTATATAAAATATAACATTTTAATATTTTCAATGGCATATGATACGTAAACATACATTTAACTTCACAGGTGATCAAAAGTTACAAGTCACATACACTTATGTTTGTAACTATAAATCAGTTTTGATTTAAGTAGTGAAAAAGGTAGCGATTTTTTAAATATAAATATATATTAGATATTTAAAAAATTATTAGTCTGAATTCTTTTAACTTTAAACATCAGTTTGTTTAGAACTGTTCTCATACTAAGTGCGTACATAATTGACAGAATAATAATACAGAATTTTTAAGTGAAAATATAAATAACCCGAGATGTATTTATGTTGAGTACACAAGAATAAATTTTAAAATAACTTACATTCTGAATCACTCATCCTGAACGGGAAAAAGAAACTGTAACCCTGAAATAAAATTTTAAAAATTTAAAGAATTGAGAAAAAAAAAATCACATTAAAATAGCAATATTTCTTTCGAAAACTTAAGTTTTACATTACTTAAAAATTTTATATTCAATGTTAAGTTCAAACAATTTAGTTTTAAATAGTGATACACCTAAAACAAAGTGTTTAAAACCCTCGGATATATCATGTAGAAATTTACAGCATAATCTTCCGACAAATGTCGATAACGAAGTAATCATTTATAACGATAAATAAGAACAATGCATTCAAAGGGCTTCGTATTACACACTTCCTGTTTGATAAATATGATGTATAACTCAATACAGAAAATTTTTAACTTGATAAATACTTACTAAAAGCTTCAAGAATTGCGACTCAATTTAAACTTCCACCGGGAGTCAGTAGCAAAAGTAGCAGCTGTTCGCTTCACAACAGTACTGAAGTACAATAGCAGGCTGTACGCAACACAAATCAGCAGATGAGACGCGATTTCTTTTATGCCTTCTTTTACCCCTCACATAAAATCCGCCAAAACCTGAAGCTGCCCACGGCGGAGCTTGTGATTGGTCCAGAGTTTGAATCTCGACCTATCCAGTTTCTTTCTCCCTACCGGTTAGCAAAGTTCCGAGAGGAGCAAAACACGAACTTTTTACGTTATGGCAAAAAGAACCATCATTGCTTACTTTTTATCACTTTTATTAGCATAATTTGTTTGATTAACAACACAACCTTTTAACCTATAATAAAACCATGATTCATATTTAAATACAAATGTTTTATTTTATTTATGAAATATACTTTTTTACATAAAAACACAGGAAAAGTTTCAACTGTCTGATCGTCATGAAGAATGTAAACATTTTTGTTTTGAATTCAAGCCTTTGAGTTCGTTTGACCTCTGGCGGGTAAAACAGTAAGAGAACGCGCCGCGTTATTTGAAATACAACACACTGTTAACAGGATTAAAGATCACTCTAATATGCATCTTGTGCTTAATTTATCTGCTTAAAATAATTTAGAAGATTAAAATTAAAGATGATAGTATGAATGTCTACATTAGAAAGACACAAAAACGTTTAACGTCCCATATTACATTTTTGACACATTCTGCCCCTAGCTCATTTCATATACCTCTGCTTATAAATAAAAAGTACTTAATTGTTGAATGCTATTTAACTAAATTTATGTGATTTGTAATGTAAAACGCTGTATAAATAACTGAAAGTTATATTAATAAATGTTATAATAAAAAAATGTACTGAAGCAAAAAACTACAAAAATGACCCTAATGTTACATAGTACTGTAAAAAATTTACTTTAAATTTTACCTTTGATATATTTTATTGTTCAATAAAAAATATATATAAAGACACATAAAAAGCATGCACTTAAATTAAAATTACAGTACTACTTTTAAGTTTAATTTTTAATCTTTTCTAAAGTTTTTAGGCACTTGTATCAAATTAATATGAAGATCGAATAGGATATTTTTAATGCATCTTCACTACATTACAAAGTCTATATGATGTCGATTTTCATTAATTAAATTGAACAATAAGCTACAGTCTTTGAAGAATTTTGCAAATCTTGTTTGATGTATTTTCTAATTTTTTATTTGTCTTCCTACTGTATTTTAAGAAATATCTAAGACAAAAAAATTTACTTAATTTTTCTTCAAATGACTACAATCCTTTTGATAATTCTTTATTTTATAATGTTTATATGAAAGTATATTATTTATTTATAATGAAAAACATGTTGTGTTAATCGTGATTATTTTCTGGATATAGAATCGCATAATAATCAAAATTAAATGGCATAGAACATATTCTAAATTAATAAATTTGATTACTGAAATCTTCTATGAAAATATAAATATCCTTTCCTGAATTCCATCTAAACATACGTAATACTAAACTAATTCCGGATTTAGTTTACGTAAAATCCTCATAATTTTATAGACCTATTATATAAAATATATTCAAACTTAAATCAAAAGAATATATCATAAAACTATCTTGTATTTACTTTACCTTGTAATTTTTTTTCATGGAACAAAAACAAAAAGAACTGCTGTCAGATTCCGAATAGTAAGTTACACTAGTTGGACTTTAATATTTCATACATACATTAGCAGTCACATGGAGGTAAAAACTAGGTTTATCTTCTAGATAAAAGAAAACAGTTTTACAATATCGCGAGACTTAAAAATATTTATGGAACAAAAATATGAAATATCAGTAATAATCAGTCATTTTTTAACACTCGTACTAATTCCATTGCTATATTTGTTGCATTTACAAAAAGGAAAATAAAATATGCGAAATTTTCATCGGAAGAATATTTTACGTATTTGAAGTTATACTTTGTTCATTTGCATACAATTTTCACATAAAAGTTATAATTATTTTAAGTTGCCGTTGCTTCAAGTTTACTTATTTACATTTCAATTCAGTTCCGTTTTTGTAATAAGAAAAAGCTTTATAAGTTTCCATTCCAATATGAAAGAAATTGTCCCCATTTTAAAGTTTGTAACTAAATTCCGGCTGGTTAGCATGGCAAACGAAAACATGATACATAGATTAATACAGATTTTTAATGAAAACCATAAATGTTTCTAAAAAGGGATTTGGCAACAATATTTTTAAAAATTACTTCCGTAACTCCGGATTTTTCTGACGATTTTTATTGACTTGTTGAATGATCCTTATAAACTGTGAGTAAACGTCTTCGATCTCCTGCTCTTTTTATGTTTTTTGTGTGATTTAAAAAACATTTATTTTACGATATAAATAAGGTGACAATTTTGAAATTCGCGACATTATACGCTAAACACGAAGCTGAGACTTGAAAAAATAAAATTAGCACTAAAAGAGAACTTTCGTTTGTAAATGTTTCAAACATTTTTAAAAGACAACGAATGAAAATTAAGCATATTTTCTAACAGTTCTAAGTGAAACTTTACAAGTTTTTTTTATAGTTTGGGATATTATAATAGCTTTTCGTTTAATTTTAATTTCATTCTTTTATGCAATTTTAAAATAATTAGTGTAGTAAGCTACTTCATTGTTTCGATTAATCTTTAAAAAAGCTATTTTTAATTTTTATTTTCTAATTTCAATTTTTTTAAAACATTTAATTTGTACAAATAGTCATGTGCCCCCAGAAACTGATTTCTAACACAGGTGTTGCTAACTGTTTAAAGCAACTAAAATTACTAAACCATTGTTTAAATTAAATTATGCATAACATTTCCTACTAGTACCTCTGTATCCAATTTTGTTGAATTTTACAAAAATTATCCAATTATAAAAAAAAAACAGTCCGTAATCATGGGTTTTCTAATGCGGCCTCCAAGCTCTTAGTAATTAGAAAACTCCTGATCAAAATCACATTAGATCACCGTCCTTAGGCATGTTGTCTGTGCCTAAGGTATAGAGAACTTGGTTCAAATGCTTCTGTCTGGTGATTTACTACACGAGGCCTATTGAGATCCAGACCCACTGCTTAATTCCGATTTCGAAATTAAGCAGAAATTTTTTGAAGCTACGAAATCCATATCAGCAATGGGATTCGAAGCCATGAACTCTGGTACCAAAAAGCAGCGCATAGCTAGCATTCCGCTCGCTTAAGGAATTTTTTTGGTTTGGTTTGGGATGTTATGATCCACTATTTTTACTATTAGAGGGTTACTGTGACCGAGGGCGAGCGCAGGGCCTCTGATGCCTGGACGTTATTAAAACATTCTACACAAAATCTCCCAATAGAAATAAATTTCCCAAATTTTCAGTAACTATCTTATAGGTCTTCTAGACCCCAAGAACATGCATTTCTGCCATTTTCAATGAACATTTTTCTCAGAAAGAGGTACTTTTAATTTATTCGAGTTCCAGAGCACCCAGTGCATGTGCAAGCACTTTTGCATTTTTATTTACTGTTTGTGATCGAAGGAGAGATGCTGTCAATAATTCATCGTTATATGATTAAAATAATAGATTATATAGATGAAATCTAAAGATGTGATTTAAGTTTTTAACTTGTGTTTCTCTCATGCTTGTGCTTTCGAAAATACATTCCAAAATACTTTTATAAATCAATATTTCAAATAATCCGAAATGTATTGTAAAGTTTTAATAAAGTATATTTGGCAATACAAATTTTCTATTCATCATGAAAAATAATTTTGTGGGTATTGTGTTTAAAATGTTGCACCGAGGTCTGGTGGATTACTACATGAGATCTATTGAGATCCGGACCCACTGCTTAATTCCGATTTCGAACAGCTACGAACGCCATGAACTCTGGTACAATAAAGCAGCGGCCATCCATTCGGCCATAGTTAAGCTCGCTTATATGGGGGATATTTTATTTAAAGGGAAATTATTTGGTTTGGTTTGGAACGTTGTGATCCACTGTTTTTGCTATAAGAAGGTTAATATGACCGGGACCTACTGCTTAACCCACGAGGATGAATGCCCGGACTTAGAAACCCGGGCGTTATAAAAACATTTCACTGAAAATCATCCAATAGAAATAAACTTCCCAAATTTTCAGTGACTTATAGGTCTTCTAGACCCCAAGAACATGCATTTCTGCAATTTTCTCTGAAACAGACACTTTTAATTTATTCGTGTTCCAGAGACCCAGTGCATATGCATATCCTTTTGCATTTTTAAGGTCAAAGTCAAGGTAATTGGGTTTAACGGAGTACCTAGCGAAGTGTAAGGTCTTCACTTTAACCTCCGAACGTAAGCAGATCAAAACATAAATTTAGGCCTCTAGGCAAAAAGGGATCCAAACAAAATTTAATACACTCCAGCTCACAAGGAAGCGAGGAGGTGAGGGTGTTCTTATAAAAAATTATGAGTAACCAACGAGTTGTCTAATTAGGGGATAATTAGACTGTAGCCATTTTGCATTTTTATTTACTATTTGTGATCAGAGGAGAAATGCTGTCAAAAATATATCGTTATATGAATAAAAAGATGGAATATATAGATAAAATATAAAGATGTGATTTAATTTTTTAACTAGTGTTTTTCTTATGTTTGTGCTAATAAATAAAATTCTACAGTCCAAAATACTTTTAAAAATTAACATTTAAAAGAATCCGAAATATAATTTAAACTTTTAATAAAGTATATTTGGCAATACAAAATTTCTATTCACCATCAAAAGCAGTTTTGTTGGTAATGTGTTTAAAATGTTGCACCGGGCTTCCGAGACCCAGCGAGCATACTGGGGTAACTCCTGGAAGCTCACGTCCTGGCAGGTTAAGGCCGATACCGAATAGACACGAACATCCCTGCCAGCTTGGGATTTGAACCCGTAAACTCAAGAGCAAAGAGGTTTGGTTTGGTTTGGAGCGCTACAGTCTACTGTTTTGCACACGAGGGCTAATGAGACCGGAACCTACTGCTTAAAGCCGATTCCGAACGGCTACGAACATCCATGCCATAGTGGGATTCGAACCCACGAACTCCGGTACCGACGATCAACGCCCAAACCAATCGGCCAGCGTTTGGCCAAGAGCAAAGAGGAGTGCCCTACCCATTCGGCCATTAGTCAGCGTAAAAATACTTTCAGATTTCTTTTGTATTAAAATCTTAGAAGAAATTCTAAAATTAGATGAAAGACATTTATCGGATACAAAATTCTTTATAAATTTGAGCCGAATAATTGCGAATAGATAGGGCCTACTCTTCAGTACAGGAATTCATGGATTCAAATATATTGAAGGCAAGGATGTTTGTAGCAGTTCGGAATCGGTTTTAAGCAATAGGCCCCGGTCTCTTTAGCCCTCGAGTAGCAAAGATGTAGACCATAGCGCTCGAAATCAATAAATAAAGATGAAGAATCAAGGTAAAAATTTTATTTTGAACTGAAGGAAATTTTAACATTAAGTTTGAACAGAGATATCGAATAAC